>JAEAOA010001383.1:3132500-3732500 GCA_016746295.1 Potamilus streckersoni | reverse complement strand
TTACTCCGAACTGGAGCGAAGAAGTTTTTGTAATTGATAAGGTACTTTTAACAGTACCTGTAACGTACGTTTTAAAAGATCTGGCAGGGGAACCGATTGTAGGTAGTTTTTATGAACAAGAACTACAGAAAACTGATCAGGATGTTTTTGTTATCGAGAAAGTGATTAGAAAAAAAGGGGATAAAAGTTTAGTCAAATGGCGTGGGTATAGTGATAAATTTAACAGTTGGATCCCAACCAAGCAGATTATGATATAATGCTATTATAAATTAACTCATACTTTTGTTTGACAGATTTACATTTTACTGGTTTACATAATGATATTAGATACTGCTTACGATCGTTAGAGATCGTCATTAGATTAAAAATCTTGACAAATATGAAATCAAATTTAATATTTTTCTGTCGGCCTGGAATCTTGATATTTAAAAAAGGTTTGATTAACTGCCAGAACAGTTGTTGTTCGGCAACAGTAAAATTAAATTTAATTAGCTGCTTAGTAATGTGATACTTAACATTATACCGTTTAGTTGTTGATCTGCTGTAATTAGATCTGTCAGCAACAGTGACTATTTCACCATCATCAGATTCATTGTTATATAAAATATCATCTTCGCTATAACCAACAGATTTGTCTATAAAATCTTTGGAAAATGTAATACTATGTATGACATCATCACTGACGACCTTATCACTGACGACCTTATCACTAGTATCTTCTTCGTAGAGTTCAGCGAGTCGTTTCATCAAGTCCATTATTATAATATATTTTTATCTAATTTATTATTATAAGATGACCGATGAGATAAAATATCACCAAAAAGTTAATATAGTAAATTATAACGAACTAGCTGAAGCGGTAAGAAAATGTTTGTTGGGTTATAGTGTTGATGTTATTGTAATGCAAGGTGATTCTCATAAAATATTACTAACAGAAGCAGAAAAAGATAAAATTAATGAAAATGCAGTAACAACGTTAAAATTTAATCATGATGATATCATAGCATTTGCTCATCATTGCTTGACTAAAACCGAATTACAAAATATTATTGATCATCATATCTAAAACCAATCCTAGCATCGTATTCTCTTGAAAAAGTTGATTTTGTTGCTCCATCAGCTATAATTTTTACGACTGCGGGATTTATCTTATAATATTTCGCCGCAGCTGAAATCGATTTGAATTCGATCTCCTCATCCGTTTCGAGGTTTTTTGAAATAACAGGTTTTATTGGGCATCTAAAATTAATACCATTACTATTTTTTCCTTTTCTCACATTTTCCTGTTGCGTTACTATCTCCAGATTTTCCAATCGATTATCAGTTTGTATATTATTGATGTGATTAATAACAAGACCATTGGGTATAGATCCATTGAACACCTCATAAACAAACCTATGACCAAGATAACGAACTTGATTTGTTGATGTTCCTCTAACAGTTACCCTAATATATCCCATATTGCTAATATTACTAAGAACTTTTTTAGTTTTTCTATTTCTAATAATACCGCGATCGTTAGCCTCGTATAAATCAAATACTGGGTGCGGCTGAAACTCATCTTGTAAGGATAAATTTTCAATATTATCATCAGTGACTTTACCATTATAATGATATACACGCTGTCCCTCTGGAATATCATCGCAGAACAACGTGTAAATAAAATCTTTTCTAAATATTGCAATCCTCTCGGCATTATCTCCCTTTACACTAATATTATAACCCGCTGACGTTAATTTGCCAACAGGTATTCTAGTTTTAATGTTAATAACCGAACCAATTACATTTCCAGCGTATAAGTTATACTTTGGGTGAATTTGATAAATCTCTTGCTCACGTGCGCTTGTCAGATTTACTGTCATTATATTATAGGTAATATTTTTTATCTCTAATTGATTTTTAGCGCATGCGCAGTGTGAGATAAAGTTATATTTTGGGTGAACTTGATATGTTTCTTGCTCACATGTGTTTGTTAGATTTGCTGTCATTATATTATAGGTGATATTTTTTATCTCTAATTGATTTTTAGCGCATGCGCAGTGTGAGGTAAAGTTATGTTTTGGGTGAACTTGATATGCTTCTTGCTCAAATGTGTTTGTTAGATTTGCTGTCATTATATTATAGGAGATATTTTTTATCTCTAATTGATTTTTAGCGCATGCGCAGTGTGAAAAAATTATCAATTAGATATTACATTATAGTATAATAATGTTAAAATTGCGTGATATAGCTAAGAGAAGCTTTATGGGAGAACCTAATAAAATAGCGACTGCTTTTGCAGGTTTTGATAATAGTTATCAGTTTGATAATCAAATTGTTTTAGTAAATTTTAATGCAACTAATCTTTACCACCTATTACAGACAATTGTAAAACGTGAGCTCGAAAAACACAAAAGTATTAGATTATTTGTGCAATATCATGTTATATTTTCAAAGTTAGTTATAATGGAAGAATTAACTAACAAGGAAATTGCAGAACCTTATATTAACGCAAAATCGAGACGTGTTTTGCTTGGGACTGATCTATTATCACTATCTGATGAAATACACCAAGAAATTGGAAAAAAAATAGAGGAATTTAGTCAATTAGGTTCGGGTTGGAAGTTTGAAATGATCAAAGGAATATTGTTTCACACGATGAAATATAATGTATTACGAGGTAGTTCATACGTCGACCTGCCACCAAAAATAAAAAGTAAAAGATGTTGTATAAACATCAAAAACGTAGATAACAAATGTTTCCAATGGGCTGTTCTTTCCGCACTATTCCCAGCAGAAAAAAACGCTACTCGTGTTGAAAGGTATATCAGTCATGTGTCTAGATTAAATTTTAAAGATATTAACTTTCCAGTGGCAGAAAATCAAATACCAAAATTTGAAAAGCAGAATAATGTTTCAATTAACGTTTTCGGACTAGATGAAAAGGAGGACGTATATCCGAGATATATTTCAGAAAAAGCTTCACAATCAACTATAAATTTACTGTACTACAAAAATCATTATGTTTGGATTAAAAACTTTAACGGACTAGTTGGTAGACAGTACAATAAGGATAAGAACAAAAAGTTCTTTTGTTACCGCTGCTTGCATGGCTGTACAAGCAATGAAACATTACAAAAGCATTTGCAGTACTGTAGTGATGTTCAAAGAATAACAATGCCATCTAAAAAAGATAGTGTGTTACAGTTTGTCCATCATAATCACAAACTAAAAATTCCTTTCGTCATATACGCTGATTTCGAATGCCTACTTCAACCTGTACTTGGTGTAGAAAATAATCCTAATCAATCGAGTACAAGAAAAGTTCAAAATCATGTTCCGTGTGGAGTAGCGTATAAGGTAGTTTGTTGTACTGATTCTAGATTATCTAAATCAATCAAATTATATCGTGGTAAAAATCCAGCTGTTTGGCTTCTCAAGCAGTTGATTAATGAAGTTGATAATATATTTACTCATTTGAAAAAAGTAACGCCAATGTTAAAATTAACACCTCAACAAGAATCCAATCACGAGCAAGCAGAAATTTGTCATATTTGTGAAAAAGCTTTTGACGATGATAAAAAAGTACATGACCATTGTCATTTGACTGGACAGTATCGTGGAGCGGCTCATAATCAGTGTAATTTAAAATTTCATGCTCCAGATTTTATTCCGGTTATTCTTCACAATTTTCGAGGATATGATAGCCATATTATAGTAGAAGCTTTTGGTGATCTTGAGATAAAAGCTCATCTAAAACTCGATAACGTCATCAAATGCATCCCAAATAATTTTGAAAAGTACATGTCAGTTACGCTAGGTAAATTACGTTTTATTGACAGCCTGCAGTTTATGGCAGCCTCGTTAGATGAGTTAGTGAAAGGTTGTAGTAAATTTGATAACCTAAGAGACTGTTTTGGAGATAAATTTAATCTACTAGCTAAAAAAGGAGTTTTTCCATACGAATACCTCGACGATTGGAGTAAATTTGATGAAATATCTTTACCTGACAAAGACAAATTTTACTCACAACTTAAAAATGAAAATATAACTGATGACGAGTACAGGTATGCACAAGATATCTGGAAAGAGTTTGATTGTGAGACTTTTGGTGATTATCATGATTTATACCTGAAAACTGACGTGTTATTATTAGCAGATGTTTTTGAAAGTTTTCGTGAAGTGAGTTATAATAATTATGGACTAGATCCTTGCTGGTATTATTCTGCCCCTGGGTTGTCATGGGATGCTTTGCTAAAGTTTAGTAAGGTAAGGTTAGAATTACTGACTGATGTTGATATGTTCAATTTTATTGAAAAAGGTATCCGAGGTGGTATTAGCGTGATAACAAAAAAATATGCTGAAGCAAACAACAAATACCTGAAACAGTATAACCCTGACCTTCCTTCGAAGTATATAATTTATCTAGATTGTAATAATCTTTACGGTGGTTCGATGGCAGAACCAATGCCTTTTAGCGGATTTCATTGGATCACGGTTGATCGATTTCTATCAGAGACAGAAAAAAAGATACCTGACGATGTTTCCTATTTCGTTGAAGTTGATCTTGATTATCCAAATTCGCTACACAAATTACATAACGATTACCCTTTCTGTGCGGAATCGATGGTTATAGATTATAGTTTGTTATCAAAAGAACAACAAGCGTTAGCATCACCAAGGCAATATTCCATGGTCAAGAAACTAGTACCAAATTTACTTGATAAGAAAAATTATGTTTTGCATTACAAAGTTTTCAAACAAGCAGTCGATGCTGGTCTTGTGTTGAGAAAAGTTCATCGTGTACTAAAATTTAATCAGTCGCCGTGGATGAGAGGTTATATTAACTCCAACACTTCAAGAAGAGCTGCAGCAAAAACAGAGTTTGAGAAAAACTTCTTTAAACTGATGAACAATTCCGTTTTTGGTAAGACGATGGAGAATATTAGGAAACGTGTAAATATTGAAATAGTTAATGATGTCAATCGCAGAAACAAACTTGTGTCAGACGATGATTTTGTGAGCATGAAAATATTTAATGAAAATCTTGTTGCGATACAAAGAAGAAAAACAAATCTAAAACTAAACAAGCCGATCTATGTTGGAGCTGCAGTGTTAGATTTATCAAAGTGGATGATGTATGATTTTCATTACACTTTTGTTAAAAATCAGTGGCCGGCTAGTAGATTATTGTTTACTGATACTGATTCACTCGTGTATGAAATTGAATGTGAGGACATCTATCAGGACATGTACGATAATCGACATCTGTTTGATCTTTCCGATTATCCACGTGACAGTAAATTTCATGACGACATAAATAAAAAGGTTATTGGTAAGTTTAAAGATGAAATGAACTCGAGCGCTATCAAATACTTTATCGGATTACGTAGTAAAATGTATGCCGTATTGTTAGATAATAATAAAATAACGAAAAAAGCCAAAGGTCTGCCTCGTAATTTTGTTAAAAAGTTTATGAAATTTGATGACTACAAGTACGCGCTTGATGGTGGTGTTAGTTTTATGAGAGCTATGGCAATTCGAACTAATCATCATAAACTCGAAACAGATGTCATTATCAAACGTGGATTGTATAATTTTGATGACAAACGCTATTGTGAAAATGGGGTAGATACATTTGCCCTTGGGTATTGTTATGATGATAGATCTATACTCGACATTATCTTTTCCAACTGAAATTTTATCTAAACTTATAAAATAATGTTTGAAAATTTGACAATGACAAATAGCTACAATAGTAACATCAAATATCTAATGATGGACGGTAAACAATTGACAGTTGAATTTAATAATGAAACATCAGGTATATGTTTTAATGGAACATGTGACAAGTTAAAACTTTCGCTCATCAGATCTGATAACAGCATGTATTTCAATTATCTCGAACAATTGTATCAAAAGTTGCTAGCGGAATTTAAAAACTTTCACAGCCCCATTAGCCAACAAAACTATACTAAACTCACAATTGATCTCGATCGGTCAAAGGTGTATTTTATCAACAAAAAATATCCTCTGAACAAACCAGAAATGAAAGATCTGTTTGAGTCCCGTCGCTGTGTGAGCGGTAAAGTAAAATTTAGTATCTATAGTCGTGATAATGAAGTATTTTTAATATCAACAGTTGAAACATTAATCATTGGTAACGAGATATAAAATAATATCATTTTCATTCTAATGCTAGTTTAATTTCCACCTTGTTAACTGAAACGTTCTAATGCACAGTTTAATTTTCATCCTGTTATCTTGTGGTAAAAACCCCGTTTGCCGTCTTTAGAATAATTGTATTCCACACATGCGCTGTTCTAACAAATTAGTCACCTCTGTGTAAAGAGCTTATCACATTCCAACACCTGTTGTTTTGTTCGGTTACAAAATACCTGTTTACAGGTAGTAGTAGGGGGAAAAAAAGAGGTGGGGAAGGGTGAGTCAAAACCCTGTTTTATTTTGGAAAAAAAGGGGGTGGGGTGGGGGATAATTTAGGACTATAATTTATACTTGTTTGGAGGGTAAAAAAACAAAGTGAGTTGAAAACCTGGTTTTCCTATACTACTTCTTATCCTACTGAGAAGCCATAAACTTGAATTTACTTTTTTACTTTTTTAAGTAGATGAGTTCAGCCTTTTAAGATTCATCAAGCTTAGTGATCTGCCCATTTAGATTGTCACTAAAAAGTCAGTTGGTGGCTGGGTTCATGGCAGCTAATACAATATTAGTCAATGGCAAAATCAAGACTGAATTAAAGGGTAATTCCTGTAGGTTGTTCCTATGCTGCTGAAACTGATAAATTGCTCATAAAGTTGGACCAAAATGTGCCCTAAATGAGTGTGTTACTTTTACACTGAAATATCTGTACCCACCTGTTTATACAGTGCATTCCAGTCCTCAATGTTCATTCTAGGTACTTTTAAAAAATGTCACAATTTGCTGATCTGGTATACTTTACCTGCAAACATTTAACCTTGTCATGAGCTAACACAGAATGCAGGCCTTTGACAACTGCAGCTGGGTTAGTTTTTTTTTTAAACCACATTTGGGCCTTCTATATTCTGCCTCCACAAGAAATGTTCCACCTCTGCAAACAAGTAATCATTATAGTTCACATTAATCACTTTGGACTCTCTGTCTGGCATAATTAGCCCTTCCACATCACTAATGTTGGCATCCGAGCGTGACTTACCTGCAGAATCCGCAGCTGATGTGGTCAGCATTTATATCTTGCCAGCAATGTGGGTCTCTGAGGAAAGCTATCATGCATGCACATTTGGTACCAAATCTGCATTCTGAACCACAGCAAACCCTGCATTGCCATTTCTTTGTCTAGGGCATCCGTAATGGCTTTGGGCAGATGTCACATAACTTAGAACCAGACAAAGACATTATGTTTGGTTGTAGTAATGTAATGGCCTACCTAAGCTAACCTGTCTGAACATGTGACTTGCTAGGCTTTGCACCAGGGTATGCAGTTGTAAATGTAAAACGCATTGTCCTTTCAGTTAGGTGATTACTATAGGTCTCTTTCACTTCTCTGTGGGACCATAATAAGGTGATTACTTTAGAGTTCCTATACTTCTATATGGGACCCTATTAAACTGCTTACTATAAGCCTCTTTTATTTATATGTGTGGCTCTAACAAGGTAAACACTAATGAAGATTGTCTGGAAAAGGTAATTAGTCTTCAATATTCAGCTGAATAACTATAAGACAGAACTATATGGGAAATCACTCCAAAATAACATGCAATTTATTGAAAGCATTTATAAAGATTTCTGTTAGTGGATACAATCTCATTCCATTAAATTCCCTTCACTTACCAAATCTTCATTTCTTCAAATAACCATGATTCTTCAAATTTAGATCTGATCAACAAAGTACCAAAGTCTTTTGTTGCCTCACCAAAATCAAGCACTATCTTATCTGCTCCAGATGATCGTCCAGCAGGGAATATATCTGGAAAAAATTAAATACACATAATCATGTCAAACAAACTTCAAACACCAAACAATAATAATAATAAGAAGAAGAACAATAATATTTATTATTATTATTATCATTATTATCATTATTATTATTATTATTATTATTATTATTATTATTATTATTATTATTATTATTATTATTATTATTATTATTAAACATGTTTTATGTAATGAGTTCATGAGGAATGATCTTCTGAGGTCATTCAATACAATAAAGAAGTGCAAAAAACATTATTCATACATCTCAATAGTTTTTCAAAGGACTTTCAATGACAAACATTCATAGATTATTTTTTCTTCCAAAAATGGAACTTTTTCAATATTATAATTGTTTATCAGTGCATAAATTGGACAAAGTATAACTAATACAAACTTAGATATTCTTCAAGCTTAATTTACTTTCACATCCATCCACCAGTGTAATTTGTCATTTAATGCAACCAGTTTTAATAGCAGCTTCTCCTGCTCCTATTGCATAGCTAATCTATTTTCATTCTAAAAAGTCACCACCAGTTCAAAGTGAATACATCATCCCACTGGGTGGAGAAAAGTCAGAATGTATGCACTCTGTATGTTGTATGGACATTTGCAGAAGGTAGATAGTCTGCCTTTCATCTTTCTCACGGACACCAATACTGTGTAGACATTTGCCAAAACTATCACCTGAGAAATTATGCCTGTAGCAACTTATTGCAAATAATAAATCTTCTTCTGCTGTTTTTAATTTGTTACTGTCTGTTCTGTTTTATACAAAGTCATATTATAGCCTTTTCTCCTTTAGAACTTAGTTCTTTACAGAGCTTAAAATGCTACCTTGTGTTCCATCGTTTAGTTGGTCACAGGTTCCTAACATATACTAAAAATACTGCTGTATGGGTAAGTCCATGTGTTCTAAGGAAAATAGCAATTGGCCTTGCCTAAAATTGAGGAGCTCATTTACTCAATCTTTAATTTCACATTGTATACTTATTAAGTTTGCCGAAGCTAGGCAATGGTATTGCATATCTATTTGAATATTGCATTATTTAAACGAAGTAGAAAGGTCAATTATCTTATTTTTTTATTTAAGAAACTACAGGTAATTTTCATGAGGTCAACTCTATTATTACATCATGAAAGTGTTCTTAGTGCTTATACAGGTGTGTATGCAATATGACAATGCATACAACCAGGTGAGTTTCTTGGCAATATCACACAATGTTCTTAGTACATACATTGGGTGTATGTGGTATGATATATTATAATCAGGTGAGCTTCACGGCAACAAAAAGTGATTTCTAATGACACTCATTATTTATTACAGAATAATGTCAGAATAGTCTGCTGGACAGTATGTCCACAAAAAGTGCTCTAAGGGGTCTTATGGTTTTATATCAAGGCCAGAGGAATATTCTCTCCTCTTCTTCTTTAGAATTTTCCAGAATCTTTTCCAGGTCTCACTTGTTGGGAGATACATCTTTGACAGCCAGTGAAGCCCCCCCCCTTGAAGAAGGATCTAGGGAGATGATGAACACTTCTCAAGTCTCTAATAGTAAGCATGCCTCAGGTAGTGGGTTGCACCCCCAATTAGGCAGGTAGAGCTCTGTGACAGTGGGTTGCACCATCCCGTTAGGGAGGTAAAGCACTGCAATAGCGGGTAGCACCCTCCCATTAGGAAAGGTGAGTGCTGCAATAGTGGGTTATGCCCTCCCATTGGGGAGATAGAGCACCAAAAAAGCAGGATGCATCCTCTGTTGAAGGAGGTGGAGCAGAGCAACCATTGGTTGCGTCCTGTTATCATGACTGCAGAGCAATGCAATATGTATTATGGTTCTGGCAACATGTTGCCCTCTTCTCTTCGGGTAACAAAACACAACATGCATGATGCACATAGTGATAGATCAGTTGAAGGCTGGGTTTTCTCCATCTACCACTCATTAGCCTCATGGTATGGTGGACTGGGCAAAGACCAAACTTCCCCATCTCTACCATCCCACCCTGTGGGATTTAAAGTTACGATAGAAATCCAATTCCAACATCCACACAGCCATAGTTTTGCATGCCAACCTATTCTCAGATATTTCCTTTAATAGGCCGAGAGAAGCCTCTTTGAACCCAGCTGCATTCGAATGCATGCTGGATGCAGTGGAGGGGGCATCTGGCAATAGCAGTGGACTTATGCACATTTGCTGTAACTTATCAAATGTGTTGCTTAACTACAGTAAAGACCTTCTAAGAACTGGTTTTTGAGAAGCTGAGATCCTCTTTGGGGACCTCATAATTATAGTGGCTTCTCAACACTTGCTGGATCACCAACATTGATTTTTTATCTCCTCTCCTACTGGATTACAAATGACCAGGAAAGAATTTCTAAAGGGCCATGCAAAATTTTTCATTCAGGAACAACACCAGTCCACTCTCCAAACTCTTGCTAGATCACATCCTCATTCATCACAGTGCACAGGTCAATCAAATTTCCAAAAGGTAGTTCTCTAACCCTCCTTACTTTCCTAGTACAAGAAAGGAGGGGACAGTATTAGCAATTAACCCCTCTCCTAACATGCATCTCTTTTTTGCACATCCACATTTTTGTCCTTGCCTAGGCACCTTCTCAGTGGCCTGGTCATGCATCATGGACATTGGATGGGTCCTCTCTTTGTAATGAGGACTTTCAGCACTACTGAGGACCCTTATTCCTTTTCCACTATCTCCTGATCACCAAGAATTGTCAATCATATCAACCGATCTCCACTCAAACAGTTTATCTTGGAGGAATCATTTTGGATGGAGACAACCTCTTCAGTCAGGAAACCTCTTCATCTGTTCAAACATTTCATCTCCAACATTCTTCAGGATAATTACTGGCACACCCTTTTTAAGATCAATATATGTTCACTATCAAGCTGCCATCACCTCACCAATCTAAGTATTTTGAGCTCCAGGGACTTGTGTCCCACTCTTTTATGCCCAGTTGGAATCTTGTTTTTATGGTCATTAATCAAGCCCCATGTCAAACATTGAGTGAAACTATCTTTAATAAAAAACCTCACATTCTAACAATGTTCCTACTCACTAACTTCTACAAGATGAAGAATGAGTGTGTGTGATTTAGCTTTTTAATGTAGCTTTAACAATTTTCCAGTCATATCACTACAATGTCTACAGTGTGGCAGTTTATAGTGATGTCTAGTACTGGGGCATCATGCCTCAGACATATATCACAATGTCCTGCCCAGTCACATTATCCTGCCACCAGGCTGACCAGTCCTAGCAATAACTTCTAAATGCTGAGCACTGAGCAAGGCAGCTGCAAGTACCATTTTTATGTCTTTGGTATAACTTAGGCCAATGGAGCAGTGCAAGATGAAGAAGAGGGATTCCCGCTTAAATGGCTGTATCTGGTTCCAGTGTTTTGCACCTTCCCATTAGAGAAGTTGAACAAGGCAACAACAGGTTGTACCCTTCTCTTACGGAGGTGAATCACTGTAACAGTGGGTTGCACGCTCCCATCTGTGAGGTGGAGCACTACAACAGACAAGTTGCATTCATTATGGAGGTTAATCACCACAACAGTGGGTTGCACCCTCCCATCAGTGAAGTGGAGCACTACAACAGACAAGTTGCACCCATTGTGGAGGTTGATCACAACAACAGTAGGTTGCACCCTCCCATCAGTGAGGTGGAGCACTACAACAGACAAGTTGCACCCATTATGGAGGTTGATCACCACAACAGTGTGTTGCACCCTCCCATCAGTGAGGTGGAGCACTACAACAGACAAGTTGCACCCATTATTGAGGCTGATCACAACAACAGTGGGTTGCACCCTCCCATCAGTGAGGTGGAGCACTACAACAGACAAGTTGCACCCATTATGGAGGTTGATCACCACAATAGTGGGTTTCACCCTCCCATCAGTGAGGTGGAGCACTACAATAGACAAGTTGCACCCATTATGGAGGTTGATCAACACAACAGTTGGTAGCTCCCTCCCATTTGGGCAGTAGAGCACTGCAATATATCTCATGTTTTTGTTTCCTTCTGGGGAAAATTGTTATGACACATTAGATGGCTGAGAGACCTTAACCTTCTATCGAGAGACCTCTCCTTCAATGGTGAGGATGATAAGAACTTAAGTTGTTCAGTGATCAGAAAGCCTAACTTACAACCCTGAAGGGTGCAGGTTGAAATCCTGCCCCAGACCAGGCCTTGATGGTTGCCATGGTGTCTCTCTAGACAAAACAAATTATTCTAGTTTTCTCAGGATGATATAACACCTCATGTGTTTGTGTGACTTTAAACTCCAAATCAAATACACAGTGGTCCTCCTCTTATACAGCCACCCCTTCTGCACCAGAAAAGTGGCCTTATAAGAGAAGTATCTGTAATGTATGTACAGTCGAACCTACTTATCTCGACCTCGGTTACCTCGCCAACTCTATTAAGGCGACGTTTTTGAAGTGGAACCGCCAAATTCTCTCTTTGTCTTAGTATTTTCTCATCGGTTATGTTGATTCTTTTATGTCGCTGAACCCTAATATCTCGAGCACAAAAGAGTACCAAATTTGCCAATTAACATCGGGTATCTTGATCCCCTTAACCAATCACCAGCAATTTCTTTTCCCTTATTGGTGACAAAAATGTCCCATCTGGTGACAGACTTTTTGGTTATTTAATTTGTACAAACAATCGTGGCTTTTGACTGGATGAATAAAAGAGAGAACGCAAGGAAGCTACAAACTTTACTAAGTAATGCATTGGAATCAATTAGTACACCAATGATCCTTTGTTTGCATCGACAACTCCATCTTAGTTGTGCCTTGTTACATCATAATCTGCTTATGATGACCTATGGCAGAGTACTGTATGTTTTTTGACAGTCAATTATGCTACTGTACTATACCTACAAATAACCTACTTCTGAAGATGCGAATAGAACAGATAAAATTAATGGAATGGCTAAATCCTTCTGTTTGTTGGATGTTACAGACACTTAAACCAAGCAAGAAGAAATAGCAAACAACAAATAAATAACTTTTGCAAGATTAAAAATAATTATTTATTTCTCAAAATACAGGAGTTAAAGAATTCCTATATTGGGTGTTAACTACAGTAATATAAACGGTCCAATATTGCCAGGTGTTGACTCTTGTAATTTTCATTCTTGGGAATATAGATACTATTTTGCAAGAATATGGTCTTTCAATTTTTAAATTTACATGTACTTGCGATTGGTTACGTTTATGCTAGCTTATGTCTTATCAATAAAATGATCGTACTTGGTTAACAGCAGATGTGCTGACTTATGTTCACTCCAGTGACAGTTCACTCACTCTTGTTGATCTTGTCTGAAGGATAACATGCTGTAGCTATTCTGTTTATGATACTTTTCAGAGCTGTCAGAGTGAAATGACTCATGAATTTAATTTTGACACTGGTTAGCTTTTTGTAAAAACGAACTACATTTTTGCGAATTTAATTTTGACACTGGTTAGCTTTTTGTAAAAACGAACTACATCCTGCACGTTTTTTTTTTTGTGATTTTGTGACCAATTTTTGTGTTTGCAATGTTGGAATCGATGGTGGTTTGTATTATATACTGGAAATCTCTGCTGTTAGTTGGTGCACATATGACTTTTTTTTTAACAAACATGTATGTATATTTTTATAGCATGCAGATCGCATCATCAAATAAATCGCGGCAACACTGTTGTGTAAAAAACCATCCAAAAACACATGCATGAACATTCTCATTTATTAACGCACATCATGAACATACTGAAATTTCAAGCACATGTTATTATATTGACGATATTTTGGTTTTCGTTTATCTCGATCATCGGTTATCTCGATGCTTTTTGGCACACCCCTAGGCCGGTGACATAACCGGGTTCGACTGTAGTAAGAAAGCTACAATTTTTAGAGCATTTATTATTTTCATCTAATATATTCATTTAAAAGTAACAATAATTATTAAAAAGTTTTTGCTAAAAAAAATAGACTTATTTCAACTGAATATGCATTAATAGTTCTTCTTCTTGGCATGAGCACAATATGCGAGTGGGTGTTGTTGTCATGCACATTGCAAAACCATTCAAAAATATGATTTAAATCTTTGTACATATATAATTCTCTTTCCATTTGCTAGATTTGTCAATTGCTGCTAAATAATCTTCTTATTAGTTACAATGTTGTTTATTCATATTCAAGTCTTTTCAATATAAAATTATTTTATTCAAGTCTTTTTTTACCTAAAATTGTTTGGCAAATCCCCATTTCACACCTCACCCAATGTCGCCAAGTAGAAAAACTGACTTTTTCTAAAATAATCATCGTCCATTTGCATGATGAAATGTTAATGTTTGGTAATGCTCCTCCAGCATTCAACTATTGCAATTTACCTATATAAACTTATAGCTGACTGGAAAACTGGAATCTGACAGAAGTGATCACACTTGCATAACTTGTGGTTATAATTAGAAATGATTTAACCAAATCAGAAAGGTTGGGAAATATTGTCTTTGCTACATTTAGGAGAATGATAATGTCTTTTCTTTCTTTACCTTGACAGCACTTCAGAAATTCATTCAGACAGGCACCAGTTTTGTTTTTGTCCTCTTTGTACATTTTCAGGACTTGGTGGATACATGCAGTTTCATCTCCAATAGTGGTTGCATACTCCTTCCCTTCCTTACAGCACACCTCCAAATCCTCATCTACAAGAAACATAATTTTGAAAGCAATATCATTTATACAACATTTAATCTTACGTGCAACAATCCATGAAATCTTATACCTTTAGATAATGGTTTCTAACCCATAATTCTGCTGGACAAAAATTATGTTTTGAAGGCCATCTACTGAACATACAATGTTATAACTGAAATCTACTACTTTTGAAATTTAAAAGAATTTTTTTATAAATCAGTAAAAAGAAGCATGCACTGTATTTGTATGTGTTCTATCAACACATAACATACATCAGCCAGACCCTTAACTGTGAACAGAAATGTTCCAACAGTATGACTGGCACTATGAAATGTTCTAATAGAATTATTACTGGCACTATGAAATATTCCAACAGTATGATGACTGGCACTATGAAATGTTCTAATAGAATTATTACTGGCACTATGAAATATTCCAACAGTATGATGACTGGCACTATGAAATGTTCCAACAGAATAATGACTGGTACTATAAAATATTCCAACAGTATGATGACTGGCACTATGAAATGTTCTAATAGAATTATTACTGGCACTATGAAATATTCCAACAGTATGATGACTGGCACTATGAAATGTTCTAATAGAATTATTACTGGCACTATGAAATGTTCTACTAGAATTATTACTGGCACTATGAAATATTCCAACAGTATGATGACTGGCACTATGAAATGTTCCAACAGAAGAATGACTGGTACTATAAAATATTCCAACAGTATGATGACTGGCACTATGAAATGTTCTAATAGAATTATTACTGGCACTATGAAATATTCCAACAGTATGATGACTGGCACTATGAAATGTTCTAATAGAATTATTACTGGCACTATGAAATATTCCAACAGTATGATGACTGGCACTATGAAATGTTCCAACAGAATAATGACTGGTACTATAAAATATTCCAACAGTATGATGACTGGCACTATGAAATGTTCTAATAGAATTATTACTGGCACTATGAAATATTCCAACAGTATGATGACTGGCACTATGATATATTCAAACAGTATGATGACTGGCACTATGAAATGTTCCAACAGAATAATGACTGGCACTATGAAATATTCCAACAGTATGATGACTGGCACTATGAAATGTTCCAACAGAATAATGACTAGCATTATGAAATATTCCAACAGTATGATGACTGGCACTATAAGAGTTCCAACAAAATAATGACTGGCACTATGAAATATTCCAACAGTATGATGACTGACACTATGAAATGTTCCAACAGAATAATGACTGGCATTATGAAATGTTCCAACAGAATAATGACTGGCACTATGAAATGTTCCAACAGAATAATGACTGGCACTATGAAATATTCCAACAATATGATGACTGGCACTATGAAATGTTCCAACAGAATAATGACTGGCACTATGAAATATTCCAACAGAATAATGACTGGCATTATGAAATAATCCAACAGACTAATGACTGGGATTATGAAATGTTCCAACAGAATAAAGACTGGCATTATGAAATGTTCCAACAGAATAATGACTGGCACTATGAAATGTTCGAACAGTATGATGACTGGCACTAAGAAATATGAAATGTTCCAACAGTATGATGACTGGCACTAAGAAATATGACAGAACAGCAACAGGATTAGAATTTGTAAAGAACAGCTGACATGTATACAAATCAGCTGTTAATTGATTACCTAATTGTTGAAAATGATGGAGTTAAAAGCTATATGTCAGAGATTTTTTTTTAGGTGATGTATGTAGTAAAGAAACAAAATGTGGTCCATGATGTTTTCTGAGCTAAGGTGGACATTGTTCTGACGTGTGGTAAAGGAGATAAACTGAAGAGACTGATCATTAAAACTAATTTTGGTAGACATGCTAGGTAGGTATATGATTTTTTTTCATCATGTTTAATTGTAATTGTATTGTTCAAAATATTTTAATGTGAATTTTCATGAACAGCTGAAACATTCTTTTCATGCCATCATGCCAAAACATGTGACTATTCCCAATGAAAAGAAACCACTTGCCAAGAAATATTACAAGAAGTTCAAATAAGCATGAATATCAGAGTTTAAGTGTGTGCTGGTGAGCTGCAAAGGTCCTGAGTTTGCATTATGCATTTTAAAGGGATGCATCATTTGTATCTCATGATATTTAAAGTTTTCATGTAAATAAATAGAATCAATCCCTAGATAAAATATGTCATGTTACCAGTTAAAAATATATTACTTAATTTTAAAGTTGGGAATTATTCATAAATCATAAATACACCAAATTAGTAATATAATTTTTCATTCTCTATTTCAAATCTAAACCAATTTTTTTTTAATTTATAAGGGTGAACCTTGCCAACAGATTTTTGGATCTGAGTTATAAAGCCGTTGATGACATGGCTCCAGAATACATCTTGCATCTAAGCCATTGTGTTATAAAGCCCTTGAGGACATGGCTCCAGAATACAGCTTGCATGTAAGCCATTGAGTTAGAAAGCATTGATGACATGGTTCCAGTATACATCTTGCATCTAAGCCATTGAGTTATAAAGCCCTTGAGGACATGGCTCCAGTATACATCTTGCATCTAAGCCATTGTGTTATAAAGCCCTTGAGGACATGGCTCCAGAATACAGCTTGCATGTAAGCCATTGAGTTATAAAGCATTGATGACATGGTTTCAGTATACATCTTGCATGTAAGCCATTGAGTTATAAAGCACTTGATGACACGGCTCCAGAATACATCTTGCATCTAAGCCATTGTGTTATAAAGCCCTTGAGGACATGGCTCCAGAATACAGCTTGCATGTAAGCCATTGAGTTATAAAGCACTTGATGACACGGCTCCAGTATACATCTTGCATCTAAGCCATTGTGTTATAAAGCCCTTGAGGACATGGCTCCAGAATAAATCTTGCATCTAAGCCATTGAGTTATAAAGCCTTTGATGACAGGCTCCAGAATACATCTTGCATTGAAGCCATTGAGTTATAAAGCCCTTGAGGACATGGCTCCAGAATACATCTTGATCTAAGCCACTGAGTTATAAAGCCATTGATGACATGGCTCCAGAATACATCTTGATCTAAGCCATTGAGTTATAAAGCCCTTGAAGACATGGCTCCAGAATACATCTTGCATCTAAGCCATTGTGTTATAAAGCTCTTGAGGACACGGCTCCAGAATACATCTTGCATCTAAGCCATTGAGTTAAAAAAGCCCTTGAGGACAGGGCTCCAGAATGCATCTTGCATCTAAGTCATTGAGTTATAAAGCCCTTGAGGACATGGCTCCAGAATGCATCTTGCATCTAAGCCATTGTGTTATAAAGCCCTTGATGACACGGCTCCAGAATACATCTTGATCTAAGCCATTGTGTTATAAAGCCATTCAGGACATGGCTCCAGAATACATCTTGCATCTAAGCCATTGTGTTATAAAGCCATTCAGGACATGGCTCCAGAATACATCTTGATCTAAGCCATTGTGTTATAAAGCCCTTGATGACATGGCTCCAGAATGCATCTTGCATCTAAGCCATTGTGTTATAAAGCCCTTGATGACATGACTCCAGAATACATCTTGCATCTAAGCCATTGTGTTATAAAGCCATTCAGGACATGGCTCCAGAATACATCTTGATCTAAGCCATTGTGTTATAAAGCCCTTGATGACATGGCTCCAGAATGCATCTTGCATCTAAGCCTTTGAGTTATAAAGCCCTTTAGGACATGGCTCCAGAATACATCTTGATCTAAGCAATTGTGTTATAAAGCCCTTGAGGACATGGCTCCAGAATACATCTTGCATCTACGCCATTGTGTTGTAAAGCCCTTGAGGACATGGCTCCGGTATACATCTTGCATCTAAGCCATTGTGTTATAAAGCCTTTGAGGACATGGCTCCAGAATACATCTTGCATCTAAGCCATTGAGTTATAAAGCCCTTGAGGACATGGCTCCAGAATGCAGCTTGCATCTAAGCCATGAACTTCCTTCCTGGAATGAACATATCTTGGAGGAATATTGATCAGCAGTCAATATAACTGTCATGGTGAACATACTGGATTTCAAATTTGCACCATTTTCATTTAGGACCAACTAGACATCATAAGAAGTTGTTTAGTGAAATCCCCATGTTAATATAAACATCCATTGACAAGGAGTAATAATAACAAGATTTTCAAAGATAGCCATAGTTGGCATACTGAATGTCCCATTAGCACCATTTTCATTTATGATCAACTAGACAATGGGATGAATGTGTGCATAAAGATGAATGGCAATACCCTAATTAGTTCAGCAGGTGTAGTTATTATTGACTTGTGCTAATGAACCACACACCACTACAGGCACTCCAATATGATCTTTAATTAGTGTATGACCAGCATAGCTAAATATACAAGGATCTCTTCATGGCCTGTAGACTGGTCAGTTTATCTACATATTCATATTCTACACATGCTAATTTACATATTTTCTTGGCTAGGGGAATGCCCCTTATTGATTGGCTGATTACAGTAAAGAGAGATAATGCTATCATACCCTTTTAACTTTGAGATGACCCATTATCAACAAGACTTGTGATGAACAATACAGTATTTCTCAGCTGTTTTTTTTTGTCATGAAAACAATTATTGGATGTAATAGTAGCCAGCAATAAACAAATTGCCAGTAATTGTAAAAGTGACAAAACCAGAAGACTAAGGAATACATAGCAGTAAGGATAACTGGATTAACAGCTGACCTTTTTTTCAATGAATTCAAGTCAAGTACTTTATTGGCTTATTGGAAAAATGTCATTTTAGGTTTAGAAATCTAAACTTATTTGTGAAATATCCCTCTTTCAACCCCTTAATAAGTGTCAATTTATCATTAGTAAATTGTTGGAGGAGGCAATATGCTGGCCTCTGATCTTGTTAAAAGATTGACTACTGAAGAGGAGTCATTTTGAACATAAAATTGCTGATGCAGAGTGATTCTAGCCATAAGGAGCTATTGGCAGTTCTAGAAGAGGACCACTGTAATTCCATAAATAATAAGGATCCAGCACATTGCTCTAAAATATGTAAACCTGCTTTACTTACTCAAGCTTCCATGTATGACAAAGACTGATTTTACTGCCAATGTCACTGTGGCATGTTCAAAAGATATATCAACTGGGCAATGAAGCTAACTGAATTAGGAGGCAATGACATTTTCATCAGATAATAAAAACAAAGCATATAATTAATTCAGAAATGTTACATTTAAAAGTCACCATCACAAATCAGTATTTTATAAATACCACTAATTCCAAATACTGTATCTATATACTTCAATAATTTTTTATGTATTTGATCCACACCTACACACGATAGAGTGGACCCCACATAAAAGCCCACTCAAAAAAGACCATTTTTATATGGCCACTTTGCCAGACATAAAAAATGTATTTTAACTATTTTCCTCTCCTGAAAGGCTGCCTATTCACTTTTAATGCAGAAGTAGCGACTTTATGGTTGAGAATTTAACATCTAAAATTACAACATTACAATTACAGGACTCATGATGTTCCCAATGCAGCACAGAACTCAGAGCTGATGAGTTACCTGTACTGCGTCTGCGTCTTCCTTGTGTGCTGGCTGGGCAATTAAGGTTGGTGTTGCTCTCCATTATCAATCTTGCATTGGTCAAAACAACAATTCCTGCATCCTGTCCAAAAAATGGAACTATGATAATCTTCTGGCAAGTACCCTATGAATCCCATGTCAAATGCCCATGAAAACATCCTATGACACTGATATCAGTGTTATCACAAACATAGTATGGTGATAGATTATTTTACTAACCTTTACTTTTTACCATCTTATCTTGAACTCATTTCACAAAATGCTATATCTGGTAGTCCATAGTTTGAGTCATCAAAAACTTCAATATGGACATTCAGATTTGTAATTTGGCAAAGAGCAAGACTTAAGTTGTATTTTAAGTTTTTCTGAATTCTGTTGTTAATGTTTTAACAGCACAACTGTGTTGCATTGTGCAACCTTATTATCTGATTACAGTTTCAAAAGAAACATAAGCAATAGCTGCTGCTGCATCAAAAAGTTAATTGTTTCAAATGGGCTGACAAAAGGCTAATTTTAGGTTCCACCTATATGAGCTTCAATAATTTCAAATTATAATTCCTTCCTCCAAGTGTATGAAGAAATGATGCTGTCAACTCAAACTCAAAACGTATACACTTCTAATGTTAATATATGACTTCTGGTGAAATAAATATGCAATGCTTAATTAATGTAATCTTCATGTGAACAACTTAAACTGTATTAAGTCTTTTCCTAAAACCCCAGGTTGATATGGTGATCATTTCAAGAGGAACAGTACAGTAACAAGATTTTCGACATGGTTGTCATACTTGGTGTAAGATTAGCACCATTGTTATTCAGAAGCAACTACATGGTTACCATGGTTTTTAAACAAAACATTTCTAGTTCTTTTCCAGGATGAAATTCATTTTATCATGGTTCACATATGACCATTAAGGAATATAATTAAAGATAATTTTAGCTTATAAAATTAATGTTTCAAATCAAAAGATGTTTCTATTTCATGACTGTCCCATAACATCTGAATCAGACAAATGACCATGTAATAAAATACAAATTTTATCACAAGAAAAATTTGGTTACTGAAAATCAATATAAAATTGGCAAGTCATATCAATATACAGAATACAACTGCTAACTTTAGCTTTGTCGACTTGCATTATCTTGGTACAAGGAAATAAGAAAATGAACTTGCATCAGTTATGTTTCCTTTCAAACTTTTAATTCTTAAGAAATCAAAATAATCATAAGCTAATCAATACAGCAATCTATATGCATATTATACAAAAAAAAAATTCCTATCACAGTATAAAAACAAAAATCCAAATGCAACATAGACTCTTACCTTGTATGGAAAACAATTTTAGCACTGAAATAATATGTGCAAATAATTAAAACCTAAACTATAATAACATTTTTAAAACAACATAAACTCCTTAAGATGATTTGGTTTTAAAATCCATCACTGAAAAAGAACAAAGTATAAAAGGGTAATTTAAATTGTGACAAAACAACACTCAACATTATATACGACTGAATAATAAAGAATTGACTTTTCTGCAAAGCCATCATATGTCTGCTTATAATCCAATAAACCAGTCCCAATCCTGTATTGATGCTCACAGGGCTATCATTTTTAAAATTTACCCAATATATAACAGAATTGATGACAATCTTCCAATTCTCCTGCAACAAAACTTAAGACCTGAAAGAATACTTCAAGCTACATGTCATACAGTGTAATAGTTTAGCACCAAAGTTCAGCACAGATATTCAACATTTTGACTTACTACTCTATCTATAAGGAATGGCAGTCCATTTTCTAATCTTAGTTTTCTCTTAATATCCCCACCCCATTTTTCATACTTAGACATTTATACTGGTTGTAGAGTCAGTCAAATGCCTATTGAAAAGTTCAGATTTGCCACCACGATGTAGCAGCAGCCTATTTTATCAATTTTCCTGTGGGCCTAAGCAAACTTAAATGAAACAACATTGATGAAACTTGGCCTGGTACTCTAAACTTGCATTGCTAGTCACATAACTGCACAAATATTACAACCTATATGACATGGAGGTACAATAGTCATGTGATATCAACAACAAACCACCATTTCCAATGTTGTTGTAAAAAATTAAAAAAATATTCAATGAAAGTCTTATACCTTGTATAAAAACCTGAAAGAATACAATTCTCTACATATTTATTCTAAGAACAACCAGAAACATATTGCTATCAAAGCAACCTAGACAAAGCCAGATTCATACCTTGTTAACTTTTCAGAAGCCATGTAGTGAGACAATTAAAAAAAGCGAGACTGGGGCCTAAAATCAAGATGTTTTTGCAGCATTTTTATAGCCTCATTTTCACTAAATGTAACTGCTCGATCTTCTGGGTCCAATTCTCAAACTCAGAGGATGCACCATTTCTCAGTGATGCGCCTTGCTTTTTCCCAGGACATGCCCCCTTTTTATATTCTGGTCAGCTGTGGCTAATCTGCACAATATCTAAAGGTTAGTCTTAAGTTAACAAGCAAAAATGCCAGTGTGACTAATTAACTAGTTAATCATATCATTGCAATTATCTTCTGAAAAAGACTAGCCCTCTGTCAAAAAAAATTCATAGGAAACACGTTCTATAGTGCATGTTATATAAGCACCAGCAACTGATTGGCATATAAGTGATGCTCTATTTTCCTGTAAATATGCAGTCTCAAGCTACGGTACATGTGACAATTATTTTTCACATGTTTTATATCCCACCTCATTTTCTTATTCTTAACTTGAAAATGCATTCAACATTGTTTGCTCAATAACACATTTATTCGGAATTAGTTTTTGGAGGGCATATAAGCTGCATGGTATTTTCTTTACTCCTTCTTTTAATATAATGATAGTAATTAAAGTTTGTGTTTATGGTACGGTGATGTCAGGTGTTCACTCGTGTAAGTTTCTTTGGTGAGAATGAAGATGCTACAGCTACAGTGATCATTCCTGGTATTTAAACTGACAATTTCATTGTTGTGGGGTTTTTTTCTTGATTTTAGTAGTGTTGTAGGGTAAAAAAAAATTGATAACTTGACATAAATAATGCTGAAACTTAACATTATTTACTGATGAAAAATATTCTTTGTAGTGTTATAATAATTATCTTGTCACTTCAATATTGATGTGTGATAAAACAGAATATCGCTTCTGTGGATCGCACAAGATAAATCTATTTATGTATGATAATTTTTTTTAGAAGAAATCAAAATTTACAGACATAATGTAATAATCTGGAGTTCTCTGCTAAAATTGGGAGATATCATGAATAAGGAAGTAAGCATGGAATGACCCTCAAAATTGGGAGTTTTTCTCTTGGCATGAGAGTTACCAGGTATGCAGATTCATCAAGCAGAGAGCACATGTCAACTTCATACAACAAAACCGTTATTGACACATTCTGTTTCATGAACCCTACCCTGACAGATTTTCTTGGAATAAACATGTAGATAATTTTGTGCCTTTTTGTGGGCTTTTTAAAGAAACAGTATATAACTTTCATTTAATAACTTTTCTACTTTTCTTTACATTTGAAATTGATTATTCTTGATACAATATCACTCATAGCAATGCAAACTGTGTGTACAGAGTCAAATTTCATCAACACTGTTGTTTCCAATCTTAACTGTCTGTGGATTAAAGACATAACGATATTCACAATTTCTAAGAAAATAAATCATTTATCTATTGATTTCATGCAGGTATAACTCAATGTAACTGCATTTGTATTTTTTAGGCAGCTACCCTATCAGCCACCAAGTTAGCTGATTGTAATGCTAAACTGTTTTTTATATTTTTCACAAAAAAATACCAAAAATAGTTTCTGTCATCAAGTGGTGTCAGAAAATTCCTGTTTTTCCAGACTCTCATCAAATCAAAAGGTTTTCAGTAAAAACAAAAATCTATTATCTTTCCTGACCATTTCCTGATTTCCCGGTAGCAAGGGAATCCTGCAACTAGATATCACAGAAAGTCTTTAGTGAAAACTCAATATGACCATCCATTGAAGAGCAGTAGCAATAAAATTTGTATAGGATATCTAGGTAATACTATTAAAAATTTTGAACCAACTAGACTCTGAGATGAGTGAACATTACATGGCAATCCTCTAAGCAGTTCATAAGGTCAGTGGCAATAACAAACTTTTACTTAATGGATGGACAATAGATGGATGATGGACAGAAGAACAAGATTATACATGCCAAATCTCCCGAATTGGAATTGTCCGGGAGTCTTTTGATTTTCAACCCCATCTTTTGATCTACCAATTTGCCGACAAGATCTCCCGGAAATTAAATAAACTGTTACACATATTATTTTCAGCTAAAATAGCATTCAATACACTGTTCACGACAGCTGTAATCCGTCAGTTGAGTTATTAGTCTGGTTTCCTTATTTCTCTCCACTCTCTTACACTTCATAATGAGGTGTAACAGAGTAGAGAGAGGTCAGGGAACCAGACTATCAACCTATTACAATTGGAATGTTTTCTGCCTTTTCCATCAATTCGAGAAATAAACCTCTGATATAATTCATCTCTACTGAGAATTGTAATCTGAACTACTTTTGCTCACATGGTGCAATTTGGCAGTGAAAGGAGACACATAACAATCAGAATATCATCAGCCTCTACTGTTGTACAGTAAGAAGTGCATTCTGCCAGAGGAGAATCACCAAACACATAAAAATTGATGCATATTCGTACAACTACTTTCGAGGCAATTATTCATTACTGGTTAGAGACCAATTCTCGCCGCGAACCAATTGTCACCATAATAATAATAACTCTGTTATTAATAATTACATGATGTTTATTTTCAATCGGGCTTTTCAGCTATAGTCGCTCTTTTTATTTTTTAAACAGGTACCAAAACTTTGAATGCGGTCACGAGTTATTATGAATATGTTAATATGACAACAATTGGTACGCGGCGAGAATTGTTCTCTAACCAGTATAGTTATTTGACTTAGTTGTGGTACGATCTGCAACTTCGTGCTTAAACTTAATGAGAAAAATAGTCATTACGCTAATCTCCTGGATTTGGGCCCAATCTCCCTGATTTTGAACACAAAACTGTTTCCTGAAAACTTGGCATGTATGCAAGAGATTTATGAGCAACAGGCCATAGCATAAGCAATTCTGGTTCATGACCAGTAGAGATAAGTATAGAGAGTCCTCCTACCACTGTGCACTGAATTTATTTAATATTTATAAATATCCACTATAAAAACTATATTATTTGTCTTCAGTGTAAACCCATACTGAAATGATGAACAAGCCCAAAAAGTTTTAAAATGGTCTCTAAGTTTATTGGTGTGGTCCCTCTCAGAATTAACATCATCTGAGGGACCCCCTAGTTCTAAATTCAATGCTTTTTATGTGTATTTGTATTTTATCCAAGTGTATTTGCTTTGTTTTTTATTTTTCAAATTTTTATTTTAAAATTTTGGATTAGGGTATATACACCACTCAAATATGATACATTTCGATATTTCTGGTTATTGGTTTTATTGATAATATTTTTGTAGTAATAATTAACATAGCATTTTTATTAAGAAAAGAGTAGAGGTTTTGTTTTAACTCGCCCAAATGCAGTAGCATAAGCTGATCAATTAATTTCAGATCCATTAAGTTCATGGCACACGTGCACAACCTTTGCTCTCAACAGTGGGCACCATGTGCACGTACTGCACCATTTCCTCATATTCAAAATTCACAAGTATGTATTTTCATACTAATTATATACATATGTTTACATTATTTATTGGTTCAATATTAATATTTTAAAGATTAATGTTCGTGTGTATAAAATTTGCAAAAAAAATTATAAGCCACCCATTATTAGAAAGTTCTAAATATTGATCTTATTCTATTTCTAAAAATCTATTATCTTATGTTCTGTCCCAGTTTTAGTAAGTTCTAAATTTTTATCTTTTTCTATTTCTAAATATCTATACCATTTTTAATAAGTTTGATTTCCATTTTAAACAAGTTCTAAATATTAGCATAAATAAAGCTATAGCATGGATAGTTCAAAGTAAGGTAAGCAGTCTGTAATTTCTATTATTATATGCTCATCTTTTTTCTCCGTTAACTTTACATTGTCAGAATCGTGCAATATTCACCGATATTGAACACCTTCATACTGTATCCCACATGCAAAGGAACGTTTTTCTAACGTAAACAATTTTTTATGAATGAACTAAAGCATATATTTCATAGCCGGCCACATACCAGCTAATGTTTCATAGACTGACACATACAAACTGCTTTGGCACATTCCGCGTTTACTTTTTTGATACAATGTTTCAAATTTAACTATATATTGATGCTATACAGGTTCCTCACAATAAAATGCAAGTTATACGCATAAACTTTTTTCTTTAGTTGGTAATAAAAATGGCCAAAAATATAGTTACAATTTTACATCCTGAATTTTCTCAAAATACATATTTTCGTAGTTCTGTAAATCTGAATTAGATGAGCCATATCATGGATTCTCAAGGTTGATTACACATTTTGAAATTTATACTTTAATTTCGAGAATATTCCAAGTGTAGTTGCATCCTCCTTACTGTACTCAAAATGAAATAAATATTAAATTCCACAGTGTGTTTTCAATAACTGCAATGAAAAGGCTTCATAATTTTCCCACATTGTGATCTGAATCATTCAATGACAAAAACAAACCATGCATGCCGATGTCAACACAATTCAAAACATTAAATTGGCAGACGCTGCTGGAAACTGATGCAAGTCACTTCATGTAGATAAATCCAGACCATAATCAAAAGATTGCGTTGAATCGACAAATATACCAAAAGGTATTCATTCCAGATCAAATGGAAAAATTTTTGCAATGCGTATTCATCAACACTATTACTCCAAATTTCAATTTTAAGTACAGCAAGCACCATTTTCTTTTGAAACTTACATCTAGCACGCGACCAACTTCATATTTATCTGGGCGGAGTTATGCGCTCATTAATGTTGTGTAATGATCCATCAACGCTTATATATTTAGTTCGGAATATGGCGTACATTTAGTTACTTTGTTTCTTTCAGTGTATTTTTGTTTATTTTTTTAAGCCTTGGGAAGAATAAGAAATGAGCATATAATAAAAAGGTTACTGTATTTCTATGGAAAAATATGAACTAGTTTTGACGGAAAGATATACTGCACTCCCAAGGTCGTGCAGTATATCCATTTGAAAAACTTGTTCATATTTTCCCATACAAATGCAGTAACATATAAGTACTGTGCATCTGTTAAGTCAAGGTATTCTTTAATATCTTTCTAAATGTTCCTTGTTTCTGCAGCAAGTTCACAGTATCTTCAGTCTACAAATTCAATTTTTTTTTTCCCTTTTCAAATTCTGTCTGCATTACTTCCAGTACTTCAAAATATTTATGATCTAGTCCATTAATTCTGTGTCATTCCATTTTCTTTGTGAAGCAATATAATATCAGTTCATTACTATATTCGGTTCTATTTTATCCATAGTTTTTCCATCGTTTATATCCATATATACAAATCCATTTTCTTACATGTATATCTGTAGACATTTCTAGTTCAGTATGGCTCATCCTTTCTTCCCAGCTCGTGACCTCCCTCACATCCTAAGATCCCGAAAGGCCACTCCACAGGAAGGAGTATAGAAACCACTAATTCCATTCTGACCCTCAATAAATCAACACCATCCATAAAGTTTTAGTAAAAGGCGAAAAATTAATACGATGTAAAGAGAAACCACTAAGGTAACCATGTCCAGGTAGCACTATGTAAATAGGGACCATGAAGATCTTTCATTGATTGTATATGAAAATTTCATGGCAATAACAAGCTTATGGTTAATCGGCAGACAATGGATGGATGACAGACAGATGAATGAACAACTGGTATTAGCATATTTAGCAATTCTGGTCTTTGGCCAGTAGAGCTAAATAATCATATTCCTTCTTAATTCACTAATTACTGACAACAGTGTGCTATTCAACTGCACTGTTTGCTACAAAGTATGACCTTATTCACAAGAGTGCACTGCCTTTACTTTACAAGAGTGCACTATCTTACTGCAATACAAGGTGTGAAAATTAGTCCACTACTAGTGCACTCCAAATGCAAAGATTCTTTCAAATACAACTATAAGTCCTTTGAAATCTCCATTAGCAATATCAGTAAATCAACCTGGTGTGTTGAAAATTCTATTACCAACGTCAGTAAATCATAATGATGTGTTGTGTAATATACAGTACACATATTTTCATTAAATTTGGACTTTCTTAGTAATGCCACTACTTTTAAATGAGTGAAGTGTAAATATTTCTCTTGGTTCATTTTCAAATTTATTTCTTAAAATTTCAATTATGATCTTACTTTTCACATTTGGTAGTATCTATTTTTTTAAAACACTTCCATCTAAGTCATATTAAAATCACATTCTTTTGAGTTGCACTTAAATGAGATCTTTTAATAATGCTCACCCTAAACACTGAGACACCATCCGCTCCCCCACCCCTGGTACATCCTCGGTCATGGGCTTCCATCTTGTCAAACATCTGAATAAAAAGAAGGCCACTTTGACTCAGTAAAACAAACTTTTACACAGGCATCTAAATTTAAATTAAAAATCAAATAACAGCCATATCTTTCTTTCCAAGCCTATATTTTTGTCTCCACTAATGTGAAATTTCCATTAACAAAATGAATAAAATCAAGACTTGAGTAACTCATCAGTTTAAACTGAATTTCTTAAACATTACTCTGAGATAAACAAGGCTCAAATTAAATTAATTTAAAATGTTTAACCATTAACATCTGCTTCATTCTTTATTTTCTCAAGCCAAAATGAAGATATTCAAATATTTTATTTAGAAGAAGAAATCTGAGATGTTTGGCTACAATGGGACCTGACCACTATTACACTTGTCATTAGCAAATATAAACACAGTAATACAGAATCAGAACCCAACAATTTTATCACATGTCACTAAACTGCCAGATGGAATTAATAATAATAATAATACTGTGAAAAAATTTAAATACTATGATTTATTTAAAAGAACAATATATTCAATCCATTTTAGTTTTAACAAAAATATTTTGTAATAAAAGAAGTGCACATGTGTGAGAGAGAGAAAGAGAACAAGTTTCCTGGATTAAGTTTAACCACACCCATCGAAGACCACATGCCTCTTACAAAATTACCAAAGCAAAACATGCATTTGCCAGAAGGTATCATGCATACATTTAAATTGTTAAACATGACACCAGTGGCAGATCAATGAGAAACAAAACAACACCAAAAACCAAGAACTGCCAGGAGTGTCAGGTGTTGTGCATGGCTAGTGAAACCACAAGTTTTAAATTGAAACCATTACTTTGTGTATTTAGCTTTCCTTCAATCATTCTATCTGTACAATTCTAAATATTTAAATCACAGATGTGTAATCAACAAGTATAAAGCATAGTTCAAGTGTTACTACTTAAGGTCTTACACTATGTAACAGAAAGAAGAAAATGAAAAAGTTTAATAAAATCAACAAATAATGTATTTGTTTTAACTACAAAGTGAAAATTTAATAGACACCGTATTGCAAATTAAATCACAAATAATCCTAAATGTTATAGCACAAGTCCAACAGTATAGAATGTTCAAAATGAATTCCAATAATCTTGAATGTTCTGATACAGCAAGAGTCTTGAATGTCAGTATATACCAACAGTCTTGACTGTGCCGATGTACCATTAGTCTTGAATGTGTTCACAATATCGCCAAAGTATTATCTTAGTCCAAAGAGTCAATGAGCACTTTGTATTTCCAATTAATAATTTAAATAATTCTTAATTATAACTGAACACAACTAAAAACTCTGATCATTGAATCCCAAATTCTGATATGACACAGCTTGAATAATTGTTTACTAAATTTCCTGTTATACACGGACAGTGACCCCAGAGCAATCATGCAACAGAATTTTCTGGAAAGCTAATAATTTCTAATGGAAAAATTCACTGACTGATAAACAAGATCAAGTCTTGAATTTAAATTTAAACTCTCAGCCATGACAAAATCAGGTAAACTATATTATTTAAATTGTTATGTATATGTGATTAAATTGCTTGAAAGTTTTAAAAATTTCTTTTTATTTCATTTTTGTCACATTGCATTTTATTGTAATGAATATTTTTGTGGGATTCAAGATCCTTTTTCAGTAATGAGATATTTTCTTTTAACAAATGTTGTTTATTTAAGACAAAAAATGTATTACATGATAATTTATTTTTAGTTACCCTAATTCATCTTGGGCTGGCAACAGTGACAACAGGAAGTTAAAATGATTGGTCAGTATCAGGGGCATATTTTCTTTGCGAGATCACTATGTGCAAACAACGTTTTTTTTATGATTGGTTTTTAAGTGGGGACAAATTGATATACATGCTAAAGTTCTTGTAGTAAGAGACCACATGACCAATCTTGTGAGACTTGAAATGATGTTTTGGCATTTTAAATACGCATTTTTAATATTCTTCAGGCAGAGTCATTCAAATCATCTAGAAGGAACAAGGTGTATTTTTTAATTTGTTGCCAGATTGTTTACTCCTTATCTGATTTTTGGATTTAATAATTTGTACCACTGGAACCTCAACAAGTTGACTTTTTTATAAAAATTTCTGAAAGATATTCATGGAAATTTTGTCTGTAATTATTCAGAAACAAAGGCTGTGATTCAAGTGAGAAATTCTTGATATTCATACCTTGGACCACATCTGACGTCATCGCCTTCCATATTTGTATGTCATTAGGACTCGAACCTGGATTCTAATATGACTATTTAGTGATAGGACTTGTGTTTTCATTCTTAAGATCAAATTTTGGATTATATTCACAAAACTGTAAGTCCTATTTACCAATTGTTGCATTGTTTTCTAGGGAAATAAATTGTTTTGTTAAAATATACAAAGCTTGTTGGCTTTCATTCTTTTCTTTGTTACTTCCTGTCAACAAATTATATGTTTTCTTTTCTGGCCATAGTCTGGGGTGAGTTGCAGAAACCAGATGCCATTCATGTCTCATAAGTACATAATTTTATTTACCTGACTTCGTTCTAGTAGGTTAGATCTATTGCTCACAAGAAGAACAGCTTTGTCTATGACCCCCAGTCCCACCCAGGAATTTTCCACTCCAGTAACAGTCATCTCAATACTGTGCCCTGGATCTACTTCATCATCCTTCAATGCGACAGTAAGCTGCCAAATAGAGAGATATATTTATAAAAAAAATTATCAGTATTGAAGTGACACATTAAAGCCAACTATAATGCTGCATCATAGATTAATTATCTGAACATCAACAATGGTATTGGTGTGATCAACATATCTGTAATATTTTCTGAAACCAGTCTATTAAATCAATTACAATTACAATATTCAGTATTATTTTTCAAATACCAGTTTATTAAATCTAACAATTAGAATGGGGGTGCTCTACAGATATTATGAAATTCAGAGAAAGATAGGTGTAAGGTGAAGTTGTTTGCCTTTGCACAATGGAGAGAATGTTAACATACCTCTATCATACTTTTACGAAATGTTGTTGAAATTTAATCAAATATTGTATTTATGGAAATCATGCATGATTTAAGTACATAGCTGACAACAATGACTCCTCCATGTGCTCCGAAAAATGAGCCTGAATTAGTGTAAAATACATTATTCTCAGCTGTTATTAAAATAAAGAAAATGGATTTTGCAAGACTAGACAGTACAAGTTTCTGAAAGTACAAAGAATGAAATACCAAATACATAAAATGAAAAAATTATCCTTTTTTAAAATATAATTTAGCTCTGAAGTCCAGGAAGTAAAAAAGACCAAGAGTAGCTATCAGTTATATGTGCACATCTGAAACATGGCCAAGCTATATGATATAAACCCAAAGTTTTTTTTTAACAATACCTAATATATACAAGGTCCAAATAGCCAGTGTCATCATTTAGGAAAACCTGGGAAATTCTGTTTCTTGAATAATTTAACTCTAAGCAAAATATTTATATTTTCTGAAAAAACTTCGACCTAACAATTACAATATTTAGTATTATTTTCAGAATACAAGTATGTTAGATCTATAATATTATCTGAATACCAGTCTGTTATATCTAATAAAAACAATATCCTGTAATAGTTTCAATACCAGTCTGAAAGATCTAATAATTACAATATTCTACAATATTTCAGAATACCAGTCTGTCCAAAAGTGTATGATTTTTTTTTTGGCCATCACAGGAAAGCAATATATGACTTTTTGCAGTTTTACAGTTTGCCATACTTCAAGGACATATGCATTTTTTCATGGACATAACACATATTTTCACAGTTTCCCATAATTCATGGACATTCACTCCACCATACTTATGGACATAAGCCATATTTCATGTACACACATTTGTACAGTTTGCTATACATCATGTACATACATTTGTACAATTTGCTATACTTCATGTACATACTTTTGTACAGTTTGCCTTACTTCATGGACTTAAGCACTTTACAATTTGCCTTTAACAGAGTTTGCTTGGCAAATCCTAGTTCCTGTTCACAAATTATGAACCTAAGATTTTCAAAACACATACCAAACATATATTTATAAATTTTTTATACTCCACTTCCATTTTTACCATTAAAGCATAGACCCAAATTTGCCATTGTATGATGACCTGGCTGAAAATCAGGGTCTAAATTGGTAGTTTGAAATTATAAATATGATATTTACAGGGAATACAGGGCATTACTGCCATATTACTATGCAACAGAAAATCTGGCTCTTGTTAAAATAATAAAATAAAATATGCACAGCATCATGCTAGTAGATACCTACCTCCCGATTAAAGCAAGTTCTCCTCACATCATATTTCAACTGATCAGCAACAACCTCTCCATCCTGGTGAATGAAGTATGCAATACTTCTGCCAGAGGGAGTTAGCTGATGTTGCAAAGGACTCATGTCATGTACTTTTATTGCTCCACTTGGAAAGAAGGTAGAATCATACAATCTTCCTCGACTCAATGTCTGAAATTCACAAAGAAAAAGATAAGCTACTGAATCTAATCGTACCATGTGCCTTAAAAGGTATATAAAACTACCAGTATGATATGGAAGATTACTTCACCATGTAAATTTATTAGACTACTCTTTACCACATGAACATAAAAGTGCATGTATGTGTGTTTGTTTGCATATTAATTATGGATAACAAATGTATTTTATCATATAAAAACCAACTGAAGTGACCAGTGTTCTTCTCAACAATATTACTGGTATTTGATTTAACAGCAATATTGGAATTTGTTCTGGAACCAAAGTACTGGCTCATCTAAATTTGCAACCTTTCACTTTTTGATCTAGTATGCTTATAAATCAGGGCAGACCAGGGATTTTATTTATGTGTTATGATTTTGGAAAAGGTTGATTCATTTTCCTTACAACAGCTCACTTTTCAGGTTTTCACCCAACATTATGTTTGGAATAAAATTCATAGTTTTTTGTGCTAAAACTAATTTTAATTATGCAATACCTACCTATTGTTATTGGTTAACTAATCTATTTTCATGCTGAAAATATACTATCCTTATTATGTGAATACATCCTCCCAGAGTGGACAAAAAGCCAGTATGATGCTTTGAATTTTTGCACACCACTATCACATGGTTGAATATTTTAGACTAGGTCAGTCACCAATGCTCCTTTTTGCACATGAACATAAAAGAACCTTTTACACTGTGCAGTGTCATAAGGTATTTTTCACCAGGTTTGAAAAGTATTCTTGCCGATGGTCTGTCCAGGACAGACAGTGTAGTTCTCATGAAGTGGTGTCTGCATCGATCATTAGCAGATTTCCTTATTCAGTGTGTATGTTTGTGTGTGGTCTTCTGGTGGATGTACTCCATACAGAACTGAACAGCATGCTCCCCTTTTATGTCTCCCAGTCTTACACTGAAGAGACTGGATACATTCAGAAGTGGAGTAATTAGTTGTTCATTTACATGTCCTCCCCAGCAGAATGATCCACATGGTTATCAAGAAGTTCAACTGCCCATCTCATCCTGATACTCCCACTGTGGCATGCACAGTCATAGTTCACTGACCTTTTTCATATCATATTTTCATATCAGAAGAGAGTACTGGTTAAGCTAAAACAATAGTGACAGGTAAGTAAGGACAGTAAGTAATTAAAAAAGTTTTAAAAAATCATTAGCAGAGTTCCTTATTCAGTGTGTATGTTTGTGTGTGGTCTTCTGGTGGATGTGCTCCATACAGAACTGAACAGCATGCTCTCCTTTTATGTCTCCCCAGTCTTAGACCAATGAGATTCTAGGCAGTGGATGCTTTGTGCTTAATGTGGAATCATATCTGTTCATTAACACATCCCCACCCAGTAGAATGATTCTCACTGAAGATTCACAACTTCCACTGCTCAGCTAATCCTTATATTGTCATGGTTATGGTTCACTGACCTTTTTCATATCAGAAGAGAAAAGCTAACACAATCAATAGTGACAGGCAGTGTTTCCCTTTACCCTCATTTGTGCTTTAGATTCCCCAGATTTTTTACTTGACCCTCAGTTTTGATACCAAAGATATATTTTACTCTCAGTATTGCACCCCAAGGTGATAATCTGGTGATAGATAAGTATTACATAAATAAAATGTAGGTTTTTTGGAAGGAATGGGGAACTAATTTTAATTATGCAATACTTACCTGTTTAGCTGATCTATTTTCATGTTGAAAATATACTGTCTGTATGATGTGAATACATCCTCCCAGAAAGGAAAAAAAAAATCAGTATTACTGTTTGACCTTTTGCACACCACTGTCACATGGTCATGCACAGAAAGTAGATGTACCTGTATGTCTTCATTCCAAAGTTGACACTTATGCAATATAGCAGAGTGAGGTGGGGGGAATGTATTTGGAAATAGTGACAGGCAAGTATTGCATAATTATAATTAATCTTCCCATTAAAAACCCTACATTTTAATAGCAGCAATTACTTATCCTGTCACTGTTGCCTAGCTGAATTTGTCAGTAAGGTAGATGGAATGATGTCAAACTAATCAAAAACAGAGAAATTAAATGCATTCACCTCAAAAGAATGTTTATGCCTCTTATTAACATGATGTTCGGTAATAATGGAACCCAGAGAAAAAAAAATGCCTGCATTCTGTTGTGCCATAAAAGGAGAAGTCAAAAGAATGTTTATGCCTCTTATTAACATGATGTTCGGTAATAATGGAACCCAGAGAAAAAAAAAAATGCCTGCATTCTGTTGTGCCATAAAAGGATGTTTATGCCTCTGAGTGAAACATATCAACATTCTTAAGTCTTAACAATTTTATCAATCAGGAAATTTGTGAGAAATGTTACAATCAAGAAGTTTTAGAAAAGTGGTGCAATCAAGAAAAATGTTTCAGAGAAGTTGTGTGATCAGGATATTTTAAAGCAATTTTTTTATCAGGAAGTTTCAGAGTACTGCAATCAGAATGTTTTTGAGAAATATGCAATCAGGTAGTGTTATATAAGTAGTGCAGTCATTAAGGTTTAGAGAAGTGGTGCAATCAGGAAGTTTTAAAGTTGTGTTGCTATCAAGAAGGTTTAGAGAAGTGGTGCAATCACAAGGTTTTGAAGTTGTTCTACAATCTGGAAGTTTTTGAGAAGTGACATCCAATCAAATTTTCTAAAACTTCTTGATTATATGCTTAAAGTAAGAATTCCCCTGTAAGGATGGGGTAGGTAGTGAAGGCTGCAACTCACCCAGCCAAAAAATGTGAGAATTAGCACAACTGGTGCAAATTTAAATAAATCTGACTTTAATCTTTGCAGTTTCTGTTTTAGATATGTTGACTCTAAAAAGAATTTTTCACTGTATGAAGAAGCTAAAATAAATACATTATTGTGCACTGAAAGAATGGATTGTACATGTACAGCAGAAGGGTTGTGTTGATGAGAAAAAAGTCTCTATTCTTCAATATTTAACAAATAAATTAAACTTGGGTCCATTTTATAAAATTAATTGTACTTACCAATATAACTACTCCATCATATGCATCGGAGTCTATTCGTGCCTCAAGCTTCAAATTTTCTTTGTCCTGTAATCAACGAAAGAGTGGATTAATACACCAAAAGAATACAAAGACAAACTTTTATTTGCAAGGCATCATAAATTAATCAGCACTGTACTTAGAGAATTTACTATCATTTAAAACAAGTCCAAGAATTTCCCAAAACACTGCATAAAATGTCATGAAGAAAGCCATGGCAGTTTAGATGACAGAGCATTGGTATCATAATTGAGGGGTTTTGAGGGTTTGATTCCAACCCAGGCTATCTGGGTACAGCTGTCTTTGTGTCCTTTGGAACTTTAGCATTTAGCTCCCATTTCCTCAACATGAAAATAATAAAAATTTAATTGCGGTCAAATAACACCCAACAAACTACTGAAAAATTATAAAAATTTAAATCATAATTTACATGAAATACTGAACTAGCCTTTTTTATGTTTACATCAGTATTTCCTTTACATGACTCTCAGGTCCCCTTGCAAAACAAGGGGATGGGCAGGCAGTGATGAGAGAATCAATATACAGTGGTTCCTTGCAGCTCAGGGAGGTTATATATACTGTAATTAAGGTCACTTAATCCTGGGATGGATTTAATATTAAATCTAGTCATCCTGAAATATTATATTAGGGTCACTTAATATACAGTCCATGACCACATCCAAGTTTTACATGTGCTATATACAGTCCATGACCAAGTCCAAGTTTTACATGTGCTATATACAGTCCATGACCAAGTCCAAGTTTTACATGTGCTATATACAGTCCATGACCACATCCAAGTTTTACATGCCCTATATAGAGTCCATTTAATAAGGGTGAGGGATCAGTGCAACTAACAGCATATAACTACTTCATCCACTAATAGCATCATGCACCAACCACTTATTGGCTTCTAATTTATGGACATGATATAGCCAATGTGTATTAATAATACTGTTTTTATTATTATTATTATTATGACTTTATTTAAAGAGGGTAACTCAATTAGTTGAGAACTAATCTACCTTGAGGCCCTCATTCAAAGGAATTTATTTATTTTTGCTGCATCTGTGAAGCCATTGTATATACTGGGTTTGGAAAGAGGAAATAGAGTGGGCATTTCTAATCTTAACTGGAATATTATTCCAGAGCAAAGTTCCAGAGTATTGGAAACTTTTTAAAAATAATTCCTTATTTGGTTTGGGAATTTTGTAATGTTTGGTAGACATTAATCGCAGGTGGGGAGTATTTCCAGGTAGCCTATACTTGAATAGTGATTGTAAATATTCAGGAGCATTATTATTGGCTATCCTGTACATTAATTTGGCTTTTCTTAAACAGATTCGGTCTTTAATAGGTAGTATTTTTAACTAACCAACTAAATTTTTCTTGCTTTCTTTCTGGATTGATATTAACTCAAAAGATCTTTTTTGGAGATGTGACAGCTTTGCTAAGTTTTTATCATTTGAATTACCCCATACTGTATTACAGTAGTCTAAATAGGGTTGTATGTAACTGTTATAAAATAGTTTTCTGTGCTTTTCCGGAAGAAAGTGTCTTATCCTACTGAGAAGCCATAAACTTGAATTGACTTTTTTAACAATATGTTTGATATGTTCAGTCCATGATAGGTTCTTATCTACCAAAACACCAAGTAGACTATCGTGACAAACCATTTGCAACCTTTTATCCTTCCATGTCAGACATAGTTCATCGCTATCAAGTTTTTTTCTTTTTTTCCGTGTTAAGATAAGTAATATTTTAGTTTTACCAGTATTAACCACCATGCCATTGCATGTGCACCAGTATTCTAGTTTGTTTAAGGCATTCTGTAAAGAAATTTGGAGTTCTTGCTTTGTGTTTTGGATGTCTGACAATGTTGTGTCATCTGCATAGAGATCTGTAGATGATACTGAGTCCTTTAGTACAAGTGGTAGGTCATTAATAAATAAAATAAACAGTAATGGACCCAGAATTGAGCCTTGTGGTACTCCACATCTAATTGTTTCATGTTCAGACAGAACATTATTAATATAAATATGTTGTGTTCTCTCACTTAAGTATGAAGTAAACCATCTAACTGTGCTTTCATCACATTGGTAGATTTTCAGTTTCTTCAAAAGGATTTCATGATCCACCATGTCAAAAGCTTTCCTGAAATCTACAAATACAGAACCTATTATTCTACCTTGATCAAGTGCTTGAAGCCATTTATCAGTTAGGGAGATCAAGGCAGTCTCACATGAGTGTTTCTGTCTAAAGCCTGATTGATTAGGGTATAACAGAAAGTGTTTGGTTAAATATGATATGAATGAATTATGGACATGCTTTTCAATCAATTTTGACAAGTTTGGTAGTATTGAGATTGGCCGGTAGTTATCAGCATCATCCTTAGGGCCAGATTTGTGAATAGGAGTTATTTTTGCAATTTTCCATATTTTGGGAACAGATGAGGATGCAATACTTAAATTGATTATGAATGTTAAGCTATCTACAATAGCAGAGGCAGAAGATTTAATGAGTCATGGACCAATCTGATCAAGCCCTGTAGCTTTCTTAGTATCAAGTTCACTGAGATATTTCTTAACAAAGTTTTTTGTTACTGGTGGGATGGAGAAACATACCTCCTTAGAGATTTTGCTGCTGCAGAACTTTTTCAGTTCAATAAAGTTGTTTTCAATCACTGGTTCTTTTAACTTTGTGGTAATGTTGGTGAAAAAATCAAACCAACATTAGGACTAAAGCCATCCATAAATGAAAATACAATATGGTACAGTGGAACCCCGCTATAACGCGATGATCGGGGTCCATAAAATTGGATCGTGTTAAAAGCGGGGTCGCGTTAATGCGGGGTTTACAATATTTAACTTTTTTCCGAGAACATATACATGTACGTGTATACATGTACAATGATCAAAAGTCTGCTTATCATCAGATGAATATTAACTGGATTGCATTATTTAAGATATATTCAAAATAATCGATGGCTAAGATTTTTATAGGTTATTACTGTGCATTAAAAACATTTACTAATTTTTATTTGTTTGAACGATAATACAGATTGACCGATAATGCCAGACTATCGCTATATCATGAAAAGTGTATCAACACTGTATGCTACCGTGCCGTTGTGGCATACAGTTCATCCGAAATGGATGTAATTTCATTGAAAATTGTACAGATTTAAATATTCAATAATTTTGTAATAGTCTGAATTCATCGTGTAAAATATAGGATGAACAAACTATTGAAACAATTTACTTGCCGTCTGGTATCGTACGGTCATTGCATGCAGCTTTTCCCGGGTCTACATACAGTGTCTGTACAAATTTCATACCGCTAAAATTTTATCATATGCAACAACTGCAAGAATAATTAACAATCAAAGCATGATTTCAGCGTGCAAATAACTTTTATTTCAGATTTTGTGAACATCAAAAGAAGCATGTGAAAACTGCTAAACTAATCGTTGCCCAAAGTGCAAAGTCAGTGTGGTTCCAAATTTAAATTTCATCATTTCTTGAAAAATATATTCAATGACGTTTGCTTCTTTGCCGCGAACTGTTGGGTTCTAGCAAAGTCAAGAGTGTTTCTTGATTGAATGACTTTGAGGCTGTCAACATCTTGTGTTTCCAGACACCTTAAACTTGCTTCTAAATATACTACTGCTTCAGACACTTTTGGTGGGGGGAGTTGATGTGCCCTCGTCATCGTTATCATTATCGTCACTGGTTTCAGGTTTTGATTGTGCAGCTTCATTCTTCCTCCTGACATTTGTAAAAATTTCGTCATCTGATATGTGTTCATATATAGGGCAGATGTCATCTGCTGAATACAAGTTAAGGATATCATGATGTCTGTGCTCGTATTTTTTTGGGAGTGCTTCTTTTGCTAAACGTACGTCGTCTTCAAGCTGAGTTTTTTGTTTGCCCTTCTTTAGTTGATCTAGAGCATACAGTTTCTCTTTAGCAGAAAACGACTTGCGTTTTTGAACTTGCTTTTCCATAACAGTAAAAAAAATTTTTATATATAAGCAAACAACGTACACAGATAAAGCTCGATAACTAAGTAATGAAGGCCTGCAATGGTTATGAATCACTTTTTATTTAAAACAAAATTAAGCCGAATGGAGGTACAATTTCAAGCCCTTTTAATTTACAGCTAATAAAGTGGATATTATTTACTTTGAACTGTTTGTTATTTGACCACAATGCCAAGCACAGTATACATGTCGGCGGCTTTCGTCCTTTGATATTTATTAAATTGTGCGACTCTTGTATCAACCACCGCTTGGTCTGCGGCTTGGCTGTGATTGCAGCTAAATAAGAAGCCCATGTCGGCTATTGTTTGAGCAACGACTGTCTACGGAAGACAATCACAAAGACGATTTACTGGCTTTACTCAGGGATCCGTAATAAGTAACACTTCCGATAATGTTTACTTTGGCTTAACAATTAAAAACCCTACTGAAACCAGTTTTCTCTTCTAGAGTGGAATACGGAGCTTCACCACAACCTGTTCAAATTGATTAATTTCAGAAGCCAAGCATTGTACACTATTTCTCGTACGTTATATATATCGTATTATTTTAGAATTCATACACGATCACTTCTCCAAAATCACTTAAAGAACCTGGATAAATTGTTAAGTTCCATTCGTTTATTATTAAAAGCAATACGCAAATTCTTCCACCAAATTATAATAAACGTTTTACACACTATTTCTCGTACGTTAAACAAATATTTTCACAGTCCCATAAAAATACACGTAAATTAATTTCAAATTTCAGGAACCAAGCCACGATAATATTATTTTAAAAGTCACAACTAATCTCATACCCAAAATGAAGTTAATTTCTTGTTGTTGTTTTTTTTTTTTTTTTTTTTTTTTTTTTTTTTTTTTTTTTTCTCTAAAAAAATTTTCCATGTGTGAATAAATATACAAAATTTCGGGAGCCATGCTACGATCGCGTTATATCCGAATTCACGTTAATGCAGGGCGCATTATAGCGGGGTTCCACTGTACCATATTTAAAATATTCACTGGCAAATAATATTGAACAATTACAATGTATTGTGACTGTAAGACCAAACTAATGGAATTCATAACAGGAAAATAAGTTACTTAACATGTTAAAAAAAAGAGTCAAAGTATCTGGGAGAGTTAGGTAAAACTGTGGGATGTGTTAATTGTTTAATGAATTGGTGGATGTGTTAATTATATAATGGACATGTTAATTCTTTAATGGATTGGTGGATGTGTTAAATATATAATGGACTGTGGGATGTGTTAATTGTTTAATGAATTGGTGGATGTATTAATTATATAATAGACTGTGGGATGTGTTAATTGTTTAATGAATTGGTGGATGTGTTAATTATATAATGGATGTGTTAATTCTTTAATGGATTGGTGGATGTGTTAAATATATAATGGACTGTGGGATGTGTTAATTGTTTAATGAATTGGTGGATGTATTAATTATATAATAAACTGTGGGATGTGTTAATTGTTTAATGGATTGGTGGATGTGTTAATTATATAATGGACTGTGGGATGAGTTTATTGTTTACTTTTGATATTAAGCTTTAAAGATCAATAATCACAATTCAGATTTGCAGGATTTTACAAAAATAATCATTTCAACTAAAGATATATGCAATGGCAAGGAAATGACTGAAAAACTTCCATCAGCTTCATAAATTTATTTGAAATTAAGCATAAATATAATATTTTGTGTATTACTGTCTTTATTAAGGTGAGTCTACTAACAGCTCAAGATGTTTGGACAATTTTTTTCTCTGGACAATATTTTCATACAACATAACTTTTCTTAGTCGTGGTTGCCAATTTTGTTCTTGACCTTCATGTTTACATAAACTAAAATGTAGTTTGTAGGAGATAAAACTAATTTGAGTTACACAATACATAATTATGTCCTACAATTAGAGGTCTATAATAAAAAATAAGTTGGATACCTCAGCACACATCCAACAATCAGAATTGAAGCATTCTATGATTGCACCAAGACTGAAAGATCTGGAGATAACTCCAGGACCATAATATCAAGTAATTAAAATAGGATTATAATTAGTTTTACCTTACCACACCCCACAATAAAAGCACATCTTAATAGCAGTAATACACTAACTGCCATAACTGAATTGCTGAATTTGCCAGCTCAATGGCAGGATAATGGCATAAAATAGTCAACAGAACTAACCATTTTTGTAATAGGATATTTCTACTGCAGAATAGATCAGTAGACAATTTTCAGGGCTGATACAGCTGGGCCCAAACCATAAATACAGTGTGACTCCTCTATCGTATGCTCTGTTATAACATGGAATCGGAAAAAACAAGGTTTTGGTATGGCTCTTGAAATTTCATATACAAATATTTTTTTCCTTAAAAATACGAAAAGTAACATGTAAAATTAGTTTATTATCATTTTTAGGGAAGAGATTGTATTTGAACTGTAATTATAGACGAACATAGCATAGGCTCCTGCAATTTCATATGCTATTATTTTTCTCATACTTGAAAAAAATCTCTTCCTAAAAGTACAAAAAATAAATTATATGAAAAGTTTATTCATCAACATCACAAATTGCGATTTAAATTCTTTACTAGTGACAAAATACACCATTCAGTGAATTTTTCTGCAACATTATTGACAGTTTAAACTTGTATATACAACTTGGCTTTGAAATGAAGAAATTCAGAGGACCATGAAAGGAAGCCACAAATTGATATAAAATGCACTGAAATTTATATATTGTTAGATAAACAAATTCTGGAACTGGAGATCAACCAGATGATGCACTTTCTCATAATGGAATAGTGTCAGATTATCAGCCTTTTTGCTAGTAATTATATATTTATTTTGACTGACCTCTGTATGTGGATGGTAAGTGAAATCCCTCTTCTTTTCACTCATAGAATTAAATCTTTCAGAACACTCATATTTTCTGTAGTAATCCCTGTCAAACCAGAGCAGAACACCTGTGTATTCATCATATGTTGGCTTTTTTTCTCCAAAAACTGTCTGGCAAATGCATTGAAGTCAGCATTACTCCCACACCAGAAATTTCGCACACCCCCACCAAAAACCACAAAAAAGAAAACAGAGTTGTTGGTCTGTTTATGCTACCAGGAATAGTCACAATCAGCCAAGATGTTTAAGGAAGGAAAAGTAACAGCTACAATTGACCAAACAACAGCAAATTCCTTTTGTTTCTAAAATGCACCCAGAAAAAAATAGTTTCACTGAATCTTCAAAGAAAACTGATCATCTCTGAGGCACTGATTATGCTGTATAAATGCTAAGCAAGTGAAAAAATTCAGTCTCAATCAATGTTCTACAATTATCTGAATTTGCCGACACAATGAGAAAGAGATATCAGTTTGGCCCTCCACTCCACTCATAAACCTGTCCTAATTTTTCCATAAACTTGGATGTTGATGAAACTTTAATCCTTACTATATCTGAGCAATCAGAGTGTCCTTCAGAGGGAACAAGATTAAAAAAAAAACATTTTGAGTGATCACATATGAAGCCATTTCAGGGAAACTAAGTTAACTACCATGCTCAGTGTCCCAATTGAGAGAGACAAACAGACAGTAAAGTCAGGAGGAACATGGACTGTTACTTGACTGGTTAGAAAGTTTATCCCCATGTAATTATGAACAGGAATCTGAGGAGATTTATCATGATTGGATATTACCATCTCCCAACTGAGAGACAGAAGGAACATGTTCTAATGGGATAGATCAATGATAAGTCAAATTGTTCACTCTCTCTTTGAAACTAAGAAGATCTGGGAATAAAATCTCTGACTTTATATTTTCTTCACCTTCTCTGCTCTACCCATCCTGCGAAGGGTGTAGACCTCTTCCCATGGAGATACCAATTAAGACAGGTGTAACATAGCAGTGGCTTTTGAAAGAGATTGAGGTTCCTGGAAGTGAAGCTTGTAATCATTACTTATAGTGGACAAAATCCATGCACGATCCAGGTAATCCGACCAAGCCTCTGATGAAAGGCTTAATCTGGCACCTATAGAAATGTTGGGAAAAGGGGGATTTTGCAAGGAGGGAGTGTGACTCTATATGGATGATTACTTCCCTTGAAGAGGGAGTGGTCCAAAACTTGCTTCCTGTAAAGTGCAAAAATATTCCCAAAAGAAACAAATTAATACATTGCAACTTGTCAATCCCACATTTTTTGAAGAATAGAAAAAAAGAACGTTAGATGTAAAATGCAACAAATGGTCAAAGTGTTTGACTACATAGATGATGAAAACTATTTACTTACTGTAATTTCTAGCTGCAAGTAACGATTGCTATTATATTTCTTAACTGTATGCAATATGGTTTCCCTGGACTGTTGAGGCTTTATCTGTAAAAAAAAAGATTCCATATTATAGATAATATCAATCACACAAAATAATAAGTCTACCAGTACTTGTGAGCACAAACAAAATATATATAAAATATATTAATAATAATATTGAATTTTACAAAAGAAAACTATATTTGCACCTGTGGTTTTCACATGATAGTCATGACTGACATATGTGTAAACAAGTGGTACATATACAGGTGAAATCATCAACATATGCTCTCAAGAGTCCTGCCTACCATTTGTGCCTGAGATGGCCATGTTGATTCATCAAATGACCATGTTATGCATAGCCAAGATCTATAATGAAAAAGGAAACACCCATGTATACAGAAATATGACCATTTTTAAAAGTGATACTTATCTTTTTTATATTGAACACAGACATAATTTCACATTCTAAACTGAAGAGAAAAAATATGCAAAGTAAAATGTATATATAGATCTATAACAAAATCCAGACTATTACTATTTTGTATTGCCATAACATATACGAAAAACAGATTTGGGAACACATATGAAAAAACTATGACATGTTCTGGTTTCCCATTCCTGCAAAACATTTCACAATGTTTTATAGAAGCACTATACTCTAAACGTTTCCGTAAATAATACAGGTATAAACCATCTAAATATTTACATGAAGGGAATGATGGATTCAGGGATGACACTGACATTATATTTTGATAATTTTATCAACGAAGATAGTGCAAAAATCTAACAAAGGGATTACATTTTTATTGCAAAAGTTGTATATGCTAGTAGAAAAATATTATGATTATTTACAACAATAAGATGAGTCTCCAAAATAAAACTTGTTATGTGTATCAGTTTATGTCAAGTTAAATGAGTACTCAGTAGTTTGAGATTCATTGGAATTGTACTATATGTGCCAAGAGGAATGCTAGGAAAACCTTTATTGAGCAGTGTTGAAAGGAAAACTAAACACAATCAAGTTTTTATTAAACAAAACTCCCTTTTAGTCTTTGCCCATTCTGAATAAGTTTCTTAGACATACCCCCATAAAAAAACAACAACTTATAGAAAGTGAAAAATGTATTAGTTACCAAATATCATTCCTTGATAAATAATTATCAAATATGCCAGAGACAGGGTAAAATCCAACATACAAATATGCACAATAATCTAGGCCATCAAGTACAACACCATTTAGACTAGTTTTGCTTTAAAATATAAAAGATTTAAATTTCAAAATGCATTTATTTAAAAAATAATTAAGTTTTCTTCATCTTACAGTAATTGTGTTTGCAAAGGAGATATGCAAGTTTAAAATTAGAAGCTATAAATGTTTTTCTATAGATTTTTACAAATTGTTTCTGGTGAGCTTGTATGTGTGCATGATTGCACCTGTTAACCCCTCCGGCCAATTATTTTCTTGTCATACTAGTAAAAACAAGAACAAGACTTGTAAACTTGAACCAATTCCAACATCACTGGGGCTTGAGTGCTTAGATTCAATATTGCCTTCACTAACTGATGTTATTAATAAGTCTCTCTCATCTGGGAAATTCCCTTCATTTTTCAAAACTGCCATTGTAATGCCTCTGCTGAATAAACCAACACTTGACCATAGCGATTTAAAGAACTACCTCCCAGTTTCTAATCTCCCAATGATGTCAAAAATCTTAGAAAAAGTTGTTCCATCCCAACTTGTAACTTATTTTAATTCAAACAGTCATTTTACCGTCTGCATATTGCCTTCACAACAGTACTGAAACTTAAGTCTTCTGAAAGTAGTTAATGACGTTCTCTCTGCTCTGGATAGCAGAAAGATAACAGTCTGAAACTCTCCTTGACTTGTATGCAGCATTTGACGCTATAGACCATGATATAATACTTCACCATTTTCAGCATATATTTGGCATTCACAATACAGTCTTACTATGGTTTAAGTCCTACTTGGTCAACAGGTCACAAATTGTGTCTGCAAATGGAAAACACTCCAGCCCAGTTGATCTATGCTGTGGTGTTCTACAGGTTTCTGTTCTTGGACCTGTTCTATTCATTCTATCCACTCAGCCACTCTCAAGTGTCATAGATCATCATCCAGTGTCTCACCAATTGTATGCTGATGACAGCCAAATATACAAATCTAGCCACCCAAATGAAGTTGAAGCTATCATCCAAGTTGTAGAGAGGTACATTTCCGATGTGAAATCATGGATAACATGTAAGAAGGTGCTGATGAATGATGATAAAACTGAGGCCATTCTGATTACAACAGAAACACTTTCTCATTCACATCCTTTACCAAGGAAAATAAATATCAGCAACACCAACACTGAATTCAGACAGTCAGTATGAAACCTAGGTGTTACTCTTGACAGTACTCTCTCATTGCACCACATGTTGTAATCAGAATGGCCTCAGTTTTATCATCATTCATCAGCACCTTCTTATGTGTGAATTACAAGTGTTGAACTTTCATAGTTGTACTGAATCATCTAATTTAATGATTCTAATATGGATAGTTAGGTAATCAAAGTCAAAGGAATGTGAAATATGAGTAATAGTGACCAAATTTTACAATGAAGTATTCAAGATGCATACCCTCACCAACTATCATAATTATAGTTATGTATACAAGATGCATACCCTCACCAACTATCATAATTATAGTTATATGTATACAAGATGCATACCCTCACCAACTATCATAATTATAGTTATATGTATACAAGATGCATACCCACACCAACTATCATAATTATAGTTATGTATACAAGATGCATACCCTCACCAACTATCATAATTATAGTTATATGTATTCAAGATGCATACCCACACCAACTATCATAATTATAGTTATATGTATACAAGATGCATCCCCACACCAACTATCATAATTATAGTTATGTATACAAGATGCATACCCTCACCAACTATCATAATTATAGTTATATGTATACAAGATGCATACCCACACCAACTATCATAATTATAGTTATATGTATACAAGATGCATACCCTCACCAACTATCATAATTATAGTTATATGTATACAAGATGCATCCCCACACCAACTATCATAATTATAGTTATATGTATACAAGATGCATACCCACACCAACCATCATAATTATAGTTATATGTATACATGATGCATACCCTCACCAACTATCATAATTATAGTTATATGTATACAAGATGCATCCCCACACCAACTATTATAATTATAGTTATATGTATACAAGATGCATCCCCACACCAACTATTATAATTATAGTTTTATGTATACAAGATGCATACCCTCACCAACTATCATAATTATAGTTATATGTATACAAGATGCATCCCCACACCAACTATTATAATTATAGTTATATGTATACAAGATGCATCCCCACACCAACTATTATAATTATAGTTATATGTATACAAGATGCATCCCCTCACCAACTATCATAATTATAGTTATATGTATACAAGATGCATCCCCTCACCAACTATCATAATTATAGTTATATGTATACAAGATGCATCCCCACACCAACTATCATAATTATAGTTATATGTATACAAGATGCATCACCACACCAACTATCATAATTATAGTTATATGTATACAAGATGCATCCCCACACCAACTATCATAATTATAGTTATATGTATACAAGATGCATACCCACACCAACTTTTATAATTATAGTTATATGTATACAAGATGCATCCCCACACCAACTATCATAATTATAGTTATATGTATACAAGATGCATCCCCACACCAACTATCATAATTATAGTTATATGTATACAAGATGCATACCCACACCAACTATCATAATTATAGTTATATGTATACAAGATGTATACCCACACCAACTATCATAATTATAGTTATATGTATACAAGATGCATACCCACACCAACTATCATAATTATAGTTATATGTATACAAGATGTATACCCACACCAACTATCATAATTATAGTTATATGTATACAAGATGCATACCCACACCAACTATCATAATTATAGTTATATGTATACAAGATTTACACACACACCAACCATCATAGTTATAGTTATATGTATACAAGATGCATACCCACACCAACTATCATAATTATAGTTATATGTATACAAGATGCATACCCACACCAACTATCATAATTATAGTTATATGTATACAAGATGCATACCCACACCAACTATCATAATTATAGTTATATGTATACAAGATGCATACCCACACCAACTATTATAATTATAGTTATATGTATACAAGATGCATACCCACACCAACTATCATAATTATAGTTATATGTATACAAGATGCATCCCCACACCAACTATTATAATTATAGTTATATGTATACAAGATGCATACCCACACCAACTATCATAATTATAGTTATATGTATACAAGATGCATACCCACACCAACCATCATAATTATAGTTATATGTATACAAGATTTACACACACACCAACCATCATAATTATAGTTATATGTATACAAGATGCATACCCCCACCAACTATCATAATTATAGTTATATGTATACAAGATGCATCCCCACACCAACTATTATAATTATAGTTATATGTATACAAGATGCATACCCACACCAACCATCATAATTATAGTTATATGTATACAAGATTTACACACACACCAACCACCATAATTATAGTTATATGTATACAAGATTTACACAAACACCAACTATCATAATTATAGTTATATGTATACAAGATGCATCCCCTCACCAACTATGATAATTATAGTTATATGTATACAAGATGCATCCCCACACCAACTATCATAATTATAGTTATATGTATACAAGATGCATCCCCACACCAACTATCATAATTATAGTTATATGTATACAAGATGCATCCCCACACCAACTATTATAATTATAGTTATATGTATACAAGATGCATCCCCACACCAACTATCATAATTATAGTTATATGTATACAAGATGCATCCCCACACCAACTATCATAATTATAGTTATATGTATACAAGATGCATACCCACACCAACTATCATAATTATAGTCATATGTATACAAGATGCATCCCCACACCAACTATCATAATTATAGTTATATGTATACAAGATGCATCCCCACACCAACTATCATAATTATAGTTATATGTATACAAGATGCATACCCACACCAACTTTTATAATTATAGTTACATGTATACAAGATGCATCCCCACACCAACCATCATAATTATAGTTATATGTATACAAGATGCATACCCACACCAACTATCATAATTATAGTTATATGTATATAAGATTTACACCCACACCAACTATCATAATTATAGTTATATGTATACAAGATGCATACCCACACCAACTATCATAATTACAGTTATATGTATACAAGATTTACACCCACACCAACTATCATAATTATAGTTATATGTATACAAGATGCATCCCCACACCAACTATCATAATTATAGTTATATGTATACAAGATGCATACCCACACCAACTATCATAATTATAGTTATATGTATACAAGATGCATACCCACACCAACTGTTATAATTATAGTTATATGTATACAAGATGCATACCCACACCAACTATCATAATTATAGTTATATGTATACAAGATGCATCCCCACACCAACTATTATAATTATAGTTATATGTATACAAGATGCATACCCACACCAACTATCATAATTATAGTTATATGTATACAAGATGCATCCCCACACCAACTATCATAATTATAGTTATATGTATACAAGATGCATACCCTCACCAACTATCATAATTATAGTTATGTATACAAGATGCATCCCCACACCAACTATCATAATTATAGTTATATGTATACAAGATGCATCCCCACACCAACACTTACCTACTTTTGTGATGAGGATGAAACTCATCAAGTCATTCCCTCAATAAGTTTCAATAGGTTTCATGATTAAAGGTATAAGATATAAAGTCATGAACACAAAAAAGCTTAGCTACCAGTAAAATAACTCCAAGACAGTAGACATACAAGCATTGCTCCCTTAATTTGGCAAGGTTGTCAATTGCCACTGTTTTGTCTATATGTCCTCAATGTGATCAGCAGAAGGGGAGAATTGTCTCAGAAAATGCCATGTTCTTCCATGTATTTGTTACTCAGAACTGCCATATTCATCTGTGTATTAGTTACTCAGGAACTGCCAGATTCATCTGTGTAGTCATTACTCAGGAACTGCCATATTCATCTGTGTATTAGTTACTCAGGAACTGCCAGATTCATCTGTGTAGTCATTACTCAGGAACTGCCATATTCATCTGTGTATTAGTTACTCAGGAACTGCCATATTCATCTGTGTAGTCATTACTCAGAACTGCCATATTCATCTGTGTATTAGTTACTCAGGAACTGCCATATTCATCTGTGTAGTCATTACTCAGGAACTGCCATATTCATCTGTGTATTAGTTACTCAGGAACTGCCATATTCATCTGTGTAGTCATTACTCAGGAACTGCCATATTCTTCTATTTATTTGTTAGAATCTGCCATATTTATCATTGTTTTGTTAGCCTTGAACTGCTGTATTTGTTTATGTATATGTTACTCAGACAACCATATTCATCTGTATATTAGTCTATGGCATTTATTGACTTTGTAGTTTATTATGAACACTTTACAAACATTAAAGTGTAGAGAACAGACGTGTTTGCAACATCTATTTTTCATACAGAGAAATTACCTTTTCACCCATGTCAGCTGAGCATGATGTCACCAAAGATGGACAACTATTGTGACAATTTTCTTTAGAGTTAAAAGGAAAAATCTCTTTCTAACCCTTAAATTATATATATATATATATATATATATATATATATATATATATATATATATATATATATATATATGTATGTGTGTGTGTGTGTGTGTGTGTGTGTGTGTATGTGTGTGTGTGTATGTGTGTGTGTGTGATATTCCAGTTATTTACTAGAGTGTGCACACACTTTTCCAGCTATTTTTTTCTTTTGTTTTTTTAACAAATTGAAGCTGCATATTTTCTTTTTCATTTTCATTAACAATTTCTTTGCCATTTTCATTAAGATTGCCATATACATATTATTTTAATGTTTTCTTTAAGAATGTCATAGCCACATATTTTCTTTTCGCTTTCATTAAGATTGGCATAATCATATGCTGTTATTCATTGTCCTTGTCATTATTTGCGAGTAAATGTTCATATGAATCACCTCATGCATTGTTGCATTTTCCATAAGAATAATTCATCCTCACTGGTGGTGACATCAGTCCCAAACAGGGATAGCTGTCCATGCAGAGTTATATCCCTTAGGTTCAAGTGACAATATACAAATAATGTACATGACTTTAGTATAGTCCACTTAGTCCTCTTAACAGGGTGTAGATGCTGTTAAATCTACTTAATAGTCGATAATACTCCTAAACTGGCAGGCCAATTGTTTTAAGATTTACACAAATATAATAATTAATCTATATCAATTAAGCACTTAAAACTTAGACCAGACTTTCCATTTAAGTTGGTATAATGGTGTTATTGAAGTCAGTAGTTTTACACACAACCCTGCCATCCTATCTTGTCTAACATAGAGGATACAGATGTTAAATGGCTTCTCACAATAATACAAGATGTTACAAAACATGATGACATTCTATGGGCAGCTACCATCATGTTATAGTGAGGTTTCCTGTGTCTCTCTTATTATCTAGTTTAAATGGACAAAATGAGACAGCCATTTCTTTTCAAAATCAAACTACTTAAATGAAGAGGTAAACAATATACAACCAAAATCCAACAATAATATGTAAGATAGCATTCCAAGATTTCAGTTCATAAATTTCTATTAGAGTAAAGCCAACATATATTTTGTTATTACTTTTTCAGTTTATTTCCGTATCTACATCAAGTATTTATCAAGATAATGTAGACAACTGGCCCATTACATAATACATCTAACAAATAGAATATATATGTATATATAAAAAAGCCAAAAAAGTATTATTATTACAGTCTCCATATCTATACCTTGAACTGAAGCTCTGATGCAGCCTTGTTTGTATTCACTCTGTAAACTGCATGACCATTTTCATCTGTTGTTGTCGTTGCTTTAACTGAATTGATCTCCAAATGCAGTTTGATCTTGGCTGCTGGATCACCAGCAAGATGGAAAGCATCAATCTAATGTTTAGAATAGAAGGAAATCTTAAGCTAGTCAGAATGATTTACCAAAAGAATGCTTCTATTAAGTAACTAACCTCCAATAACACACAAAAAGAGGTTAAAATTGACATCTTACCTGACTTGTATAACACAATCAAGGGACAATTGACTAAGACAGATAATGTTGCATTGCAAGAACACACTTCATGTAAATGATTTACCAAACTTCACATCATATCAAATTTAATTATTTCTAAGCTCTCATAGAATTCTTCCAAAGATAAATGAGAATTTGATTAGCATAGTCTCTTGCACATAATCAAGCTGAAACAAGATCTGAATAGTTATGTGTACAGACCTGTGGTCAACAGAGTTACATGGCTATCACACAAGCTAAAATTATAATTTGCAGATTGTTTCTGTTTGTATAAGTCTACAATTTGTTTACTAATGGTCATTCAAATTTGAAAGTGTTTCTGGAGAAAAGTTTATTGGGTTTATTTTGCTTTCTTTAAAACTATCAGTACAATACATAAATTAATAATTTGCAAGTAAGGACACTGAATATATGAAATGTCACAAAATAATTTACAAAACATGTAATATTATCTAATGGCAAACATTTCTGGCACTTTAATATTGTTAAAACTCTCAAACTCAATTCTACCAAAGGTATAAAATGTTCTTGTAAATATGTAAAGATTTTAAGCATCAAATATTTTTAGAAATAAGTATATGCAAATAAATTTATAAACTCAGACATCTGCTTCTGCAAAAAAAGATTTCTAATGGGCAAAATCAACATCAGAATTATTACAATTACTTGCAAACAATTATATATATATACAGTGGAACCCCGCTATAACGCGATGATCGGGGTCCATAAAATCGGATCGCATTAAAAGCGGGGTCGCATTAATGCGGGGTTTTGCAAAATTTAACTTTATTTCTGAGAACATATAAGTGTTTACATGTACATGTACAATGATCAAAAGTTGGCTTATCATCAGATGAATATTAACTGGAATGCATTAATTAAGATATATTCAAAATAATAATATGGCTAATATATTTATAGGTTATTACTGTGCATTTAAAACATTTACTAATTTTTATTTGTTTGAACGATATTACAGATTGACCGATAATACCAGACTATCGCTATATCATGAAAAGTGTATCAACACCGTATGCTACCGTGCCGTCGTGGCATGCAGTTAATCCATAATGGATGAAATTTCATTGAAAATCGTACAGATTTAAAATATTCAATAATTTTGTAATAGTCTGAATTTGTCGTGTAAAAGATAGGATGAACAAAATATTGAAACCATTTTCTTGCCGTCTGCAGCTATTCCCGGGTCTACATACAGTGTCTTTACAAATTTCATACCACTAAAATTTTATCATATGCGACAACTGCAAGAATAATTAACAATCAACGCATGATTTCATCGTGCAAATAACTTTTATTTCAGATTTTGTGAACATCAAAAGAAACATGTGAAAACTGCTAAATTAATCATTGTGCAAAGTCAGTGTGGTTCCAAATTTAAATGTCATCATTTCTTGAAAAATATATCCAATAACGTTTGCTTCTTTGCCACGAACTGTTGGGTTCTAGCAAAGTCAAGAATGTTTCTTAATTGAAGGACTTTGACGCTGTCAACATCTTGTATTTTCAGCCACCTTAAACTTGCTTCTAAATGTTCTACTGCTTCAGACACTTATCGTTATCATTATCGTCACTGTTTTCAGGTTCTGATTGTGCAGCTTCATTCTTCCTGCTGACATTTGTAACAATTTCGTCATCTGATATGTGTTCGTATATAGGACAGATGTCATCTGCTGAATATCATTTAAGGATATCATGATGACTGTGCTCATATTTTTTGAGTGCTTCTTCTGCTAAACGTACGTCTTCAGTGAATCCTGTAAATTCAAGTTCATCATCACTATTATTTTGTGTTGAAGGCATAAAAGCTGGCCCAAGACCCTTTATCCAGCATCGTTCATTGCAGCGTGCAGTGATAGCATCCCAGGCTTTACCTCCAAGGTGACATACTTCTTTTAAGTTGAGTAATGCCAATGATGTGTTGACGGATGCGTTATTATCTGCTACCATTCCCTTTATCATTTCACGGCGATAATTTTGTTTAAATAAGGAAATTATGCCTTGGTCAAGTGGCTGGATTTCTGACATAGTGTTTTTCGGGAGGTATGAAACTTTGATCTTGCCATCACTGCTGACAAGATTTTCCGCTGGGGTGGTGGGGTGGGCAGGGCAATTATCCAGCAGGAGGAGAGCTTTTTCCTCCAGCTTGAGCTTTCGTAAATGAGCCCAAACATCTGGAACGAATGTTTTGTGAAACCAGTCCTCAAATATGGAGCTACTAATCCAAGCATTCTTGCTGTTAGTGTACTGAAATGGAAGTGCCTTCATATTTACATGATGAAAACATCTGGGAGCTTTCGATTTTCCAATCATCAGAGGTCTGACATTGTGGCTGCCAGACTTGTTAACACAAAATAAGAGAGTCACTCTGTCCTTCCTCTTCTTGAAACCTTCTAGTTTGTGACTGTCAGTCTTGGTTGCAAGGGTGCGATCAGGTCACATTTTATAACATAAACCAGTCTCATCGCAGTTGTAAACTTGGTCGGTTGTGTAGCAACCGTCCTCCAGCAACTTTTTAAGCTCAATCGGGTAGGAATTGGCAGCCTCTTTGTCAGCAGAGCGGATTTCCCCAGACACAAGAACTTGGCTGATAGTGTACATTTTCTTAAATCTGTCTAGCCAGCCATTACTCGCCTTAAATTTGGAATCATCTCCATTGATATGGCGATCAAATGTCTCTGCTTGGGCTTTCAGAATTGGGCCAGAAATTGGAACACATTCTGAGCAAGCTTGTACAAACCATTGGTACAAAGCTGAATCCAGGACATTGTCATTAGCTAACTTAACCCCTTTACGCTGTAAACCAGTTTCCTCTTCAAGAATGTTGGGTAGACTTCGGAGCTTTCCTTCATCTTTTTTCCACCCTCGCAAAGTGGATTCACTGATTCCTAGATCTCTGGCAAGCTGAATTTGTTGTCTGCCCTTCTTTAGTTGATCTAGGACATACAGTTTCTCTTTAGCAGAAAACGACTTGCGTTTTTGAACTTGCTTTTCCATAACAGTAAAATAGTTTTTTTATATAAGCAAACAACGTACATAGATAAAGCTCGATAACTACATAATGAAGGCGTGCAATGGTTACGAATCACTTTTTATATAAAACAAAATTAAGCTGAATGGATGTACAAGTTCATGCCCTTTTAATTTACAGTGACATATTATTTACTTTCAACTGTTTGTTGTTTGATCACACCGCCAAGCACGGCATACATGTTGGCGGCTTTCGTCTTTTGATGTTTATCAAATTGTATGAACCATAGCTTTGTCTGCTGCTTGGCTGTGATTGCAGTTAAATAAGAAGCCCATATCGGCTATTGTTTGAGCAACAACTGTATACAGAATTCATGGAAAAGGGAAGACAATCGCCAAGATGATTTGCTGGCTTTACTCATGGATCAGTCACAAGTAACACTTCCGATAATGTTTACTTCGGCTTAACAATTCAAAAACCTAATGAAACCAGTTTTCTCTTTTAGAGTAGAATACGGAGCTTCACCACAGCCTGTTCAAATTGATAAATTTCAGAAGCCAAGCGTTGTACATCCTATTTCTTGTATGTTATATATATATATATTGTATTTTAGAATTCATACACAATCACTTCTCCAAAATAATTGATAGAACCTGGATAAATTGTTAAGTTCCGATCATTTATTATGTATATTATTAAAAGTCATATGCGAATTCTTCCACCAAATTGCAATAAACGTTTTACACAATATTTCTCGTACATTAAACATATATTTTTATGGTCTGATACAAATACACGTAAATGAATTTTAAATTTCAGGAACCATGCTACTAGGATCATATTATATTAAACATCACAACTAATCTTATGCCCCAAATGAAGTTAATTTCTTTTTTTTTTTTTTTTTTTTTTTTTTTACTTTTCTCCAATTTTTTCTTTATGTGTGAATGAATATACAAAATTTCGGGAGCCATGCTACGATCGCGTTATATCTGAATTCGCGTTATGGCAAGGCGCGTTATAGCGGGGTTCCACGATATATATATATATATATATATATATATATATATATATATATATATATATATATATATATCAGCACTTAACTTGAACTTAAACTATTTGAAACGTAAGACTTACACGCAGTTCATATGGATAACCAGGCTGGAATGAAGATGATGACTTGAAAAACTTCAAGACATATGGGTTGCTTGAAAAGAACACAGACTGGTCACGGACTGTTTGGGTATTCCCAGTTGTAGTTTCCTGGACTGTTGCATCCAGAACCAGTCTCTTTCCCTCAATATCCTTGCTAAATAGGACAGGCATAAGGTCGTTTTTGACATTGATTTTGAACTTCTTTTTTCCATCAATGTCAAGCTGTGTGAATCAAGACAGGAAATGGAAAAAACATAATTGCTTGGTGAATTTTGATACTGTATAAAAAGGTCTAATTATTTAGATCAAGCAAGTGAAAACCATATAATTTTCAAACAAATTGTTTATGACCAAAATATGGATACTAACTTTTACTTTGAAACTGATTATTTATAAAGTACTTTAAATTAAAGACATCATAGGTATAGTCAATAGTGGATAGCAATTGTATTGGAGAATACTGAGCTCAAACATATCTTCCTTGTCAATAATGTGCCAGGGTGATGTTAGGGTAAAACTTTTTTAATTATGTAATACTTACCTGTTACTATTATGTTAGCTTAACCAGTACTCTCTTCTGATATGAAAATATATGAAAAAGGTCAGTGAACTATGACTGTACATGCCACAGTGGGAGTATCAGGATGAGATGGGTAGTTGAACTTCTTGATAACCATGTGGATCATTCTGCTGGGGAGGACATGTAAATGAACAATTACCCCACTTCTGAATGTATCTAGTCTCTTCAGTGTAAGACTGGGGAGACATAAAAGGGGAACTTGAAGTTCAATTCTGTATGGAGCACATCCACCAGAAGAACACACACAAACATACACACTGAATAAGGAACTCAGTGCTACTACTTAATGCAGAGACGACTTCACAAGAACTAAATTGCCCATCCTGGATAGGCCATCTGCAAGAACACTCAAACCTTATGACTCAGCCCAGTCCTCTTTGCAAAGAAAAGGAGAATGGGTGACTCCTAGTCTGAAATAGGCAACTACTCACGTGTTGAGATCATTATGCAATGCCTCCTAAGTCTGATCTATTTCAGGGCTAGAATCACTGATGAATTTCATCATGAAAACTAAGGTCTTGCAAAAATATACCTTCTGCTCTAGACAGGTGACACACCCAAATATTATGTGTCAGTGTACAAAATATGAGTGGTATTCTGGGCAAGTAGTGGAACTCCATTCAGGTATGTGTCTCAATCGGACCATTAGTTCAGATGGTACTGGAAATCTGACCTTAGAATAACTGGTAGCAGGTTGACTGGGAATTCTTTTTTTGTTTCCATGTCACCAGAAGGAGAAAACTGACAGGGTACAGAAGACGCCTATCTAAGGAAACTAGGTCCACTGTAGAGTTCAAGGTTTCTAGTAGAGAAAGGTAAAGTCGGGTCAACAATAAAGTCTTGGCATGAAGAGTCCTAAAAAAAACTTGCATTATGTCTGTCCTTTCTGGGGCACACAAAGTCTCCACATGCAGATGAGGAAGTCAGTTCCTATGTAAATGAAATCCTGAGAAAGAATGATTTCTCAAAGTCCTCTACAAGTCCCAGCCATGTCAGTGTGGAACAACAGCAGGGTATATGTTGCAAGCAAGACTTTACGACTGCCCCCTTCATCATGTGGAAGGAGTCTGGCTTGAAAAAGGAATGCTCACTGGACTCTTTGTTGCATCACATGTTGAAAGTCAGATTACACAAAATGTCAATCTGGATGGGATCGCTTCCTGTCATTTTGATGGTCCAGGACCCACATAGCAGAAGTAGGGGTACCAACCATAAAAGTGGCCTTGACCTTGTTGCCCCACCCCATCAAGACCCCTATTTAACAATCTGGGCTTTTTAGGAGTGTTAAGTTTACCTGTAGCAATGCTGATTTATTAGTTATGAAATCTAAATCTGAGGCTTGTATGAAATCTTGGAGAAAAATGGCAAAAGGCCGCTGCCATGCCCAAGGTGACTAATGTTGAATATCTAATGAATAACTTTCACAGGAAATTGTTATAATTTTTATCTTCCATTGTGTGTGAACACTGCCCCTGGCAAATCACTCAGTGCAAAACAAAAGTTTGAGAATGAAATTTGAGAGATTATTAGGGTGTCCAGGCTGAATTTTAGTTTGTTAATCTGTAATTAAGCACACATTTCCCTAAGTGAACCCTGGGGTGCTTTAAATTAACACTTATTTAGGGGAGGGGCAGGCAAGTGCACATGGGTCAAGTTTTGCAATTATGAATTTCAATGATATTTCATCTTGTTTTTTTGGGTCATAGACTTCCCACCCACCTATGATAATATTTTTACTAACGCTGACAAATAGTGTCTGTCACATGAGTTTGAACCTGAAGTGTATACTGAAATTTTATATATTCATTGACTAGTAATCTGTAATTAAATCATTGTAATAACAATAGAAAGTGATTCTGCAATTCCCATGAAAATCAATCAAGGCATAATCCAGGTCTTTTGATGTTTTTAATAGGAAATGCCAATCTGTGCCTTGTTGGCAATACTTTTAGCACTCATTACAGTAGACAGTGGGGTCTTAGTGTTTAGTTAAGAGGAGAAGTAAAAATAATACATTACATGAAATATTATTTTCTGGTGAAGTTGCTCTGATGTAACCATTTGCTACATAATGTAAAACTCCAGAAGATTAATATTGAAATATTTCCCACAGCTGAAACAGATGAAAAATATTGCATTTCACCTGTATTAAGATTAATTGTTTTTATTGGTCATGTTATATAATTGTGTTTTCCAGTTTTCCTCCATTTCTTATTTTCACTAGAAATAATTACTTGCAAGTTTTCCAAATGATTATCTGCTCTATTTAAGTTGATGTGATCGATAACAAGACGATCACTGATCATTCCAATAAAGCACTCATATACAGATCTATGTGAAAGCTATTTTTTTTACTTCCTGGAATTCCAATTCCAATAGTGAGGTACCCCATTTTATTTATATTGCCAAGAAGTTTGTTGAGACAACAATTTTTTGATGATCCCATCTCAATTAGCCCGATAGTTTGTGAGGATTGGTTGCTTCACAAATTCATTGATATTTTTACAACTTGATCCATTATATTATTTAACTTTCTCTAATATGACATTACTGTTTTTAATTTACCTCTCAATGCAATCTTGTGTATCCTTTATTTTAATCTTATCATCAGCTTTCATTATTTCAAATTATCTTTTCAAAGAAAGATATTTTCATCTACCACATGCGACACAAAGTTCAGTTTTCCCTTTTACCCCAACTTCAGATATCAGACATGGTTTTGGACCTGTACTGACATTGTCTGATATTTATGATATGGACACTACAATTATCTCCATGACAGTATTTTCCAAAAGAAGTTACTGACCCAATCTTCAGCCACTTATAATTATTTTGTGCTGCTTGCATAATTATAGTATATTATTTTTTCCAACTTAGAGGAAAGTTATATTATGTTACAGAATGTATATCATATACTATAGCAATAATTAACTTGACAGTTGCAAAACAGATGAGAACAGTGAATTAAAGTACATTCCAAGGTCGAAAATTAAACAAACATTTGTATGAAACAAGATGAAATAATTGTTAACCACGAGTGAATTTGAGAGGTTAGCCAACATTGAGCTATAATACATTACTAGATTTAATTTCAATAGATTAACTGATAAGAAAAAACATCCATCATTTGAGTTAGTTACATGAATTTATCAAAATAGCCAAAATTGAATTTGCATAAGATGGCGCTGTTTATATTTGGTCAAAGTTCAAGATAGATCACAATGGCATTTTCAATGATTACACAATGAATGACGAGCGTGCCACAATGATTATTAATAATGACTGTTAGTACATATTCAGAATAAAATTTATTGTACAAGATGATACTGACCAGGATGGCCCAACTTCATGGCAACATACTAATGTTGTCACAGTGGACAAAACTTCTAAACCAGGTATGTTTACCAGAATAGACAAACCATATTACAATAACGCATATCTGGTGTCCGCTGCTGTTTATGTTCCCTGCCATTTAAATATGCCAGATACTAGTGCTCTTACCCACCCTGTGATGCAAACATCAATGCCATTGCCACAGAAACATTAAATTGTGTGGCTCAATGTGTCAGAAAGCATTTTATTAACTCAACATGTGGAAACAGACTAACAGTATCCCAAATAAAAAAATAAATGAATGGGAGTTTCTTGTTGACAGAGCTAAAGAAATGACGTAGCTGCACTGGAAAACAACTAACATTATTTTCATGCATATAAGACACACCTAATTATAAGACATACCTGTATATAAAATGCAGACTTTGACGATTTGTGTAAAAAATAGTTTACATAAGATGCATCCATATATAAGACACCCTGAACTGAAGGAGTTAAAATTAGTGGGGAGGAAATGGTAGACTTAATTCACCACTTTATCAAAATATCTCTTCCTCTTCCAACACTTGGTAAACTGAGTAGGAGAAGGTAGGGGACATTAGAGGGTCTTTTCTTCATGGTGCTTGGCGAACTCATCAGAAAAGACGTCATCATGATGCATTCAAACTCAAGAGGAGATACGACCTGTTAATAAGAGTGTTAATTTCCTGTGACTCATCTTGGAATGTGAATAAACTATCCCAAGTAGTCACCCTGCCTGGAGGTCAGAATACATCTCTTCTATTGTCTGTCTTTTGCGGGCAGGTGGTCTGGAAACACAATGCATAGGAAGTAAATGGAAATACAGAAAAAAGGGTGGAGGTAAATCTGATTTCCATTACCAATAGACAACATAAATGCAGACTCCCTCTCCCTCTGATAGGTTTAAATGATAGTGTACAGGAAATGGGTGTGTCAACACAATCTCCAACTCCATACAGTGAATCAGCCTGTACTGACCATTTGCTGATCATCCCACTCTAAGATCTTATGCATTCAGTGAGGAGGGTAATGAAACATTAGGAGAAAGAAAGACCTTCCTTCCTCTGTTTAAGTTCTTCATCTTTTGCCTAATTCTCAAACATGATCTTGCTAAAGACATCAACTGGTCATCCATACATACATCCACATTCTGTGCATGACAAAGTTGATTGGGTGTATATTCCAAGGGACTTACAATAAATTTAGATGACAAATAACAAGGAGGCTGATTCATATCTTTACTACTGCCAAGCAAATGAATATCTCAAATGGTTTTATGTCTAAATTATAACCAGGAGTTTCAGGTCCCAGAAAACCAAACATTCTCTTGTCCCAACTGGGCAGGAAATGGCAATGCCAATGAAAACTTTACTACACCCTCATCCCTTGGTTTATTAGATGCAGATTTACACCTCAAGAACAAATCTGAGTGTGAATTTTACCAACATTACTTTGCATACATTGCATATCTGTAATCAATTACTTTCCCTATTTACAATCACATAGGACCCCAACATTGTTTTAACTCGTGTACCTGATGTATACACAATACTAAGATGGGTTCGTAACATGAAAATATTATGTTTGGAGTGAGGAGAATGTGTTTAAAATGCTTTTAATACATGGTCCCTTGATTTCTAAATAGTTATTGGTGAACTAGGCATCATTTTAATGTGGACAAAATGTCCATTCAAGTTATGAGTTCAATCTGTTATAAGTTAAGCACCAAATAATGCCACAATTTTGTAATTGTTTCTTTTGATGTCTGGTCAGACAGTGTTATGCTCATTCTGGAACATTGTGGCCTTTTTGAGACTCTGCAAATATAAAGATATAAAGCAAAGAAAAGACTCTGTACATCATTACTTGGGCAAGTCCAATGAAAAAGCTTGCCAGTAGATTCTCATTGGTTCCTGGTTATTACTGGTGGGGGGGTCCAGGTTTTTTCTCCACCAGTTATACTAGCAGCCATGAACAGCCTAATGTGTGCTAAAATATGACCTTAAATATTAAACCCATAACAACAATTTTTCACAAGGAAACTGTTACTAACACACATTCCAAGGAATTATTTCATGTGTCTCCATGGATTCCTATAAACTTTTACATAAGGCATACCACTTTAATCCATATATGGAAGCAAATAATGTCAATCCAACAGCTGACTGGCCTTAATTTCATTGGAGTCATATAATGTTTAATCAAGAATCATCCCGTTGAAAGGCACTCTTAAGAAGTACTCTACATAATGAGGTCTGAATTAAATGGATTGCTTAATAGGAATGTTGGTAAAAATTACACAAACACTTATAAATCTTCTTTCAAATATAAAACAAAATTTTACATGTAAAAAGTAATTACATACATAAATACCTTATGATGTCTTCCCTTTGGCATATGTATCAAAAAAGCTAGAGACTTTGAAATAATGATGACCTGTGGTGAAAGTAATAATATTGGACCAGACAAAAATACACACAATGTTTATCTGTTGATGCTTTTAATTCCCTTCATCTAATTCATAACTGTAATAGCCAGTTTTCTTCTGAAAACTATTGCTGTTAAAGAAAAAGCCATTATGAATGCAGTCCTAAATATAAAATGCAGATTTTTGGGGGTAAAACTCAAATTTAATTATGCAATACTTACTGCCAACTATTGCATAGCTAATCTATTTTCATGCTGAAAATTCACTGTCCATTCAAAATGAATACATCCTCCCACAAGGTGGAGAAAAGTCAGAATGATTTTTTTTGCACACCACTCTATATGTCGCATGGTGCAGAAGGTATTTATTTGTCTTTTCACAGATGACGTTACGCAAGACATCAGAGCAAAGGTAGGAGAAAGGTATTGTTATGCATAATTAAAATTACCTTTACGGGCCCACCCCACCCCACAAATATATATTTTAATAGCAGCAATTATTTGTCCTGCCACTAATGAGTAGCTGAACTTGTCAGTTAGGTGGGCAGGCTGATGTTCTTGTCAAACTGATCAAAAACAGAGAAACTAAGTTGTACGAATTATAGTAGGAGAGGTCCATCTAGAAAAGGTTCATGTCCCTCTGAGTCACATACTGTGCATAACACAGGGCCTCAGACAGAAACAAAAACATGAGATGTGTTGAGGTGCTCAGACTCCCTAATGAGAGGGTATAACCCGCCATTGCGGTCATCAGCCTCTATAACTGAAAGGTACAACCAGTGGTTGCAGTGCTCACCTTACTAATGCTGTCACAATGCTTTACCTCACCAATGCTTTACCTCACCAAGAAAAGGGTGCAACCTGCTGTTGCCATGCTGGACCGCCCTAATGGGTGGGTGCAACCTGTTGGAAGACAGAGAGAGTCAGTGTCATTAGACAAGGCATGAATCTCACTTCATTGTCTTGTAGAAGCTAGAGTGAGTAGAAACACAGTTTAAGTGTGAGGTCTGGAAAGAAAGTATCACTCATTGGTTCAGAGTCTTGGCTAATGACCATAAAACACAAGAATCCATCAGGGCATAAAAGAGAGGGAGACAGGTCACTGAAGCTCAAAATTCCAAATAAGACTGGCAAGGGGATGGCAGCAAAATAGCCATTGGTAGTTGATACTGAGCACCTTGGTCTTAAAAAGAAAAGAAAGGAAATCAGCAATAGAAAATACAGAAGGGCTGATATGCTCAATGTGTTCCTACTGTGCCAATCACAGATTCTCCATCATAGACCTTGGTTGTAGAAGCTCTCCTGGCCTGAATGATGTTTCTGGCAACTTGGCCCAACAACCTGTTCTTGTGGAGAGATTTCTTGAGATGAGCACGGTGTGAAGGTGGAAAATGTGTGGGCTGTTGTGGAGGAATGATCCCCAGTAACGAGACAAGAGATCCCTCCTTTTAGGTAGAGACCTGGGTCAATCAATCAACAAGTCTAGGAGATTATTGAACTATGATTATTGGATCCATAGTGGGGAGATAAGGATGATCTGAGCAGTGTAAGTTCTGACATTTTGCAGAACTTGTGGTTGCAATCAGAATTGTGGGATGGCATAAGCAAATCGGTGATCCCACTAGAAGCTGAATGCATCTTGTAACTGCCCATGCTCTCTGATCCAGGACCGGAGACACATAAAACATAAGTTTGTTGTTGAACCTGGTAACAAACAGGTTCACAAGGGGTCTTTCCCAGAGGGAAAACAGGGACTGACTGTTACTGAGTGAAGAGACCATTCTCTCAGGACAGCTCTGTCTGCTCTGGAAAGGCTGTCTGCAAATACTTTTATTTTTCTAAGAAGGTGATGAACTCAGATTACAAAATTTATTGATGCTGCCCATATGATGAGGTTACAGACATCCATGCAGGAGAAGGAACAGGTGTGCCTTCATGAAATTATAACCATGTTGTCTGAGGAGACCACAACACATCGGCCCTTATTCAGTTGATGAACCCTTGCAATGCTAGAAATACTGCTTTCATTTCTAGAGTATTGAAGTGCAGGGACAATGCAGCCTGAGTCCAAGAACCATGGATAACTATGCCCTCTGGTTCTAACTGAGCACCTGAACTGCAATCTGACACATCAGCAAATAGGTGTGGGAAACAGGTACATGCAGAAACAAGTGCATGCATGGGAACCCCCATCAGGAATGTCTTGATTCATCCACTAAACAGTGGTGAAGATCCAGTCCTAGAGTGAAACGGGTTGATAGAGAATCTCTATGTGGTTTCCAACTTGCAAGAAGATGGAAGTGTCAGGATGTGCAAGTGTGCATTCTGAAGGGGTCAATGGCAGCATCCCAATCAAATGGAAGGGCGTTCCAGATTGGGAAGAGCTTTCTTTGCCATAGCTCTAGTAACTGCACAAACTGGGTGTAAATCAGGAAATTCTTTTTCAAAAGGATTGACATTCTGATCTAAACAAGGCTTGGCAGTTACAAGTGGATTAATCACAACCTTATCTTCAGCTAAGTCACTGCCTAGTAATAAATTAATGCACTCAACGGGTAAATATGACACAATTCAAATGACAAATTTACACAGTGGAAAGGAACATTACAAAGTTCCCTCTACTCACTGAACAAGAACACTCCAATTAGCAGAAGACTTCTGAGAAAAAAGCAAAGTATCTGATAATAAAAAACTATGAGAAGCTCTCGTGTCCCTTAAAATTTTAATAGGGATAGGATTGGCTGAATCACCTGTGTAATAGAGAACCCTTTGACATGAATAGTTCATAAATCTCCACAATAAAATCAAGACTGGGGTTCATTAGACCCAACAAATGTTTTGCTTTCAATACATGCCATGCCCCTGACCTGGTAGAAATAAGAGCATTTGGAATAAGTCTGCCTTGATTCTGTTGCTTATTTTTCAATTGTACCAATCAAATTAGCAATCAAATCTCAAAGAAATCAAAAACTAAAGGCAATGACATGTTTGTTATAGTTTATGGAATGCTGTGTCAAGTCTTTTGTTGAATTCCAGGTTTGAATTCAGTATAAATTCCAGTGAATATCTTTATCCAAGAATTTTATCAGAGTACTTTTGTATTTCCAGAGAAAAAAATCATTTGAATTCAATAATGTAAAGAATATAAAATTCAGCCCAAACTGGTCACACCATAATACAATTACTTAAAAGTGCTATTTGTTAAAGCATGAATGACCAAGCCTTCACAATTAAATGATTATATAATTCTCGACTTGACCTCAGGTCACAATTGGCATTTTCTAAAAACAAATATTAACTAATGGAAAATAACCTTCTAGAATGATCCTGATGTTTACAAAATCACAATCATAACCTGTACAAGTCATTTAGGAAATTCCAAAACCATGACCCAAATCAACATATCTACTTCTTCTCTTCTGTTTACCAATTTCAACTGCAGTGCCTGGTTCCTGAGAAGCAATTCTAAATACACTGTGGTGAAATGGAGCCTCATACAGCAGTGGCAGTAGAAATTGTGATGACCTTCACCATGTTTACTAAAAATGTTGTAACATTATTATTTATATTTTAATATAAACCTATGTATCTCTAACAAGGTAATAAAATTTGCAACACAGTAATATGTTTTCTTAATCCTTTTCCAACGTATATGCTCACAACTGTATTTTGAAATAGGACTTGAAAGAAAGAAAATAAATTACAAAACTTACCATCATGTTCAGTTAATCTTTTTGTTCATGACGATGAATAAAATGCTGTATAAAATGTATGCAAATAAAATGAAGATATTTCTATTTCTAGTGTTTTGGTCCAAAATTTGAAGTTTCTAGCACAGTTAGTTCAAAAGTTATAATAATTTTACTAAAATTGGACAACACAACACCTGAAACAATTTGCTTACTTCACATCCTAGAACATGTACTTCAGCATGCAGTTTCTAATGAAAACTTGTCACAAATGAATCCTAGAAATCTTTCAGTAAGATAAAGGTAATTAATCAGTACAATTTTGTCCAAATTTTGAAGTCCACATCATCACTATGTCAGTAATAACAATATTACTTTAATTTAAATCGTGGCTGCAACTGAGGTGGAAAAATAATCCCAGACCCATTCCTCTTGAAAGCCTTTAAAGTCAGCTTCATTCTCTGAATCACTGTCAAAAAGTGCATGAAGCCATGCATCATCTCTTTTATCAACTTTATTCAATTCTAACCCATCATTTATGTCAACATTATCATCATCATTATCATCAGAATAATCCAAATAGTCAATTTCAATATTGTTACCCTCACAATCAACATCCATGTTTACATCCATGTTGTTTTCCCTCATTTTATCAATTGATTTTCAAGCCAACAATTTTTTACTCCTACCATATTCTTTAAAAAAAAGTTCACTATGCATGTGTGCTTTAACTATTTCCTGTGTTGGGTGAAGAAGTACACAAATATTTGTGATGTATAACACGTTTCTAGAGACGCTACACACAGACGTAGAAGAGTATGACCATAGTCATAATAGGATACTACAACCCCAGGCATATTCAGAATGGAATGAGGTATTCAGGATGGAATGGGTTAATGACGATCCTGATATTCCCATAAACATAGAGAATAATTTAGCTATTTATGCATGGTAGGAGACAGGTTAATTTGCTAAGGCTGTCCCCCTTCCACCTTCATGTGGTAGGAAAGGAAGAAGTGTTATAGATCTTCCTCTTGGATCTGTGGTTACCTGGGTATTGTGGACCTAATAAGTTGGGAGATGGTAGGGGGATTTGACTGGTGTTGTTTTTGAAAATTTTTGCAGATAATCCTTGACGAGGCAACATGTTGCCTGAAGTACGATATATACTGCGGTGTTTTACCTTCCTGATAGCAGAAATCAACCTGATGATGTGGTGATCCACCTCCATAAAGGGAGGATGCAACCCAAGGTTGTGTGTATTTCAAGCACTTATGCAGTTTGTGTGAATATTTGAAGGGCCCTTTTGGTGAGTATACTGCCCACGGTGTTATGCTCATTCTGATATTATCCTGTAATAAAGAAATAATGAATGTCATATGAATTCAGTTGTTATGGCCTTGAAACTCACCTGGCTGTATGCAATGTCAAACCACATACAAACCTGTGTATGCACTAAGAACACTATGATGCTGCCATGAAACTCACCTGGCTGTATGCAATGTCAAACCACATACAAACCTGTGTATGCACTAAGAACACTATGATGCTGCCATGAAACTCACCTGGTTGTATGCAATGTCATATCACATACAAACCTGTGTATAAACTAAGAACACTAATGCATGACATAAACAATTGTGTTGACCTCTTGAAAATTACCTGTAGTTTTTCTGATTGAAAACTAAGACAATTCACCTGTCAAATTTGTTTACTAAGGCAGCATTCAAATACATATGCAGTATCAACACATAGGATGGGAAGACATAAAAAGTATATGTAAAATTAAAGGAAATGATGTCCTCAATATTGGGCTGGGACTACTGTTATTTTCTTTAGAACACAGTACTTACCCATGCCACAGTGATTTTTATATATGTAAGGAATGTTTGTCCCTTTAAAAACAGGAAAAAGCTACTATCCAGTTACTTATAAAAGAGACAGTTGTAAAACTGAGACTAATTAAAAACCACAGAAGACTGCTTATTTTCAGTAAGTTGCTGCATGCATAATTTCTCTGGTGATAGTTTTCACAGATGTCTACACAGTATGGCATCAGTGAAGAAGATGACAAGTAAAGTAATATCCACCTTCTAAGCATGACCACGCAACATACAGAGTTGTGTGCAGTCTGTCTCATTTTTCTCCACTCAGGATGTATTTACAATGAATGGATGGTGAGTTTTCAGCATGAAAATGATGCAATAGTGTGAGGATATGTAATTGCTCCTATTAAAACTAGTTTCTAGAGTTACAAGCCTTGTATTTTGCTATATATTTCAAAGGGCAATTATCAAAAGGATTTTAAACTAATTATCTTATGTACAAACAAATAGCAGCTAAGAAAATGTACAGAAGCCTATACATTGTGTAGTTATTATGAATTGCTTAGACCCTTATCTGTGTAAAAATATCAAATTAAAACAACAAACCAAATACTTCAGCATTCATAAGCAATCATCTTTAGGATAAAACGTGATGAATAGTTTCTTGGCAATTATAAAATGTCCAATTTTGATTTGATTTTCGACAAGATAATCAATTAATATTAGTCTTTGGCAATTATTTAATGTGAATTTTAAGTTTAATTTTCAATGAGAAAGTCAAGGAATAATAGTCTTTGGCAATAATAAAATGTCAATTTAGGTTTAATTTTCAACAAAAATTAAGTAAGCACTGAGACATATTATGAATTGAATCGTATCTGGATCAGAGAACCTGTTGCTCTAATTCTTGACTGTTACTTGGAAAATAAGCAGTTTTGGTACAGCTGTAGTATCACTATGGTCATATCGTATGATAATCTAAGCAAAATTATCAAACTATCAATTTAACCTTAATTTGGGATTTCACTGTCAATTAACAAGAAATAATTTCTCATATTTTCTATTAATTTCTTTTATATGAAACTGTTCTGATTTGGCCATATGTACACTGGCAGATGAATCTCTGTAAAAATCAGGAATCAGCTTATGGGCCCTTTGCAAATGTCTTATAAACCTGACAGCTGCTTGATATCATGTTAAGTCAGTTATTGAACAAAATATTTGCAGTACATTTTAAAGTTCATTAAGGTTATAATAGTAATGAATTTGTAGTAACATTTGCAAGGTATATGCCACAATACAGTGTTATTTTCAATTTGTAGTAACATTTGCAAGGTATATGCTACAATACAGTGTTGTTTTCAATTTGTAGTAACATTTGCAAGGTATATGCCACAATAGTGTTGTTTTCAATTTGTAGTAACATTTGCAAGGTATATGCCACAATACAGTGTTGTTTTCAATTTGTAGTAACATTTGCAAGGTATATGCCACAATAGTGTTGTTTTCAATTTGTAGTAACATTTGCAAGGTATATGCCACAATAGTGTTGTTTTCAATTTGTAGTAACATTTGCAAGGTATATGCCACAATACAGTGTTATTTTCCATTTGAAGTAACATTTGCAAGGTATATGAAACAATAGTGTTATTTCAATATGTAGTAACATTTGCAAGGTATATGAAACAATAGTGTTATTTTCAATTTGTAGTAACATTTGCAAGGTATATGCCACAATCCAGTGTTGTTTTCAATTTGTAGTAACATTTGCAAGGTATATGCCACAAAATACAGTGTTATTTTCAATTTGTAGTAACATTTGCAAGGTATATGCCAAAATACAGTGTTGTTTTCAATTTGTAGTAACATTTGCAAGGTATATGCCAAAATACAGTGTTGTTTTCATTATGTAGTAACATTTGCAAGGTATATACCACAATACAGTGTTGTTTTCAATTTGAAGTAACATATGCAAGGTATATGCCACAATACAGTGGTGTTTTCAATTTGTCGTAACATTTGCAAGGTATATGCCACAATACAGTGTTGTTTTCAATTTGAAGTAACATTTGCAAGGTATATGCCAAAATACAGTGTTGTTTTCAATATGTAGTAACATTTGCAAGGTATATGCCACAATACAGTGTTATTTTCAATTTCTAGTAACATTTGCAAGGTATATGCCACAATACAGTGTTGTTTTCAATTTGTATTTGAGCCAGTTCAGTTCCATTTATTTACCGCTTTAGGTGTATAATATGGCATCAATTCATTCTCCTTTCCATCTCCATCTTGAAGATTCAGCCTGAGAGAACAAGAACCTCGAACTGGTTTCCCATACACGTATCTGCAATAAGTGAGATATGTTCAAGTCATTAAAATTAAACTGTATTTATCATTCTGCACCAGCAAGATTTTTGACATACATTTGCTATGTCTTACTGGTTGCAAAAAAAATCATTTTGACACAAGTATGAGTGTTTCAGTTTTTGTACAATATGTAAAACACCCCAAATCCTAACAAGAAAATTCATGTTCAAGCTTACATGCACAAAAGTTAGACTGTTGGCAAGTAAAATCAAACTGTATTGCAATACTGCTTCATTACAATGCTCAAAAACTGAGTTCTTCAGTTTCCTGCTGACTGAATGTATCAAACTGAATTTTCAACTATTCAAAATGTAATAATAACTATTCAAAATTTAATAATAACAATGTGAACGAAACTGAAATTTCTTTTCACAGAAAGAAACCAAAATTGAGGTATTGAGAATTATAAACATAGGAAAATCTTTTTCATATATGATGGCAATATATACTAATGTGGATTCAATATTGATGGCAAGATATATTCACATGGATTTAATATTCATGGCATGATATACTCACATGGAGCCAGCAATAATGGCAAGGTATACTCACATGGATTCAAACTGATGGGAAGTTATACTCATAGGGATTTAAATTTAACAGTGATGGCAAGTAATACTCAATTGATTCAACATTGATGGCAATAATTATACTCACATGGATTCAACACTGGTGGCAAGTTACAGTGATGGTGGTAAAATATACTCACAAGGATTCAACACTGGTGGCAAGTTACAGTGATGGTGGTAAAATATACTCACATGGATTCAACACTGGTGGCAAGTTATAGTGATGGCAAAATATATTCACATGGATTCAACACTGATGGCAAGTTATAGTGATGGTGGTAAAATATACTCACAAGGATTCAACACTGATGGCAAGTTATAGTGATGGCAAAATATACTCACATGGATTCAACACTGATGGCAAGTTATAGTGATGGCAAAATATATTCACATGGATTCAACACTGATGGCAAGTTATAGTAATGGCAAAATATACTCACATGGATTCAACACTGATGGAAATTTATAGTGATGGCAAAATATACTCACATGGATTCAACACTGATAGCACATTATACTCATGGTAAAATATACTCACATGGATTTAACACTGATGGCAAGTTATACTGATGGCAAAATATACCCACATGGATTCAACTCTGATGGCAATTTACCGTATTTACTGCATGTTTTTGAAAGGCAAAAAATAATTACTTTTTTGTTGTCTGAATGCATATTAAATTCTTTAATTAATTTTCCGAAAACAAACAGGAGAAAACAAATTATTGTTCCCTTTCCCCTGTGTCAGTAACTAAGTTACAATTATAGCTCACATGACGATGTGCTGCTGTGAAGTAAAACAAGTATTTTGTCTAACACCACAGAAAGGATAATGAATGAAAAACAGGCATTACTTGCCTATTTTGTTTTTTTGATACATGTCCATCCATCAGAAAACACAGCCATATATGTATTAGAGCCACAATTGTGTGCGTATTTCCCAAAATGACTGCCGTATTAGTAATCAAGCTCAAAGATTGTTTTGATGCATGTTGAAGATTTCAGGGTGTCTAGGTGATAATTGTTCCTACGATAATTTATGAGATTTCTTTGACAGCTGTTTTCAGGAATAAACGGCAGCCATCTGGATTTCATTAAGAGAGCAGAGGATGTACCAAACAAGTTAAAGCCACAATCAATATTTGTCCTCTAAAACGAGGTTTATTACCTGTAGAACAATAACTACATTTAACCCTGTGGTACATAATGTCTTGGGGATAAGGGATTTCCATACTGATGTATTGTTTAATGATATAAAGCAGGGGTAATGGTTTTTAATCAAAACCATAACTGTCACACCTGTGTGATGTGGTTACGCGTGTAACAATGTCTATACTGACAACCAATCCATGTGGAAGCTCCTGATCACAATAAAAAATTGTAAACCAAATGAAGCGAACTTTGGATAAGTTAAATTAACAGCAAACACAATGGGAATTTTACTTTAAAACAAAGCAGAAGATCTTCTTAGACTGTGTCTGAAATATCATAAATTGTAGAAAAAATTATAGAGGAGTAATGTCCGAAACATTACAAGGCATTTAAATATTATACTTGATTAAAAACAAACAATGTCCATAAACATGCAGTAAAATATTATATACTGATACCAAAATATACTCACATGGATCGAGTAGTAATTGCAAGATAAACTCACATAGTTTAACATTTATAGCAAGATATACTCACATGGATTTAACAGTGATTTCTAAATCCTCAGTACTTTCAGATATGTACCGGTGACTAACATTGGTTATCTTGACCTCAAATGTTGGAATCACTGAAAGTTATAAAACAAACTGTCATAGATTGATTTTAATGTTTTTTTTTTCTTCTTCAATCATTAAAGGTATGATCTTTCCCAATTGATCAATTTCACATAATTCATAAATAAACACATATAAAATCTTAAACATATGATCTGGAGAAAAAAAAATTGCCCAAAAAATTAAATTTCTCCTAATTATTGAACTTGCACTTAATTTAATATTATGTTAATTTCACATGACCCTGTCTTTTGAATCATTTTGTGAGATCGTTCATTCTGTCTCTAATAAGTCCCTATATCAGTATAAACCAAAGTCTGACACTGTTTTATCACAGAAACCAATCTCCCTCATACACTGCTTCCTCTCAGGCCAACTAAATGATGAAATATGTTACTTTAAAAAACTATTACTTCAAGCCGAAGGTTACTGCTAATAATCAAAGTTTGCTGTATTCTGATTGGTTCCATTGCGAGTGAGAAATATGAATTACCAATCACTGACAGAATATATTTTCCACCTGTCTGTCTTTTCTCATCCACCAACCTATTCAGCCATTTCTATGAGCTTTTAATGAAAATTCAAAGAATACATTTAACAATAGTGGAGGAAATACCCACCACCACCACTTCAACATTTAATTTTTTTTTGTTTTGTTTTATGATATTAGTTACTGGTATTATATCAGTTATTGCCTGATGAACTAGGAAGCCCCTGTTTTGCTTGTCATTGTTGTTTTCATTCTTTTTTTTGTTGTTATTTTATTTATTCAAAATTTAACTAGGAGTTGTCTAGTCACATTAACACCAAGGAATACCAGAAAAAGTCATACAATAAAACAACTGTTTACTTTTGAATTAAGTTGCTACAAGGATTTATCAATCCCAGCAAACTGACATTCAATAATGCAGCCTAATTTGGACCATTTTTATCTCTTTATTTATTTCTTGTTCTATCATGCAACCATAAATCTCTCAACTATTATACAAAATATTCTTGATGGCACATTATTTAGCCAAACATACTCATTGAGGATGACACAAGTCCCTTGAAGGGACTAATGTTCTACCGACCAAAAAGGAATTCCAAGCATCCACAAGTCCATTTCTTATCATTTTTTCTTTTTAACTGCAATATACTAAAATCATCTCAAATATTCTTGAGAAATTCAAACAAACCAAATCTAGAAATAGGAACAACTTCTTAATGCCTGAGTTAATATTTTTACAAGATGCCATTAAGTGAATTAAATGAATCCAGTATGCTACCAATACCAGAGACAAGATCTTTCACCTTAAAAAATGTCAGAATGCAAATTATTAAACTGTTTATTGGAATGCAACTACATGCTGAACAAAGTCTGGTCAAATTTAATTGGCATGTATATCATCATTTCGTTCATAATGAACTACAAAAATGAAAGGAAAGACCTTTTGATTTGACCCCAGTGTGATTAGGTCTGATTTTCAAAATCCTTCACAAAGTGCAGATAAATTGGTCATTGAACCTATACCATTTTCATCCATAACCAATCACATATTGCAAAATGTGTTTCCAATTAAACTACCTTGCCAGTACCACCATTCTTGCAAAAAGAGTAGTAATAACAAGAATGAGCACCATATGCATTAAGAATCAACTACAGACAATAATAATAATAATAAAAATAATAATAATAATAATAATAATAATAATAATAATAATAATAATAATAATAATAATAATAATAATAAAGAAGAAACCTGCATCAGCCCTGAATCAATATAAAAGGAAATAGTAATACTATTTGATATGTGGATTAAATGTTTCCCAATCATTACTAATACATGCCAAGATCTGCTTTTTGCAAATTTTCTAAAACTGAATTGTCAGAGAAAAGATTCAAAGTCCTATAGAAGTGTCAATTAGCTTGAGCTAATTAATAATGGACAAGATAAATGTAAGCAATATTGGTAACTGATGAACACTGACTTCCTGTATAAAAACTGCAAGTTATTAAAATACAATTATCAACCAATAAAAATGTATTTTCCCAGTAAGTGATGTGTGTGTTATTATGCTTGTAATTTGCAATATTTATCCCTTTTCTCAAAATAACTGTTGGATTAATTCATCTGTAACTATTTCAAATATTTCTACCTCAATGTTAGTTTTTAGGAAAACCACATATTTATTTGCCTGTAATTCTTACAATCATCAAAGAAGTATACCTCTGCATTGTTTACTTTTGTATTATATAGAAGGAATGGTTGGCACATGCAAAATAACTTGTACCTTACATACAGCTTAAGTCAAAATGGTACAGACAGTCAATACCTTAGCCAAAATAACTCAAGTGCAGGCAGGCAAATAACATCCATTTATCATTAATTCACACAATATTAGGTCTGTATCAGGTCCGCATCTAAGCAATTGAATACCACTGAATGGATTTCACTTGCATGTGTACAGTGTAATATTCTTAGAGTACCATTTTAACTTTGGTTATAATTCATACCTTTTCATTCTTTGATATTTTGTGAGCATTTAAATGTTATATTTTTCACACACTATTTATCTAATTAAATGTGAGAAAATAAGAATCGAGACATTGGTCAGTTACTTCCCCTTAATATTGAAGGCAGTGCTTTAGTCAAGTAGGTCCCTTGCAATTTCAATTTACTTTGTCTATGTTCAACTGATAATCATGACTTTCTGAAACATGCTTGTCATTTCTCAATCAAAAAGTTTATTTCCATTAAAAAGGATGGTCAAGTGATTAGTCACAGTATGAATGGGGTGTTTAAAAATATTCAAATGACTATATATTTTAGCTTGCCCAGCATTTGTGTGTTTTATAGACTATGATCATTAAATTAAATTTCTTGTATTTTACATCATTGAATTTTTGGTGATTTTTTTGTGTGCAAAGTCTTGTAAATAGCAGAACTGTTTGATTTATCTTCCTGTCTACAGTATGTCGTACATATACATGCATCACACATGTCAGAAATTGATTTAATCTACAGATACTGACATGAGTGATTTGTAATTTTGTACTTGTTTTCTTCTTGTTTTGTACCAAACACTCACCACCACAATGATATTGATATTTACACCAAATACAATTTATTATTATTGTTATTGTTATAATTATTGTGATAAAATTAAATTAAACCTGGAGAAATGATGCTATAATGATAGGGAAAGTTATGTTTTTCCTAGAGGACTGGTTGAAATAATTGGAGCTGTTAATTATAATACAACTGCCTGGCTGATGGCAGGGATCCCAGGGAATGAGCAAACCCTTATCTGCTTTCATGTGTCAAGTATCAGGTTTTAACTAGACTGAATTATGGTCTGGGAAAGTGGTTTTAGTAACATTCACAGACTTGAGATTGAGAGGCAGAGGTTAGGTATCTTTAAATATGAATGGATTATTTAGTTTTTCTCTCTCCCATCTATGGGATATTTAGATTGTAATCCTACAGGGAAATTATTTTTTTTTGTGCAATGCAACAAGAGAAACAGAGTCTCTGTAGTGTAAACTGTAAATAAACATGTAAATAGCAGAATTATTTAACAGATTTTTTTCTGATCCCATCATGTTACATTATTGTTGTTGTTGTTATTGTTCTGGTACTACAAATATTCTGTCATTAGTGAAACAGTAACAATAATAATAATAATATTTATGCCATATTTGTCGGCCTATAAGTTCATGCGGAATATAAGTCGAATCAGCAAATTTTCCATCCTTCATGCACATATAAGTCAATGCTGAGTGTAAGAAAAGGTCAAATCAATACCTCGGATTGTGTTTTTCACATCGTTCCACACAGCACCACAAATTTTATCCTTTGGATAGGCTATCTGTAACTCAGTAAAATTTCCAGTCCAAATTATTAAAAGTAACTAAAAATACCTAATTTGTTTCAGACGAAGTATCTGAAATGTATTATGTACTTTTAGCTACATATAATGACACAGACCCGAAAATTTATTAAGTTACAGTTAGGATAAAATTTGTGATGTTGTGTGGAATTAAATTATAATAACTTTCAATTTCATAAATATTAAAAGTATCAATGTATGCTATTTAAGATTACCAGCTGTAATGGAGCAAATTTTTGTTGGTGATCTCTGTAGGAAATCTTTAGTTAAACAAGTGCACAATTAACTATATTTATGGAGACCTGCGAGTGTTTAAAATGCCATAATGCACGGATTGGTACATGCTATGTCATGAGTCATTGATATCTAATTAAGGGCTACATTTGTTTAAGCTGAACTGAATAGGGGTCAATTCTGTCATTTCTGAAGGTTACCAAGAATCAGTGGATAATCTTTGTTTGTCAGACGAACTGCATTTGTTTGAGCCTAAAGTTCAGGCAGGAAGTATTTTTCATCAAAACTGTGAAGGAGGTGTGATTTCCCATGAAAACTATCAGCTTAAATGTGCTAATAGTGAATTTAAAAACTAGTCTACGCTTTTCTACAGAAGGATATGAATGTAAGAAGACTCTGAGTAATTTAATAAGTAAATTCACTTTTAAAATCATCCAAGGTTAACAATTGTCTGGAGGAACTGACAGGCACAAAAAGTTTGAAAACAAGGCACTAATTTCATCTAATTCATTGATACTACTATAATGATTTGTTTGATTTATTTCCTTGTATTTGCATGTATTTATTTATTTAAATTTGTATATTAATTTTCTGGATATGGTATAATTGTGCTGAGTTCTTTTAACTGATTCCACACAATCATAATTTTTTTAAAATATACATTGATGGCTCAATTAAGGTATAGTCTCGATTTTTACAGGAAGTTATGTACCTAGAATTTCATGCTTTATTCTATATAGGAAATTATGTATATAGAATAACTATGTTGAGTTCATTTATCTGAATTCATACAATGATATTTTTTTATTTGAATACATTTACCAATTGTTGGAATGTAGAGATTACGAGAATCCATGTGAATTCTCCAACCTGCTGAGGTCACATATGATAATGACTTCATTTTATGTATTTGTTATAAATACCATAGTATAAGGAATTTCATCATTCATTCGTGTGATTTAGATTGAGTCTGGATCTAATGTCTCGGAGGGGGGGTTGTTTAGACCATTAGCTGACCATTAATTTAGTGAAACTAGGTTTGTATGGTCTGTCATCACCAATTAGACTAGATAGCTGTGGTATGCTTGAATCCGATAGAATAATATCTGACCTAACGAGGGCTAAGAGTAATAATTTACCCGAGTATAATGTGATGTAAGACTAAGTTAAAACATTTGTAATGTCTCACATATTTATGAACTCAAAAGAGGCTACATAAAGTTGGAAGGGCCAAAAGAGGTGAGATACCGGAGAATTTGCAAAAGAAAGGAAGAAACGGAGGAAGACCAAGACTTACCAGCACAAAGAAGTCAAAAGGAACAGTCGATATGGTCATTGCACTGAGACAAGACATCAGGTTATGATTCGATAAAAGGCAGTGTTTTTTGATCTTTCACTCTATCTAATGATGATTTAATTCTATTGTGTAACAGGTCAGCTATTGATATAATCATATTTGTATTTGAAATTCTTTGAATAAGTTGATCCAAAAGGAAGGAAGTGTATATTTCAAATTGTAACATTCATCACCAATGTTTGTGTTTGTGAATTTCTTTTTAATGAATTTTGATTAAATTTTGTCTTTATTTGTAATGGGGGCTCATGTTATTCTGTTCTATATATCTGCTCAGATCTTTATTTGACTCATATGAGTCATACTTTATATTGACATTTACTCATTCCATGCAAGTTACTCTGTCGGCAATCACCTCTAGATAACAGTAGCCATAACCAAGTAACCCACCACAACAAAGTTGAGGAGGACTTTACAACAAAGTGGGGTACTTGTCCAGGATCAGAACATTTTAGTCGAGTAAGAAATCTGAGCAAATACAGAACAGAAAGTTATAATTGTATTTTAAGGGCATAAGGATCAGAGTGAATCGAATCATTGCCTGCTTATACTTTTTTAAATATATTTCTTGCATGCAAATTTCTTGCCATTTATTTTGTATGTGATAAAAATATTATAAGAGATTGATGCAGTTTTTCTTTATGTTGAGGTCATGTTAGAAATTGGGGATAACGAAAATTAAATTACCTTTGAATTCTCTTGAGAAAATAGTGATTTAGGCCAAACTCCATAGTAATCAATCATGCATTGTTTAGAGTTGGAGTGTTACGCTATTTTGGGAAGACATTCCAGCTGTGTACTGCCCTTATTGATTGTTATTATAAGGAATACTCTGGTTTAATTGAGTAATGGCCATACTAGCAGAGAGGTAAGATAAATACATGTGAGCTATCTTGAGTAGGTCAGTAAACCTTGAGTTTATAAGAACTAATAAGAACCTTTTTTGCATCACTGTACTAAAGATGAGGATGTCGACAGACAGTCAGTTGATTAGAGAATTTAAGTCAATTGTGCAGAAAGAACTGGATTAAGAAGAGGTTCAGCTGAATTTATCAAATGTAGTGTTAGCATAAGCAATACCTAGCTGAGGAATAAGAGAAAAACAGACAAGCACAAGCAGCTGAGCATGAACATGAGACAACCAAGCAGCGGAACAAGACAGACAAGCAGCTGAACGTGAGAGAGAGAGCTTGAACTTGCCAGATTGCAGGCTAAAGAAAAAGATTGAGAACATGAACATATATTAACCATGGAGAAGCTGAGGATCAAAGCAGAGTCCAGAAGGGGTGAAGACTTGAACGAACATTCAGGATCCACATTGTTGACGACCTGAGGATAGATGGCTTATACAGATCACCATGTCAATGTTCAATGAAAAAGATGAAATTAGTGACAACTTGTCTCAATTTGAGAAGTTGGCATTGGTTCATCATCTACCCAAAGACCAGTGGGCTATAAACGTTTCGGCATTCTTGTGTGTGGCTGCGTAAGACGTCTACCATAATATGAAGCCAAACGAGGTAGACAACTACAATGCTTTAAAGAAATAAAAATGTTGCAGAAACTTTTTAGAAAATCGTCAAAAAGAGCTACAAAAACGCATGAGCAATTCTATAACTGCTTTCAAGTAATTTTTTTATAAATGATGAAAATGGGTGGTACCACTTTAACATATGATAGTATACAGAAGGAAATTCTGAAGGAGCAAACCTTACATACAAACCGAAAAGACTTAATCGTTCTCTTAGCGGAGCATGAATTCTCGACCCTGGATGATATAAGCATGAGGGCCGAGTGCTATGAGAGCACGCACTTTCATATGACCAACTGGGGTGACAGGGACCGATCTGGCATTAGTAAGCATAGAAAGACCACTGAGGTGGCACTGCAAAGATGTAATGCTCACAATGGTGGGAGGCCAGGGACCTGAAATCCCAGCAGAATGCAAAGATACCACGAAAATACTTTTTATCAATAAAAGTAAAATAATTGATAGGTTATAGTTTAATTGTCTTCTTCAGTAAAATGTTGCTTGCAAATGTAGCTAAATTTGCTTGGCAGTGACCACCATTTAAATCCTGCTTCACCACGCTTTATGTTCTATATCCATACATTCTGATGTTCTTTATGTATTATAGGAAAAATATGTCCACCCTTTTGTGATGGACCAACTTGCCTGCAACAACATCTAAAAATATTGAATCTAAAAATACTGATTGGGAAGACAACCAGCTGATTTCCTTCATTAGCTGCTTAATTTTTCTTATGAGAGAGAGAGAGAGAATTATTTTGAAGCCTGGACTTATAAATATTAAAGAAATAAAAGGAATTTCTAAATATTGAGAAACTAAATTTAAATAAAGAACTTGATTTACAGGGATGATTTGTTACAATACACAACATATATGTATGGGAGCAATCCGAGTAGCCGAGTGGTCTAAAGCGCTGTCCGTTACGGATCACTGATATCTCACCTCTGTCTGCGTGTGTTCGAGTCTAGGATTCGGCTAATGTAGATATGTGAGAAAGCTTGCCAGTAGCTTCTCGTGGGTTGGTGGTTCTTTCCGGTGATTTCCCGGTTTCTTCCTCCACCATTAATACTGGCCGCCATGAATAGCCTATCGTGTGCTGAAAAATGGCGTTAAGCCCAACAACAAACAAACTAAATTTTATTGATATGAAGATAAATGTTGATTAAAATATAAGTGAACACAAGAAATCCATATGCATAAAGTTTTCTCATAGAAATGAAACAAATTTCATAATTCTTTCATGAACAACTATTTCCAAACTAATATATGCTTCTTTCCTAAACAATATCATTCAATGTAATTTTGATTCAGCATTGTACCATCTTGTGTCTACAATCTGGAAATGTAAAGGTTGGCACAGCAAAGCTAACAACAGTGCATTACGAAAAGGCTCTTTCTAAACAGAAATGGAATTTTTGATTAGACATAAAATAACGTGCATAATGTAACAACACAAGTTTGTTGATTACTGTGTCATACTTCTGGTGATTGTGAGACTGCAGTTAACTCTCATGCACCATGTTTTAACAAAAAGTCCATACTATTTACCCATCATACAATACCTGTACAGAAATTTCTTATGGATTCCATATGGAATGCTTCAGGAATCCATATGGAAGAGATATGGACTGAAAATCTTATGGAATCAGACAATTTATTCCATATCAATTCCGTATGTACTTCACAGCAAGTGAAAATTCCATATGATCCATATGGAAAAAAGTTGCAACTTTAATCCTCAAGCACTTTTTTTCCATATGGAATGCAGGCTTATTATAGCATCATGCAGAATATTTTCTGAAGAATAAATTTACTATCTGATTCAAAAAGAAATATTGGTGGGAATTAGAGCACATGTACATGTCAGTGTAGCTGATGTGGAAGGATAAATATAAACTCATATAAATTTGAACAAAACACATATATGTCAGTTTTCTTTAATTTAATTCCACTGATGTTTAAAAACAGGCAGACATGACCATAAAAGTAGAGAAAATGTAAACATGATCAGAATATTAATATCTGGTAGTACAAATTTATAATGCACTTAATAAACCACCAATTATATGATGATTCTAAATGTCTGCGTTGAAAATGTGACTGAAATTTCAGCAAAATCAGTGAAAATTATTTGATATTCACTCAAATATCCTTTTTTCACTAAACTTATGGTATTTTATGAGATTTTACCAAAATTTCTGAAAATAGTAAAATTTGGTGATTGAAATGTCACTTACTGCCAACATTTCTGAAAATATCTGTGAGAAATTGTGATTGAAATTTCACTTAGTTTGTCAAAAATTCTGAAAATATTGTGATATTTTTTTAATTTTAATATCAGACATTTCAATAAAAAATATGAATAAGATATAATAAAATTTATTTTTTGCTTCTTGTACAATCTGTCTGAATGATTTTCAGCAACATTTATATTTCCTGTTTCTGACAGCTGTAATTTTACTGTTCGTTTTGGGCACATTAACTTTTTTCCACATATTTCCTTGGTATATTTCTTTTTGACAATTGTTGTTGTTGTAATTCTGTTTAAATTCAGTTGGATTTAGCTGCCCTCGAACAAATTTTCTTGTTTTCCATTTTAAATCAGAATTTTGCTTTTTCCTGACCTAAATCTGATTTTCCTTGATATGGATCATTTTTTAATATAGTCTCTGAAACCTTTTATTTGGTATTAATTCTCTATCCAGTCTCTTTCTGCAATGAGCTTTCTAATAAGTATTTGTTCCATTTATTATTTAACAAATGATTGCTGTAAAGAGATTTCTGATTGGTCAAAATTTGTACTTGCCTAATGAATTGTCACATAGCGGAAACTGAGCATCACGATTCAAATTTTTGAGCAGGATATGAGTTTGAATAATCATTTGAAAATTCTGAGGCAGTGAGAATAGCTTGATTGCAAAGACGATGGGAATATAGTTGGTCAATCTGTATGAAAACTGAACGCCAGGAATAGCCTTTTGCTTTTTGTGCCACAAAGAGCTTTAGAGTAGCAGCTAACATGCTAAATGAGACAAGTAATTGAACCAGGATGATTTTGAAGTTATTTAACTCTAAATTGATTAACTTGCAGAATTTAAGAAGGGACAATGTATAGATCACTGGTGGGAATTGTTGATATTGTTGCCAGATACCCATTGTCTATCAAAGATAGTCATATCATTGTGAATTTTTTTTTTGACCCAAAAGTTGAATCATCCTTCAATATCATGAGCAGTATTATTGTGTATATCATCAAAATATTCTAAGTGTGTTAGAATTTACTTTAAAACAAGAGTAATTATATCATGATAAATGTTAGTTTATGGAACAAGGACTAATTTAAGAGAACACAACAGCATTATAGTTTGTACATTAATTAAAAATCAAGTTTGCACTACAACAGTGACATAAGGCAGGCTCATAAGCATTTATTCTTTTCATAATTAAGATCTCAAATTAATGCTTGTCTGTAATTTTACATCTTTTACACAGTTGAATTTTTCAATGCAGGATAAAATTTTATATATGTTTATGTGTTAACAGATGCCTGTGAATATATTCCAGGCTTGATACTTTGATTTTTAAAATCAATTATTTAGTGTCAAGCCAGATTCTTCACATGTTGTATATACTGGATATATTGTACATAACAGACAGAAGGCCTCAAGGTAGATTACCTCTGTAACTGAGTTACCTTCTCTAAATAAAGTCTTTATTATTATTATTATTATTATTATTATTATTATTATTATTATTATTATTATTATTATTATTATTATTATTATTAACTCCCATATTTCTTGCCTTGGATTTTATATAATTACAACATGAATAATTTTTTTCATGTACACTGAAAGTCCTGTTCATTTCCATTTTGAAACCTTTTGAAATGTCTGAAAAACTACTGAACCTTCAGAAAAATACTATACAATGATCAAACTCTTAAGAAACCTGTCTGAAATTCCCATTGAAAATTTTGTATGGGATGGACTACCAGTATTACCAAATTCCATATCAACTATTTACAAATTCCATATAGCCCATTTACAAATTCCATATAGCCAATTTACAAATTCTTATGGATTATTCACAAATTCCCTATAGATTTTTGCCAAATTCCATATGGAATTTTAATTTTATTCCATATGGACAACCTACAGATCTCATGGGCTAATTTGCATATTCCATGAGATATTCTATATGGAGAACGTAAGGAATCCATAACATTTTCATATTTTTGTGTGTAAGTATTTCTGTATAAGTATTTATTGATTCCATATCAAGTCCAGCTATGTGGATGTGAAAATACCTATGTATTACTGCAGTTTAGGGAAAGGTTCCAAACTTAATCTGGCTAGCCGTTACATAATGATGTCAATGGTGGGAACAAAGTGACTTGCTAACCAACCAGAAGGCTCGGCCTTTACTATTTACCAACCTATAATATTAACCTGCCAATTCTGACTGGATATCAGTGAAGATTGTTTGTGACATGTTGGTTATGAATGAAATGCAGGTGTATATGTTAAATAAAGATTTCTCCTAAGAGCAATTAATCAGCTGCACAAAAAGAGAATGTTACAAAGATATAATAACATGAAGAAATCAATGAAAATCACACTTTAAATATATCAGGTTTACTTCTTTAAAGCGTTCAATAAAGTGGTTGAGCTAAGTCATGTGGTAAAATAAATTCAATACCCTTGCTCTTTAATATATGAAACTACATCTAAATTGTTAAGCACTGGGTTTTACAAGCTTCAAATGACCATAGGGGGCCAAGTGGTCTAAAGCGCTGTCTGTTACGGACCATTGCCATCTCACCTCTGTGTGGGTTCGATTCTAGGATTCGGCGAATGTGGATATGTGAAAAAGCTTGCCAGAAGTTCTTGTGGGTCAGTGGTTCTTTCCAATGATTTCCAAATTTTTTCCTCCACCATTAATACTGGCTGCCATGTATAGCCTATAGTGTGCTGAAAAATGGCATTAAACCCCACAACAATAACAACAACAATCAAATGACCATATGAGGTTGACTGTAAAACTTAGGGTCCATCATTTTCAGTAAATAGTTCTCTCATGTATTTAACATATTAAAATTTATTCATCTCTAAATCAGTATTTATATTTCAAAGTTTATTCTGCCGCTTAATTAGAGCCAATGCATTTTATGGAAAAAAGTACAAGTTGGTGTGTCAAAAAAAGTAACCAAAATTTGGCAAACTGTTCTTCTGTACTACCTTTAGGATCAACATCGTCATGTCAAGCAAATTATTCAATAAAACTTATGCACCAAATTTCATTAAGTTCAGGAATTTTTTTTAAAACCAATATATTCCATTAAGGCATTACGGGACCAATAATTTCCATTAAGGCATTACGGGACCAATCATTTCCATTAAGGCATTACGGGACTGTGCAAAAACTACTCATATCCAAAACTGAAGATCTGACAACCTTAGTGCACCAATCAGCAATGGCAACTTTACATGTTTGCAAAAGCGCATGTTAGCACACTTTTATGAAGAATTTTACTTAAATCAAATTACAATGAAGACAAACATTAGACTGAACTTAGAATGTCAATACAACAATACAAGTAATGGGGCGAAGTGTTTAGAAATATTTTGTTTCACTCTTAACATACATACATGTCCACCAAGTTGGTTGGCACAGAGATAATATTCAAAATTGGATAGCAGAGGCACTTAGTTGGCAGCAAGGAGCAGAGAGAATCATGCACAGATATAGTTAATTCACTAACATTAACATAATTACCATATTCCTTCACTTCAAAGAAAGCATTGGTTTCTGTCTCTAGCTGAAAACAAAATACAAAGCATATTTACTTTACACATTTTCACTCTGCCTACCACTTGCCCTAACCCCAAATGCCACCCCAAAATACATTCACCCTACATGGCTTCATCCCTGCACATAATGTCTTTGAAAACAGCAAGATATGTATATGTATATGTATGTGTGTATATATCTATATATATATATATATATATATAAATAACATTATCATACAGGTTAGAGAATTTTAATTCATATGTTATGGATATTTAAACCCACGTCAAAAGAGAAATGGAACCTACTGCCTTGCCTGTACAAACCAACTCCTATACCATCTCGACCATGCATACATCAACAAAAAAAGATGCTAAAATGTTGCAGGTGTAGGAATTCGTTCATAACAGACACACCTGTTTGTCAACATAGTAACTGATTTTCATCAAAATGCTGTCATTCTAGATTCCTAAGACAGAAATCAAGGCTTACAGAATCAATTATATATAATTACAAATATACATCAAACAGAACAGAAAATGCTATCTCTGGATTCTACATGAGAATGGTTGATAATATAACAGAATTGTATAAGTATGAATAAATAACATTATCATACAAGTTAGGGAATTTTCATTCATCCTATACAAATTCCAACCTTGGTCCATGGGTAAACAGCATCTATCACCTCTGATGCATGCACCAATCCTATAACATCTTGACCATATAAATTCCAACCTGGGTCCATGGGTAAACAGCATCTATCACCTCTGATGCATGCACCAATCCTATAACATCTTGACCATATAAATTCCAACCTGGGTCCATGGGTAAACAGCATCTATCACCTCTGATGCATGCACCAACCTCTATAAAATCTTGACCATATAAATTCCAACCTTGGTCCATGGGTAAACAGCATCTATCACCTCTGATGCATGCACCAATCCTATAACATCTTGACCATATAAATTCCAACCTGGGTCCATGAGTAAACATCATCTATCACCTCTAATGCATGCACCAATCCTATAACATCTTGACCATATAAATTCCAACCTGGGTCCATGGGTAAACAGCATCTATCACCTCTGATGCATGCATCAATCCTATTGACCATATAAATTCCAACCTGGGTCCATGGTTAAACAGCATCTATCACCTCTGATGCATGCACCAATCCTATAACATCTTGACCACGCACATATCACTGATGACAAAAGATAAGTCTACAAAGTTGGTTGTATGAGCATTTGTGTATTACCTGCATGTCAACTTAGCAATTCTCATCTAAGTATAGTAATTTCAGATTCCTAAGACAGAAATCAAAGCATATAGAATATAGAAAATTACCTGGGTTTAAATCTCCAGTCAGTCAGGACAGTTCTTACACATACCAGCTACTTTGTAATTTCATGCATAATGTTTCAAAATGAACATTAACTGCTCAATAAAAATATCACAACACCAAACACCTTATAACTAAAATTATATTAGTTTGTAAAAAAAAATGGACTGAGAAATGTATTTGATGTTAAGTTTTCACAGTACTGTGTAAACCTGGACTTTGCCATTTTATTTCAATTTAGAAAAAAGTGCAATAGTCTTGATGCACATCCAAACTGTCCACCTTCATTTCTAACAATTGGAATAAGTGTATTTATTTCAAACTATATTTCATCCAATATGTCTCTCTTTGTCTCCGAGCCTACAACCCCACCCTACTTCTATGCATAGTAAGCAGATAGATCATAATTTTAAATGACTTTTAGCACTTCCTAATGGCTAGTAGTCAATGTCATGCTTCAATATTTAAAAATAAACTGCTGAATGAAATATTTTGTCTTGTCACGATATAAACGCTTTAAAACAAAAAGGACATTAGTGTAAATTTTTAATTGCACCAAATTCATTTATACCGTTTTCAAGGCTATGCTCTCTGTGGCTGTTCATGCCTTAAACCAAGTTGATTTGCATGAAAAATATTACTTTCTTTGCCACTTTTCGTGAACCTATCTTCAACAAACAACCAAGGAGTGGCATTTTTACTTAGAAGTCAATGAATACACTTATTTAACAAAAGCCAGCTGTGAGGGTGTTGTGCTTCAATATCATGTTTTAGCACTGATGTTTCAAAGGAACAGAAGCTTCTGAATGATAAGGTTATTTGTGCAAAAAGAAGTCTTGACTTGTAATACTGACTGAGAAACATAATATAGTTAAGCTGCTATATTGTCACAAAAATTGGTTTCTAGTGGTATGTAAAATAAACCAATAGACAATTTGTATTATCCCCTTTCATCATTCAATGCAGTGCATACAATATACATCTATTACAACAGCACAAACTATAACATGTTTAGGAATTCAAAGTTCATATCATGATCAGTTGATTATATCATATACTTTTATCATTTATCAGTAATCAAAAAATTATTTTCTTTTGTTCTGCTATAAGTAACTGATTTTATCTTCTTTTTCAATAAATGGATGCATCTTTAAATGTGATGGCCAGCACATTCTCTGGAGTTTTAATCGGAGTTTGTTCCTTCCTTTCTCACCCCATGTTAGATATTAGGAGAGTTAATTTTGGAGTGCATCTACAAATTGCAAATACTGAAATTTGTTTAAATCATATGCTAGAGGCATATGGTAATCACCTTAAACTGGAGAGATCTAAATTAAAAGACCTTGAATCAGACAGTCTGATATCAATAACCCGATGATTTTCTTATCATTCATAACACTGTTTCATCTCTTTTGGTCAGAAGTCAAAGAAAAAATATCATATGATACAGAAACAAGTTTAAAATGGTCAGAGGAAAGTCAAGATTAGCTTGACCTCCTGAGTTTGCTAAAATGAACAAGACAAAGTGGTTACTGGCTGTCACAAATTTTATCCTGTATAACTTGGTTACTAGCTGTCCAAATGTCATCCTGTATAACTTGCAAAAATGGGCAATGGTCCTTGTCCAGTTGAAACCATTTCAATGATTTGTCAGCAATGAATATTAAAAAATTAGGGATGGACAGGTTAAAGTAAACATGGGTATCTTGGGGTTTGGGGATTTTTCCTGTTTGCATAAGCATTCTGGATTACTTTTGGCTCCGAGATTATACTCACCTCATCTCCAAATCTAGCCCTGATAGTCCAGATTCCTTTAGCAGCAAGACTGTCCAAAATCATCTCATCTCTGATGAATTTCTCATCACTCAAAAACTGGGTAGATTTCTTTGACATTACAACCCCACGTGGATCCTGAAAAATTGGCACATTGATTTTAACACATTTGAAACTAGTGCTAAGGGTTTATCTACAAGTTGCCTTTATCAGCAACAGATTAAATTTTACTGATTTAGGTTACAATGGGACCAAAGAAACTTGGTCTATAAACAGACAACAGTCGATTCTTATTTAAACTTTTTGCAGGTGGTAAGTTTAACTATTTAAGCTGTACTGTGTTTTGTGAGAAATATTTAATTTCTACAATACTAATCAAAAATACAAAATTAATATAATTTCATCATTACAATTCCATCTAATCTAGAGTCAACTCAAGGGACATAACTCTGACAATTGATGCATGATAGGCTCAAGACCATATTAATCATAATGAGGTTAAGCAACATCAGGAAGATATATTCAAAAGAAATATTACCAGGTGTGAATGGATTAAGCTTCACATCAGACCAACTCTGAAATATTACAAGCTAAATATAAACTTAAAACTTGACAAAACTGTACAGGTTATTAAAATTGCTGTCTCTGCAATGAATACCATCATGTGTAAAGTGTCACATAATTCAGTTTGTGTCTGGTGCTTTATGGCTACAGGTAAAGACTCTATAGTACACAGTCTTAACTAAGCCACTGAAAACTGTAGGAGAATCAAATATGGGAAAGAAATATGCATAAAGTTATGAAACATACTCTTCCATACTTCTCATAATCTCGGATGTCGCAAACCAATAAATGAAGTTAAGATAAAATACACTATATATTTTTTTCTTATTTGCTAAACAAAAAAAAATATATTTGTTTTACTGATTGCCAAAATATTAAGATAAAATATATACTACATATTTCTTTGTATTGCCAAGTTCTCAGACAATAATTGTCAAAATGCAGTATTGTGGCCGAAGCTGATGAATTATTATGAACTATTTTAGTTAATAATTGTTTATTTTTACTCCAAAAAATACACTAAAATGTTATTTCTGTATTGAATTAGCTTCATTTTGGTAATGTATTTTACTTTATTGCTTGGAACTCAGCCTCCTTATATGCTATTATGTACTAAATGCTGTGAAAATGATTAAACCTAACATCCCAATTTTATCAAGCTTTATGACATCAGGTGTTCCAAATTAGTTTTAGACCTGTGATTGGTTAAAGGTACTCTATTTTGAAGATGAATAATAACTTTAATACATGTTCACTGGTTCAAGTGTCAATGCAAGTTTCCATTTTTTTCTGGTGCTTACAAGGTTTATTTTATTCTAAAATCTCCAAAGTATATTTTCGCTTACTTTACCTGCAGCTGAGTGATCTATAAGGTTAACGAAACCTACTGGTATTTCAGGCCTGGTCTGGAATTGGGCAGTTTAGTGATTTATAAGGTTAAAGAAACATACTGGTATTTCAGGCCTGGTAAGGTATTGTGCAGTTTAGTGATCAATAAGGTTAAAGAAATATACTAGTATCTCTTTTCAGGCATGGTTTGGTATTGGGCAGTTTAGTGATCAATAAGGTTAACGAAACCTACTGGTATTTCAGGCCTGGTCTGGAATTGGGAAGTTTAGTGATCAATAAGGTTAAAGGAAACATGCTGGTATTTCAGGCCTGGACTGGTATTGGGAAGTTTAGTGATCAATAAGGTTAAAGGAAACATGCTGGTATTTCAGGCCTGGACTGGTATTGGGAAGTTTAGTGATCAATAAGGTTAAAGGAAACATGCTGGTATTTCGGGCCTGGACTGGTATTGGGAAGTTTAGTAATCAATAAGGTTAAAGAAACATGCTGGTATTTCAGGCCTGGTCTGGTATTGGGAAGTTAGTAATCCATAAGGTTAAAGAAACTTGCTGGTATTTCAGGCCTGGTCTGGTATTGGGAAGTTAGTAATCAATAAGGTTAAAGAAATATACTGGTATCTCTTTTCAGGCCTGGTCTTGTATTGAGAATCTCCAATTGATTTCATTAAAGTTTCAAAGATTTGTTTGCACCACCATAATGGGATATTGTATCTCAAAGACATTACATAAGACTTAGAGAGACAATCACCACTGTTCAATGAAGTTCAGCCTCCAAAGAAATTTTACTTTTTTTCTTGGTAGGAATTGATTTTAAGTATGTACTACTTGCTAGCTATTATTGCTTTATCTTTTTCATGGAACTAGAACCCAGTCCAAAATGATTATCTGATTTGTAATAAGCAGTCTAAATTAAAGAGAACATTAACCCAGACTGTAATAAGAGGTCTAAATTGAAGAGAACATTAACCTAGACTGTAATAAGCAGTCTAAATTAAAGAGAACATTAACCCAGACTGTAATAAGCAGAAAATTAACCCAGACTGAAATAAGCAGTATAAATGAAAGAGAACATTAGCCCAGACTATAATAAGCAGTCTAAATGAAAGAGAACATTAACCCAGACTGTAATAAGCGGTCTAAATGAAAGGGAACATTAACTCAGACTGTAATAAGCGGTCTAAATGAAAGAGAACAATTACCCAGACTGTAATAAGCAGTCTAAATGAAAGAGAACAATTACCCAGACTGTAATAAGCAGTCTAAATGAAAGAGAACATCAACCCAGACTGTAATAAGCGGTCTAAATGAAACAGAACATTAACGCAGACTGTAATAAGAGGTCTAAATGAAAGAGAACATTTACCCAGACTGTAATAAGCAGTATAAATGAAAGAGAACATTAACCCAGACTGATGCTTCAGGTAAATGCCTTCATTCAGAATATCTTCTTCCTTGACTTAAACCGAGATTGAAACAACATCAGAACAGGAAAAAGGAGGGAATTGGCAATAATAGCTATTAAATATTACATACATAAAATTAGTTTACATTCACTCCTTCAAAAGGGAAACTGCTTTCATATACAAACTACTTTTTATTGGCCTCAATAATAGTAGCAAGGTCAGCCAATCAAATGCAAGATCACCTTATTAATATGTCTGGATCTCATTCAATATGGACCCATCTAAAATCTCCATGACATAAGCCCATTTTAATTGTGATCAGAAAAAGGCATTCAGATAAGGCATTCAGCCAACCTGATGCAAGATCACCTAATTAGTATGTGTGGATTTCATTTATTATTCAACTCATCTGAGATGCTAATTATATAAGTACAGTGGAACCTGTCTTGAAAGACCACCCCTTTGCCAAAACATAATGGTCTCTCATGACAGGTGGTCTCTCATAACAGGTCATAATACTATATAATCAATAACTCTGTACATGAAGAACCTGGTCTCTTACTACAGGCGGTCTCCCATAGCAGTGGTCTCAAGACAAGTTTTACTGTATATATTACATATTTTATTAAAATCGGATCAAAAATATATTAAAAATTATTAAAAAGGTTAACCAATTAATCACCTTATTAATATGCATACTGGATTGGATGAACTGTTTGTAATTATCATTCCACATATTTTGGAATGTATGATGAACATGCTGATTTTTGCAAAATTTGAAGTCAGTATATAGAATCTGCCCTTTCCATAGCCTTTAAACCAGTTTGAATTATATCTTGGATATTAATGGGTTGTCAGATTTAAGACTTTGCGGTTGACTTGACCTTGAAGTAGTAGAACAGCAGCCTTGATTGTTGACATCAAGGAAAGCTTCTTTCTGAAGACAGAATAACTCGCTCTGGCTCTAAGCAAAAACCCTGAATCTGAGACATCAGTGTAAAGGAAGAAGCAAAGTTCCAGAGCATGAATCAGACCTCCGCTCAGGAACCTGTCCAGTCCCCAAAAGAGAAAGGGGTGAGGCAAGTGGGCAACAATGTCTAAAGTAACAAGTATTTGTGAGATTTTGTCAGGAGGAACATGGCCTCTTCCTGGACAAGATAAAAAAGAAATTCTATGTAAACATAATTATGTGAAGTGATAAGATCCAATTTCTCTTTATTTGGGATTCAGTTTTGTCGAGCCATTATCTCCCAATAGAGTGAAAAAATCCCTCAGAAATGTATTTCTAAGGAGATTGTACATCTATCCTATGGACCAGCATTATGCCTATCACCCTAGTGAAGGGTCTGAAAGGAGATGCAAGGCCAAAAGGAAAAATCCACAATTCAAAGATATAATGTCCCAGAAAAATTTTTTAGAAAATCTCCTATGGTGTAGGAAAATGGGGATATTAAGAAAACCATCCAAGTGATCTTTGGAGAGTCATAGATACCAATAAAAACTGGGGGATCCTTAAAAGAGGTAAAGTGTTCCTGAAGGCCATGATTACAAGTGTATCAAGAGCCCATGTCAAGGGTTGAACAAGGAGACAAACTTTTGATGCATGGATCCCTCTTGGCCTTTAAGTCATTTCTAAATTAGCTCATGGATATCAATGAGTGAGGAACAATGGCTAAACCAACCTGGACTGTGCCACAAAAAAATCTCTGAAAGATCATAATGTTGTTGTTGTTGTTGTTGGGCTTAACGCCATTTTTCAGCACACGATAGGCTATTCATGGCGGCCAGTATTAATGGTGGAGGAAGAAACCGGGAAATCACCGGAAAGAACCACCGACCCACGAGAAGCTACTGGCAAGCTTTCTCACATATCCACATTCGCCGAATCCTAGACTCGAACCCACGCAGACAGAGGTGAGATGGCAGTGATCCGTAACGGACAGCGCTTTAGACCACTCGGCCACTCGGGGCCCCGATCATAATGTTCAATAATCAAAAAAGAAACAGATCATGGGGAAGCAGGTTGGGTTGGATGAAGAAGGCAAATGAAAAGGTTGAACTGTGACAGGTTTTTCTGGGAAGCTATTTTTTTGTGCCAAATAATTTATAGTTCATCATCCTGTCCTTGCTCTCAGACCACAACAGGACTATTCTGTCTCATTTCCCTTCTCTGAGAGGGAAGGAGACAGGACTACCTCATTGTTTCTCTACCACTTTATGATTGAATTGGCATTTCCTTCTCATCGCCAGAAGTGGCATGCTGTGGTTCCACTCCCATTACCTTGATAACAAAGTCAGAGCATCAGATAATATCTAAGGCATGCCTGCACAACCAATCCAAGTAGCAATGGAAAATGATCAATGGTTGACTGGTTGTAAAAGGATATGTCTGACTCACCACAGACTGTTGGGAGTCTCTATGCTTTGTAAGGGCTGAATTAAAACATTTACAACAGATCCCATTCCTCAACCAGTCCTAAAAAATCAAAGTCCATTCATCATAGGAATTGAATAGAAACTAACAAAACAAAGGACAATAAGCCAACAGTCAAAACTTGCTACCCAGTTCAAAAGCCAATATGCAATACCCAGTGTATTTTGACCAGTGCTCACCACCCAGCACTCTGTATCTGGTGACCAACACTTTCTGGAAAGCCACCTGACTTATTGCCCTAGTGACCCAATGAGTCTGATGATATAAGCTTATAGAACTGTCTATGCTCTGGGAATTAGATGAGGACAAAAGGAATCTTGCTTTGATTCAAGTAGCATAAGATGATAACCATGCTTCCCTTTCATCAGGTAGAAAGATTTGGAGTTGGGAAGTACCAATGATTCCTTCTTCAGTGATTACACCTTTAGTGGAAATGTTTCATTTCTTAACTCTGGACACCTCTCTATGCGACCTCCGAAAACTGAGAAGTATTGCAGCCTCCTGCGTATAACAAAGGGATCTTCCAGTGACAAAGAAACAGCACTTCTAATATAAGTCCCAACCTCATGGTGTCACAAAAGTAAAGGTTGTAATTATCTATGTATACAAATGCCATGCACCCATGAAATGTGGCCTGAATGCTCCATGCTGTAATGCTCATATCTGCTTCAGGCATAACTGATGACTGATAAGAACATATCAAAATAGATCATGGAACCAGAAAAACAAACAAGAAGGAACTATATACCCTACAGAACACAAAATAGTAGAAGCAGCTGAAATGCTATTAGAGAAGCTAACTGAGAAGGTGTTGAGAGACATGAGGCAGGTGTATAAAATCACCAGAGTGCAAGAAAAAGAAGTATGATATTCCAACTGACAGAAGTGGACTTAAATATCAAATGTAGGAGGGAATCATGTCGCTGGAAAGGAAAATATATTGATTTGCAATAACAGCATATACTGTATTACAGTTTCAAACAGAAATATTATGATATTTGCTATTTCAGTTTAAGCTATCTGTTTCAATTGATATTGCTTTAAAAATGTGTTCTTTGATCATAATATGAAAAGTCTAATTTTAAGAGCAATAATTTGAATAAATCCTATTTTCAATATTTTACAAATGATAAAGACAAGTCCACACTTTAAAAAAAAATAACAGGCAAAAGCCAAGTGTGGTAGTTTCATTCTGCACAACTCACATCAAAATTCATTTTAAAAAAGTTTTAGGCATGAGAAAATAGCAAATGTTGTTGTGGCAAAAATGTTTATGTTGCATATGTCGAGTCAATCATGCCCAAGTTAAGCTATGCCAACAATTAATTGTTTTTGTTTTACACAGCAACATCATCAAAAGTGTCTTATTATCAACTTTAAATATCCTGTGAAAGGCACGCATCCAATGTCTGAAGGTACACAAGTTATACCTTTCTGAGTGCTGAGTGGTTTAAGTGTGGCAGACTCACACTGAGTTACTGGCTTTAAATATCCTGTGAAAGGCACGCATCCAATGTTTGAAGGTACACAAGTTATACCTTTCTGAGTGCTGAGTGGTTTAAGTGTGGCAGACTCACACTGAGTAACTGGTTCAAGTTCCTCCCAGACCATCCCAGGTCAAATGCTGTGGGGTATCTCTGAGTTAAGGACTTTATCCTCATCACCTTTGTAGTCAATAGCCCTTTCTGTGCTGATATACCAGGATACATCAATCAATCTCCTTCCTCAAGATAATTGCTTGACTAGGATGTATTTGAGATGTTTCAGAAAGCTTTCAAAACAAGTACACCACAAAGACAAACAAATGCATGCATACACACTACAAATTTGTTCCAGATACTCACAATGATCTCGACTGTAACTTTTTTTCTCAGTGGTGATCTGAAGTTCTCATCTAATGGCATTACCCTGATATAAGCTGAAAAAAGAGGGTCATACAAGTATTTCATTACACTGATATTTGCTTAAAAGAAAGTAACCATTAATTCAATAACATAACATGGACAGAAGGAACAGATTGCATTTACTTTATTTTCATGATCTAGACTGAAATGTATGTCACAATGACATAATTTGAAATATATGGGTACACACATGCCAAATAAACCCAATTGTGAAATATACACCTAAACATTATGTGATAGACTCTGATAATGCCTGAAAGAATAACTGCAATCTTAGAACAAAATTGAAAATGACAGATTAAAAAAGTTTAAAAAAAGCAATACAAATCTTTTTTACACAAATATAAATTATAAAATCAAAGATACAGACTCAAACAATAAACGTTTCAGCAATGATATTGCTTTGGTTGCCAGATTTCATTAGGTTCCAGCAGCAAACATATACAGATGACCACCATACATCTTTGAATATGTAAGCAATCCGAAAATCTCAAGGCCTTACTGGCCATTATGATTATCCTCTGACAAACCTAGCAGAAGTGACTGACTGATAGCTGGAAATTCATAATTAGTAAACAATGTTAACTGAAAGATGTCCTGGGTTTTCATAAAACATCTTGAAATGAGGACATAACTAACTAATACATTGTTCTTATAAACTGAATAAATGTAAGTAGGTCCCATTTCACCTTCAAAAATCCATCTTGCTCCAAATACAATACAATTTCCCAATGGCATGAAACCTATACAATGAAATGATCATCCCATAAAAACTATTTTCTGAATAATTATAACAGTCTTTCACACAGTGGCTTATTTTCCACATTTTGACATTAATTATTGTGTTAATATCTCTTTTGCTAACCTGTTGCTAAACAGTGGATTATGAACATCCAGAACTGTACCAATTTTCACATGTGCAAATGAGTGATGGGTGTTCAGTTTAACTGTTACTAAAAGTAGCTCTTTTGTAAACATGAAATCGTCTACACTTGAATATGGGTCATTTGTTTAGGACCTATATTATTATGTCTGTGATAATACACTCTGAATCTGACTCATCTGGAAAATAATTACAAGACACAGTAATAACCTATAGTCCAAGACCTATGGCATTCAGAACTGACTGTTTCGTTAATGAGTGTCAGTCTTTAGAATTTGATTACACATTGCTTTAAATGGCAAGTACTCACTTCACTCAGATCCTCATATATCCATTTTCCTTTGGAAGGTTATTATTTACAAGTTTTCTCATCAACAAATCTGAATTTGCAACATGTCAAAAGTATCCAAATTTTGTATAGTACCTTAAAAAATGTGTGATATTCAAACATTTTAAATTAATTAAAAATACAGTGAAACCATGTATCCATGTGTTATTCCAATTAAGGATAATTCAGCGTACAAATCATCCCAGATTGTATATTAGAATTCACTTCACTTTGATTTACTCCATAAACAAAATCAGAATCATGGCGAGTCAAAAAAAAAAAAGAAAAGCAAAATGCTCACTACTATTCATTGTGTCCATTGCACATATACTTTTACCTTAAAATTATGCAGTTATTAAAGGTAATGACAACACATGTACTTAACACCACTCTTCAAGAATATGAATGTGTACATTTTGTCATGCCTTTATTCACCTTAAAATGCGAGCTAAATACAAGCTGGTTGTATTTATAGTTTACCTCATGTGGATACAGCCATATAGAGGTTTACGGTTTACAAGCTGGTTGTATCTATAGTTTACCTCATGTGGAGACAGCCATGTAGAGGTTTACAAACACGTTTTTGTGTTTATTTGTTTGTCTTATATATGTCTTGTATTTGCCTTTGAAAAAGACTCATTAAGAGTCGAAAGCACTCAGGCTAGTTAGTTACTAGATTCGCACTTTTCGTCGTCAGTTTATTGCATATATATATATATATATATATATATATATATATATATATATATATATATATATATATATATATATATATACATTGTCTATATATATATACATTGTCTACATATATATATATATATATATATATATATATATATATATATATATATATATATATATAGATATATATAGATAACAATTATTCCAAGCAAGACGTTATTATGAGAGTAAAATGTTTGGTGCAAGAATAAATTTAAAAAAGATAATAAAAGTCAAAAAGACCCGTTTTGATCTCCGAGCTCAGTATTAAGACGTTAGTGTTAGGACTAGTCAACCTGGTGTCAGGATAATGTGATTGGGTGGGACATCATGCTACATGTCTGCGGCATGATGCCCCAATGTTAGACCTCATTATAAACAGCCACACTGCAGACATAGTGGCGATATGACTGAAAAATTGTTGAAGCTATGTTAAAAATCATAATCACATCGCATCACATCAAAAGCTGCTAAGACTGAGTAAACCCTCCGCCTGTATTTACATAGCTACAGTAAGGCTATTTTAAATGCCGCATTGACATACAGTATAGCTCGGAATTGTGTAATCCCTGAAAACCTTATAAATTTCAAACCAAACTTTTTCGTGCCCATAAAATGTTTTGCAGTATTTTGGAGAAACAATCGGCTTTATATACACAACTTGCAGTGCCTTGATGCAGACGCCTATCTAGACTGGCTCTTGTTAAGGTGGCGCTCTACAGTTTCGTATTTAGCATAGGTTAGAATTTTAAAGAAAAAGAGTTTCCCCGGGTTTCCTGACTAGTTATAATGGCTATTTAAAAGAGACTTTGTATATCTTAGGTATTGTTCAAAGAACCTTTATTTCCCTTTATTTTGATGTATGATTGATGGGTGTAATATGGGTTAGAGAGTATACAGCTTGGCCTTACTCCAGATGTGCACCTTTCAAAAAAGTGCTAGCTCTACTTGCTCATTTTCACTTCTGGAACTTCAGAGGTAAATTGTAAAAAATAGAGCCGATAACTTTTTTTACATTTTGTGTATTTGGTAATTCATTCATTGCACTTTTAGAAGCTGGTATTGTCTAGTTTGGCAAAATTCATTTTCCATATTTTAATAGCTGCCAAGAAGAGTGTACTTTAGACAAATTCGGGTTGATTTTTAGAACACAAGGGAGCAGTCATTTTAGTTAGCAGTGTCCTAAGATCATTTAAAATTTCCAAAAGTACAATATCCAAAGAAATTTCAGCCACACTACATGAAAGTAGTATATAGGTATGCCAACATTCTCTCCACTATGCATGTTTAAAATGCAAACAACTTCACCTTACATACATCACTCTTTCAAAAGTACATAATAACTGGTGAGCGCCACCTAAATGTAATCATAGTTGCATTAGTGAAATAGTGGTCGGAAACCATGCTACCGCTATTGAATCCGAATTCGTGATTTAGATATTCATAAAGAAATGAAGTATTGAGATGCAGACTCTTTTGAATAAAATCATGTGCCTTGATGCAGGCTCTAATGAGAGAATCCAGTGCTGTGATGCAGACTCTCTCGAATAAAATCCAGTGTTGTGCTGCAAGATTTGTTTTCCTCCCCCATATATGCGAGTCGAAAGGTTATGTATTTTTGTTTTCATGATGTGTGCTTCTGTCCGCATATAGTTAATTCAAAGGAACTATTTTCTAACGTAAACAACTTGTTATGAATAGAGTAAAGCATATATTTCAAAGACTGCCACATACCAGCAAATGTTTCATAGACTGACACATTCCGCGTTTACTTTTTGATACAATGTTTCAGAATTAGCTAGAGATAGACGCTATACAGGTTTCCTCACAATAACGCGCAAGTTACGCCATAACCTGTCTTCTTTAGCTGGCAATAAAAATGGCCAAAAAATATACTTACAATTTTACATCCTGAATTTCCTCAAAAAATATACTTTCATAGGTTTGAAATTCTGAATTAAATGAGCCGTTTCATGGGTTCTTAAGGTTGATTACACATTTTGAAATGGTACTGTAATTTTGAGTGTATTTACATCCTCCAAGTGCAGTTACATCCTCCTTACTGCACTCAAAATGAAATAAACATTAAATTCCACATCGTGTTTTCGATAATTGCAATGGAAAGGCTTCATAATTTTCCCACATTGTGATCTGAATCGTTCAATGATAGAAAATAAGCACGCATGCCGATGTCAACACACTTCAATTTCATTACGATTAAATTGGCAGACGCTTCTGGAATCCGATGCAAGTCACTTCATATAGATAAATCAAGACCATAATCAAAAGAGTGCGTTAGATCGACAAAAATACTAAAACGTATTCATTCCAAATCAAATGGAAAAGTTGTTGCAATGCGTATTCATGAACAATATTACTTCAAATTTCAATTTTAAGTAGATCAAACGCCATTTTCTTTCCAAACTTAACCTTTTAGCGCGCGACCAACTTCAAATTTATCTGGGCGGAGTTATGCGCCCATTAATAATGTTGTGTAATGATCCTTCAACGCTTATGTATTTAGTTTGGAATACGGCATACATTTAGTTTGTTGTTTGCAGTGTATTTTTGTTTATATATATTTAAGCCTTGGGAAGAATAAGAAATGAGTATATAATAAAAAGGTTACTCTATTTGTATGGGAAAACATAAATTCCTTTTGTCTGATGGATATATTGCACTCCCAGGGTGGTACAGTATATCCATCCAAAAAACTCGATCCATATTTTCCCAAACAAATGCAGTAACCTATAAATATTTATATACGATTAACTTTTAACTTCCATCCGTTCAAAATTCTGGAAAACGTTCTATGGTATGCAACGGCACGATACTGTGATGTACAATAGGTCTACCGGGTACCTTTTATAATAAAGTGTGTAGTAACTAATGAGATTTTTAATTTACATTTTCCGTCTTGTTAATATTGCAAGTATTGCTATCACCAGTGCAATGATACGCCCCGTGGAAATCTCACGGAACAGCGTGTGGATTGATGAATGAACAGCTGTGGTTGGTAGGTAGAGGAGTTTTCATTTACAATCGCATTACTAGGTTTTATTCAGTTAAGAGATTTTTCAAGTAGAATTATTATAGAAGAAGAAAACACGTTATATTCTCTTGCTCCATATTTAATTGTGCTCTATACAGATACCAGTGCGGTATGGTTGACTTGGGAGATCACTGACTACAGGCTCTCGGAGATCTTCATACCGGGTCAAACTATGTGGTCTTGAACTAAAACTTAAGGTGCAGAAACCATTATGTTTAATTAAATGTACCATAACCTGGACCGCTGACATTCATACCCATAATATATTGGTTTTTATTGTATCTTAAGTGCAAACCATCCACAAAGTTTGTTCAGAAAACTGTCATTATGTGATAATGATTTTTTTAAACAATTTTTCAGTCATATCGCTACGATGTTTTACAGTGTGGCAGTTTATAGTGATGTCTAGCACTGCGGCATCATGCTGCAGACATGTAGCATGATGTCCCCAACCAGTCACATTATCCTGACACCAGGCCGACCAGTTCTAACACTAACCTCTTAATGCTGAGCGCCAAGTGAGGAAGCTGTTAGTACCATTTTTGTAAGTTTTTGGTATGACTCTACCGGGGATGGAACCTACGACCTCCCGTATCCTAGGCTGACGCTCTAACCACTAGGCCACGGGAGCGGTTGGTCAGGGAACTGGCTCTAGAACAAAAGATATTCTGCAAAACCCATTTTTATTTTGAGCCAAAATGGTCATGACATATAACCTTTTGACTCCAAAATTAATAGGTACTAATTTTTCATATGCAACAAAAATTATTCCTTCAATGAAAGTGACCTTGAACTGGTACCTCTAGATCCCTAAATCACGAGACATCTTTCTTACCAAATGTGTAAGCCACAAACTTAGTTGAAGCAACGTGTATGAGAAGTGAAATTTCTGATATGCTTATTCCATTGCCATTTGCATGCGATCCGCAAAGTTTTGTCTAGATCTGGCTTTAGTTTGGGGCAAGGGGTTAACGCCATTTTCAGCACATGATTTGCCATACATGGAGGGGGGGGCAGTATATTTAGTGGATAAAGACCCCGTGAAGAACCACGTGTGCACGTGAAGCTTTTTCACGTGCACACGTTTGTTGAGCCAAGACTCGAACATAAGCGGATCGTGGTGAGATGTGCTAATGATGTGTAAATGTGAGAGCTTTAGACCACTTGGTAACTTGGGCCAATTGTTCTATGGATGTTTTTTTTTAAGTAATGTACTTAAGCTATGCTTTACTGTAGTCACATTGACACTGACTTTAGACTGTTTAACACCAAAATCGACGTGGTGAAAGCTATCCAGACGTTAGTATGTCGATAATGGAGAACTCTAGTTGTAGTGTGGATACTAGTTTTGACTTGTCTTCGTTATTTGAAAAATAGACCAAGACATATTACTTCACCGACTCCAGCATGTATCTGGTATTTAAGATACAGCCTTACTATGGTTTAAGTCCTACTTAGTCAACAGGACTCACTCACAGGACGACACTTTTTTCCCCTCATTTTATATAACATATTATTAATGTTTTTCTGTTCCAAGAACGGATCATTTTTTTAATTAAAAGACTCCTCTCCGTGATCGGTCCAGATTTTGTTCGATTTTTTTTTCAGTACTAAAAATAATCTGCTTTAACTCATCATTCAATATCTGTTGTTTTCCTATACTTAAAAGATACGCCGTTCGCACCAACATTACGTCGCGGAAATATCTTTTTTAAGGTTTGTGTAGTTCAGCTGCGAGATCATCATCTAATTTTTTTTTTTCGAGTCCAAGTTTGTATTCAGTTTCTACCATTTCCTGAACAAGTTTTCTATCATATAGTTCTTTCATGTTTACATATAATAATAATAATAATAATAATAATAATAATAATAATAATAATAATAATAATATAAAAAATATAATATTATTATTATTATTATTATTATTATTATTATTATTATTATTATTATTATTATTATTATTATTATCTGAGATAATACATTTGGTTCTGAATCAATCAGTCAATCTTATGTGTGGTCCTCAATAACAGAATATTAAATTATAAATACAATGCATATGTACAAATTTAACTATGAGAGAGAGACACACACAGAGGGGGAGAGAGAGAGACAAAGAGAGAGACAGAGAGAGATTTGGATTTTTAAAGTATCTTTAACAATACGATGTCCGCATTGTGGCATTTCAAAGTAATGTCTAGCGCTGGAGATCAAGGAATTGTATGGCTCATGACGAGTAAGGTTTTCATCAGCATCAAGATTACTTTCAGTGGCATTCATATAAAGCGGTAAATCATTAATGACATGGAGAATGGGTCAAGGACCAAGAATAAAGCCTTGAGGAACTCCACTTTTGACGTATTGAAAGAATGTAACACTGGACATAGAAACATACTGTTATTCCTGTTAGGTAAAAATCAATCCAAACGAGCGAATTATCAAAGATTTTGTATGCCTTGAGTTTCTTCATCAATATTGTATGACCTACTAAATCAAACGCCATTGAAGAATCTAATTACATTGATGCAATTATGTCTTCGTCATCTATAGCTGCAAGACACTTATCAGCCATCTGTGTGAGATCAGTCTGGCACGAGTGCTGCAGAAAATTGTATTTCTTTCAAAATTGGCTAAGACGAACGGCAATGTGTTTTAAAAAAATGTTATATACGATTCGTAAAATTGATATAGGATGATAATTTTCCACTAATGATCTATCACCTTGTTTAAAGACAGACTATTTTCAGAGTAGTTGAAAAGGTTCGTGTAACATAACTTGTATTTATCATTACAGCAAGCCAAGCGGCAACAACCAGAGGTGAAAAACCTTTGATCCTTTTGGGCAAATTGGGTCAAATTATCCTAAGAAGCATTGAATAAGTTGCTTAATTTGTTTTTACTTCGTCTATTTTCGGCAACCTCATTTGATGAAGGATCGGCAAATATTCTAGTAAACCAAAGAACTGTATGCCAGAGTGCTCTCTGCCATTTTTTATATACATTTGTCTAGATACAATTTTTGAAATTAAAACTAGCACGCATGTGTTCAAAGGCAAATGACGCAGAGCCATAAGAAACTTAATTTACCTGACAGCCATGTGAGCTAAAACAATGTAACGGATGATAATGGTAGACTTTGACACATTATTAATATATAGTGTGTCTTAGTAGCAATGTTACAAAAGTTGAGACTAGTAAAGGCAAACCTTTTGTCGGTCTGTCAAATCCCGTCGAGTAGATGGGTTTGTCCGTCTGGATGAAGAGATATCCAGTATTGTAGTTGATCAGCATTTTCATCTTGTCCTCGCCACTCGACCTTGCAAGTCGTGATTTGACCACCAAGTCAACAAATCTTGGTTTATCTGTACCTTTATCATCCAGTCCCAAGTCTTGTTTTGTGACCTTTACAGTCACAAGTTGTGGGATTCCTAGAATTACAAATAGAGATGGATTGAAAAGCTATTCCTGGATTCTATAGAAGAATGCTTGATAATACTAACCAAAATTAATATTTAATAGAATTAATACTATCATACAGGTTAGAATTTTTTAAAAACTTTTCTAACCTGTATGACAGATAGATAGATAGATAGATAGATAGATAGATAGATAGATAGATAGATAGATAGATAGATAGATAGATAGATAGATAGATAGATAGATAGATAGATAGATAGATAGATATTTTCAAATGCCATTCCAATTGAAACAATTGTACATCTAACCTTAGCTCCTCCCCTCCAATTTATCCCGGGGGGAACGTCAAAGATGACACCCTTTCTACCCCTTGGGTAACACAGTTAAATTAATTTTACACCCAATATCCAAATAAGGCAGAAATGGAGTTTATGAAGATACAAAATTTTCTCAGCACTGTTCTGTATGGTTTAATAAATCTTCAGGAAGATTGATTGCTGAGGGTTGAAAATCTGTCACAAAACCAGTGTCTGGTACAGTACTGAAGCGTAACAAGAAACTTACTTGTGTCACATGTTGGACACAAAGGATAACCAAATCATCGACAATGCTAAACAGCGCGAAATACATCATAAATTACCGCGGAAATATACTCCAAACGCGTGTTCGGTAAGGGTATATTTTCTCCTGTAATCTCTCTCTCTCTCTCTCTCTCTCTCTCTCTCTCTCTCTCTCTCTCTCTCTCTCTCTCTCTCTCTCTCTCTCTCTCTCTCTCTCTCTCTCTCTCACACACACACACACACACACACACTAATTAAATATCATCAGTTACTAAATTTCTCTCAGCACCTAGCCTATGCTATGCATTCGTTGTGACAAGGTTATAATGCAAGGCCTGGTTTCACTTTTATTTTAATTTGGATATCTCCCCACAAATATGCTGCAAATATTTACTTCATTGCAAAAACAAAGTAAGATTTGGACAGCAGTTCATGTAAATTACAATTGATTGTCTTCGTATTTTTATTTTTTTCATTTATTGTCGTGTGCATATTTGTTGGTCTGTGCATAAAAAAAGAACTTTCCGGTATTAGAATAAATAAAATCTTTCTGAACGGCATTAGGATGAATACAACCTTTCTGAACGGTATTAGGATGAATACAACCTATCTGAACGGCATAAGGATGAATACAACCTATCTGAACGGTATAAGGATGAATACAAACTATCTGAACGGTATAAGGATGAATACAACCTATCTGAACGGTATAAGGATGAATACAACCTTTCTGGACGATATTTGGATGAATACAACCTATCTGAACAGTATCAGGATGAATACAACCTATCTGAACGCTATTAGGATAAACACATTTCTGAACGGTATAAGGATGAATACAACGTATCTGAACGGTAATAGGATGAATACAACCTATCTGAACGGTATTAGGATGAATAAAACCTTTCTGAACGGTATTAGTATGAATACAGTCTTTCTCAATAGTATTAGGATAAATACAACCTTTCTGAACGGTATTATGATGAATAAAACCTATCTGAACGGTATTAGGATGAAAACAACCTTTCTGAACAGTATTAGTATGAATACAACCTTTCTCAATAGTATTAGGATGAATACAACCTTTCTGAACGGTGTTATGATGAATACAACCTATCTGAACGGTATTAAGATGAAAACAACCTATCTGAACGGTAATAGGATGAATACAACATTTCTGAACGGTATTATGATGAATACAGTCTTTATTAATAGTATCATGATGAATCCAACCTTTCTGAACGGTATTAGGATGAATCCAACCTTTCTGAACGGTATTAGGATGAATACAACCTTTCTGAACGGTATTAAGATGAATACAACCTTTCTGAACGGTATTAGGATGAATACAGTCTTTATTAATAGTATCAGGATAAATACAACCTTTCTAAACGGTATTAGTATGAATACAACCTTTCTCAATAGTATTAGGATGAATACAACCTTTCTGAACGGTATTAGGATGAATACAACGTATCTGAACGGTAATAGGATGAATACAACCTTTCTGGACGGTATTATGATGAATACAGTCTTTATTAATAGTATCATGATGAATACAAACTTTCTGAACGGTATCAGGATGAATACAACCTATCTGAATGGTATTATGATGAATACAACATTTCTGAACGGTATTAGGATGAATACAACCTATCTGAACGGGATTAGAATGAATAAAACCTTTCTGAATGGTATTAGGATCAATACAATCTTTATGAACGGTATTATGATGAATACAACCTATCTGAATGGTATTAGGATGAATACAACATTTCTGAACGGTATTAGGATGAATACAACCTATCTGAACGGTATTAGTATGAATACAATCTTTCTCAATAGTATTAGGATGAATACAACTTTCTGAACGGTATTAGGATGAATACAACCTATCTGAACGGGATTAGAATGAATAAAACCTCTCTGAACGGTAATAGGATGAATACAACCTTTCTGAACGGTATTAGGATGAATACAACTTTCTGAACGGTATTAGGATGAATACAACCTATCTGAACGGGATTAGAATGAATAAAACCTTTCTGAACGGTATTAGGATGAATATTTCTGAACGGTATTAGGATAAATACAACCTATCTGAACGGTATTATGATGAATACAACCTACTTGAACGGTATTATGATGAATACAGACTTTATGAATAGTATCAGGATGAATACAACCTTTCTGAACGGTATTAGGACGAATACAACCTATCTGAACGGTAATAGGATGAATACAACATTTCTGAAGGGTATTAGGATGAATACAACCTATCTGAACAGTATTACGATGAATACAATCTATCTGAATGGTATTAGGATGAATACAACATTTCTGAACGGTGTTAGCATGAATACAACATATCGGAACGGTAATAGGATGAATACAACCTTTCTGAACGGTATTAGGATGAATACAGTCTTTATCAATAGTATTATGATGAATACAACCTATCTGAACGGAATTAGAATGAATACAACCTATCTGAATGGTATGAGGATGAATACAACCTATCTGAACGGTGTTAGCATGAATACAACCTATCTGAACGGTACTAGGATGAATAAAACCTTTCTGAATGGTATTAGGATGACTACAACCTTTCTGAACGGTATTATGATGAATAAAGTCTTTATCAATAGTATTAGGATGAATACAAGCTTTCTGAACGGTATTAGGATGAATACAACCTATCTGAATGGTATTAGGATGAATAAAACCTATCTGATCGGTATTAGGATGAATAAAACCTTTCTGAACGGTATTATGATGAATACAGTCTCTATCAGTAGCATTAGGATGAATGCAAACTTTCTGAACGGTATTAGGATGAATACATTTCTGAACGGTATTATGATGAATACAGTCTTTCTCAATAGAATTAGGATGAATACAACGTATCTGAACGGTAATAGGATGAATACAACCTTTCTGAACGGTATTATGATGAATACAGTTTTATCAATAGTATTATGATGAATACAACCTTTCTGAATGGTATTAGGATAAATACATCCTTTCTGAACGGTGTTAGGATGAATACAACCTTTCTGAACGGTATTATGATGACTACAACCTATCATAACGGTATAAGGATGAATACAACCTTTCCGAACGGTATTAGGATGAATATAACCTTTCTGAACGATATTAGGATAAATATACAACTTTCTGAACGGTATTATGATGAATACAACCTGTCTGAACGGTATTAGGATGAATAAAACCTATCTGAACGGTATTAGGATGAATACAACCTTTCTGAACGGTATTAGGATGAATACAACCTATCTGAACGTTATTAGGAAAAATACAACTTTTCTGAACGGTTTTAGGATGAATACAACCTATCTGAACGGTATAAGGATGAATACAACCTTTCTGAACGGTTTTAGGATCAATACAGTCTTTCTCAATAGTATTAGGATGAATACAACTTTTCTAAACGGTATTAGGATGAATACAACCTTTCTGAACGGTGTTAGGATGAATACAACCTTTCTGAACGGTATTAGGATGAATACAACCTTTCTGAACGGTGTTAGGGTGAATACAGTCTTTCTCAATGGTATTAAGATTAATACAACGTATCTGAACGGTATTAGGATGAATACAACCTATCTGAACGGTATTAGGGTGAATACAACCTATCTGAACGGTATTAGGATGAATAAAACCTTTCTGAATGCTATTAGGATGAGTACAACCTTCCTGAACGGTATTAGGATGAATACAACCTATCTGAACGGTATAAGGATGAATACAACCTATCTGAACGGTATTAGGATGAATATAACCTTTCTGAATGGTATTAGGATGAATACAACATTTCTGAATGGTATTAGGATAAATACAACCTTTCTGAACGGTGTTAGGATGAATACAACCTTTCTGAACGGTATTAGGATGAATACAACCTATCATAACGGTATAAGGATGAATACAACCTATCTGAACGGTATTAGGATGAATATAACCTTTCTGAACGATATTAGGATAAATATACAACTTTCTGAACGGTATTATGATGAATACAACCTTTCTGAACGGTATTAGGATGAATACAACCTATCTGAACGGTATTAGGATGAATACAACCTATCTGAACGTTATTAGGAAATATACAACTTTTCTGAACGGTATTAGGATGAATACAACCTATCTGAACGGTATAAGGATGAATACAACCTTTCTGAACGGTTTGAGGATCAATACAGCCTTTCTCAATATTTTTAGGATGAATACAACCTTTCTAAACGGTATTAGGATGAATACAACCTTTCTGAACGGTATTAGGATGAATACAACCTTTCTGAATGGTGTTAGGGTGAATACAGTTTTTTTTCAATGGTATTAAGATTAATACAACGTATCTGAACGGTATTAGGATGAATACAACCTATCTGAACGGTTTTAGGATCAATACAGTCTTTCTCAATGGTATTAGGATGAATACAACATTTCTGAACGGTATTAGGATGAATACAACCTTTCTGAACGGTGTTAGGGTGAATACAGTCTTTCTCAATGGTATTGGGATGAATACAACCTTTCTGAACGGTATTAGGATGAATACAACCTTTCTGAACGGTATTATGATGAATACAACCTTTCTGAACGGTGTTAGGGTGAATACAGTCTTTCTCAATGGTATTAAGATTAATACAACGTATCTGAACGGTATTGGGATGAATACAACCTATCTGAACGGTATTAGGGTGAATACAGTCTTTCTCAATGGTATTAGGATGAATACAACCTTTCTGAACGGTATTAGGATGAATACAACCTTTCTGAACGGTATTAGGATGAATACAACCTTTCTGAACGGTATTAGGGTGAATACAGTCTTTCTCAATGGTATTAGGATGAATACAACCTTTCTGAACGGTATTAGGATTAATACAACCTTTCTGAACGGTATTAGGATGAATACAACATTTCTGAACGGTATTAGGATGAAGACAGTCTTTCTCAATCGTATTAGGATTAATACAACCTTTCTGAACGGTATTAGGATGAATACAACCTTTCTGAACGGTATTAAGATGAATACAACCTTTCTGAACGGTATGAGGATGAATGTAGCTTTTCCTAACAGCTCTCGGAGACATTTAGCCATTTTAAACAAATCTTTTAGTCCCAAAATATTACACCATCTCTTAAACCAGCATATCGCTTAATCATCGATAAATATTTATATGGAATTTTTTTATGATAATGGAAGATTTAATAAGCTTTTGAAATTCAAGAAAACCAAGTAAATATCTATTCGATCTTAGTGCCAGCCTAAAGAAATGAAGGTATCACCAAGCGTAATTAAAATAAAGTCGATAATATCTTTAGTAAAAGTCTTGTAAACCTTCTGAATAGCGACGTAATTTTAATTTAGTCCTTAAACAGTTGTTTTAGGATACTGTATACATGTTAAAGCTTAGAAAGTATTATTGTTAAATCTATAATACAATTGTAAATGAAGCAATGTAGTTCATTTAAATTTGCGTGAATAATTCACTTTACATGAAAAGAAACCTAGAGACAATTTCACCAAGCAGCAGAGAGGGTGAATCCTACAACAATATATTTGCGACAAAATCGATTAAAGCCTCAGAATGCCAATGGAGCCTTCCTACGAAATCTCATATTTTAACCAAAAAAAAATTAAAGGTCCCATTTTACAAATGGAGCCTTAGCGATTTTGTCGTGAATACATTGTCATAACCACACTCAAATTGCTGCCATCTACGTCTACAAATTTTTGCGACAAAATCGATTAAAGCCTCAGAATGCCAAATGGAACCTTCCTACGAAATCTCATATTTCAACCAAAAAAAAAATAAAGACCCCATCTTAGCGATTTTGTCGCAAATACATTGTCATAACCACACTCAAATTGCTGCCATCTACGGTCGCAAATATGTTGTCATTTCACCCTCTCTGCTGCTGATTAATACAAATTATTTAACCAAATATTTGATCAAGTCCAATACGATATCGTGACCGAGGGTCGTGTAAATTTATTGTTATAAATCCATATGGGGCAGACTGAGCATGACTAAAGTAATTTTTAAATCCATTGAAGTCCATATCGGAACACCATGTTTGCCAAATATTTCGTAGCGTATGTGTATCAACGCCATTGAATACAGCAAGAATATTGCAGTTATCGCGAATCACTTTTGGAATTTGAGTATATCGTTGAGTGACATATATCACGTCAGTGTTTTTATGCCTACCTCGGGAAAATATTCTAGCAGGGTTCTTTTGATTATCTAACATTACATCATCGTACACTACAAGATTGTTTATGTCTCCATCGAGATCTTCTACTGATGGTGCATCATCAATATCAGTAATAAAGTCGATTACACTTTCACCTTTAATTTCTGATGCATTTTTATTATAATCTTTTAGCACTTCATAGCACCGTTGATCATCTACGGATGGGGCAACTAAATATAATCTATCCCACTTCATAAATCGCATTATCAAATTAAGCAGTAATTGTGTTTTGCCTGATCCAGATGGTCCGATTATAATGGCACGGACAGAATTCGGAAGCGCTGCGTGGTGTTTTACCGGTTCTCTTCTTTTAGTCGCTGAAAAATCAATTATATTCATAACGCTATATATAAATTATGGATCTATATTGTGTTAAATGTAAACAGCGTACTGATACAACCGATCAGACAACCATTACAACTAAAAACAATAGACTAGCGCTTACTGGTAAGTGTGTAACATGTGGTACAAAAAAATTTAGATTTTTAAAAAAAAGCAACTCGGAGGTGATATTGCCGCAAAACTTGGAAAACTCCCCGGAACCCCATGGGCAAAATACCCCGGAGAAAAACACCTTCCAGGATATAGCTACTGTGGTCCCGGAACGAGATTAGATATCAGACTTGATGATCAAAATCAGCCCCGGCCTGGTGAGTATCCGATAAATGCTATTGATAAGGCATGTCATGCTCATGATGTTGCATATAAAAGCAATAATTTGCAACAAAGACATATCGCGGATGTAAAATTAATTCATGCCTTAAATGCTATTCCCGATAAATCCTTCAAAGAAAAATTGGCTTCATGGTTGGTCAAATCAGCTATGAAAGGCAAATTAGTGTTAGGTGCTGGTAATTGAAAACACCAGTGTTTTTATAGTATGGAATCTATTTATTATTCTCCGAAAGGATACTGGAGGGGTAAAGCAGCAATCAGTAAACTCGCTAACGCTGCAAAAGTGAAAAAATCCACTGCAAAAGATTGGTTATCCAAACAAGCTATATGGCAAATTTATCTACCACCGCCTAAACAAATTAATTATTCTCATTTTGATGTTACCGTACCCAATGAAGTTCATCAGGCTGATTTATTGTTTTTACCACATGACCATGGTTACAAATACGCGCTAACTGTAGTTGATATTGCGAGTCGATTTAAACAAGCAGAACCATTGAAAACAAAGTCAGCTTCTGAAGTCGCTTCTGCATTTGAAAGGATTTATCGACGAGGTCCTCTAAGATGGCCAAATCTATTACAAGTTGATCCTGGCAAAGAATTTCAAGGTGCTGTTCTATCAACAATGAAAACTCATAGTGTTACAATACGACGAGGACATACTGCGTTACATCGTGATCAGGCAATTGTAGAACGATTTAATCGAACTCTTGCAGAACGGTTATTTGGATATCAATATGCAAAAGAATTCATCCAAGAAAAACGATCTCGTGAATGGGTCCAAAGGTTACCGAGTGTAGTTGCAGCGTTAAATAATGAGATTACTCGAACTATTAATATGAAACCAAATATTGCAATAAAAAAAGAATATATTCCCGAACAACCGCAGCGGGTTAGCACTCAGCCACTTCTCGGTGATGTTACTGTGAGATATTTATACGAACCAGGAGAGCTTGAAGGCGGTAAAAGAAGAGCTACTGATCCTATATGGAGTGTTACTACGCATAAAATTTCAACTATAACGCGATCAACTGGTAGACCTCCAATCTACAGATTGGATTCAACTGCACCTCAGCGTGGTTTTACACGCGAACAACTACAAGTCATTCCGGACGATACTCAATTACCGCCACATGGTCTTAACTAGCTCCGTTACGTCTATTACACTCAAGACAGGTCAACATCACATTGTTTCTGACATGACCAAGACTGTTATTTTTTCTGTCTACGGTGAATTGTCGAGGGTCTTTATCCGAATACTGCCAGTGCATTATACAATTGCAACTGGCGCAGTGATTATTCTGTTGTTCTTTTAATGCAATTATTACTTCAGCATCAATATCAAATTCTCGTTGTTTTTTTTTGTCCTGCTGTTTGTAGCCAGAGAGTTTTTTATTAATGATGCTAATATCAGTGTTATCATCGTTTGCATTAAAATCATCATCGAAAACAATCCTTCGTAGTTGATTTATTCGTCGTACTCTGGACACTGCGAGATAGACTAAATTTGACCATTCAATGCGATTATCAACTATCCAAACAATTGTATCCGTGATGGTCAATCCTTGTGACGAGTGTATTGTTGTTACATAACCAAGCGTCCATGGTGATTTATCAGCGCATAATGCATCTTCTACAGTATTGATATCAACTAGCACAATATCATTTAACACTAGAATCTGTTTCTCCGTCTGGCCTGGAATTTCAACTTCAATATTCTGCTTTCGTGTATCCAATGGTCTATAACACAACGGCACTGGAAACGTTGGGAATTTTTTCTTGTGTAGCTCAAACAACTTTTTCTGAAGTGCGTCTCTGACTATCTTTCTACTTGCTACTACAAAATCATTTGGTTTCCATGTTTCCCAAAAATCATTCAAAGGTGTTTCAGAAATTATTTCACGCGCTACTTCACATTGAATTCTATCGGGTTGTAATCTAATTAGTTTTTTAAACTCACGTAACTGCTCATCGAGTGCTCTATAGTCAGTATCAATTTCTTCGTAATAATCAACAAATCCTTTTAACCAATTATGTGGACTTCTACCAACAAATGGTGGTGGTTGACCATGATCGCCGCACAATATAATTTTTGTATTATTTTGCAATAACCAATCAAGAAACATTTTTAATACATCTTCTGAAACAGTACATGCTTCATCCCAAATAATAACCGCTGGAATAAATTTCTCACCCATTCGCTCAGGAGTCCAAGCATCGCCCTTGTATCGAAAAAAACTATGATACGTGCAAGCTTCAACATTTCGTTGTTTGATCTCTCTCGCTAGTCTATGGGTTGGTGTGAGTACAATCATGGACGTTCTCTCTCGATATAATTCTATCGCACGTGTTGTCTTTCCAGATCCACCACAACCGTTTAAATAAACTGTTTTATATCTACAAATTGGATCTGATATCGGTGGTGCTTTAGACATAGATTTTTCACTGATAGAATTATCGTTCTTCAGGTAACTACTTTTAATCTCAACGTCTGCTGATTCAGAATAATCGCGTTGTATTTCTTGTTTAATTCGCCATGTTCCCCAAGTCTCTTCGCTATTAGTAAATTTAGTTATCTCTTTGATATATTTTTTATCGACATACATTGAATCAATTGCAACTCTGACTGCTATACTAGGAAATCTATTTATCATTGCAAATAAATTGATAGATGCATAACCCAGCATAGAAGCTCTCAAATGTAGATATGCAGAGCTTTCTCCATCACTGTAAGTAACAATTCTACCTAACTTTGTTTTATTGGACAAGAAGGCTGTTTTACAATTTGCGTATCTATTTTTCTCTACTGCATCTTTAATAACGAAGTCGTATTCGGCATCATCTATAATCAATCGTGAGGATTGTTTTTTAAAGTTAAATTTTTTTCCACCCTGTGTAAATTTACCGATTATTCTTCGGCCGAGATCCTTTGCTTCATTATTTCGTTGATTAAATATCTTTTTTGACCATTCAATGATGTACTCCTCGTCAGCATCAATATGTTTTCTAGACTTATCGATTATACTATCAAGACATTCTGGTTCTGGTAACCAGACATTGGTTTGTTTTCGATATGAGATAATCGCTTCGCTGACAATCAACGAAACTAACACTTTACAATCAATCATATATCGCAATAACACTATTGGTAACCACATCCTTTCAGCCATGTGTCTACCAATCCAAACATAACAACACGGATGAAGTCCTTCAGCGAATTCAAATGATACTACGCAAGCAAAACCGGTCAAATCAAAATCAGGCAGTGGTCCATTAATAGCAACGCGAGTCATTTCATGTGTGGGATGTCCAAACCGTTTAAAATACTCACCAGCGAATCCATATCCTAGAAAACTTCCTGGATAACAGGCAACGATATCAACTGATATCATATTCTCACGATTGTACTTAACGTTCCATAGACCGCCATGATAATACTCCAAACAGCTGGATTGAACATCCTGTAAAAACTCTTTTCGTGTTGGTTTCCAATTATTTTTCTTTCTTGCAAAATGAGCTGCAACTGATGGAATTGTAAAACAATTTGTAAGTAACTGTTCGTAATCTTCGGATTTTCCATTAAAAACGCTAGCGTTTTCACTGAGACTTATTGCTAGATTTTTCATCCTATTATGTAGACTTTCACTACGATATAATTCACCGTTAGGTTTCACAAATTGATTGAATTGACATTCTTCATCTTCAAAACTATGAAGTAGCCATACTGATACAGGGTCGTTTTTACACAAACTAGCAATAGCATCGAATAATCTTTCTTCAGTGAGAATACCATCCTTGATGAATTCTTCTGGGATATACTTCACTGTTCTGTCTCGCGGGAATATTGTAACCGCGGATGTCCATGCGTGCTTGTTATGATCAATAATTTTGATTGGAGCTCCGTTTTTATTGTATTTTGATTCGTATAATACTTCGCCAGTTATCGTTAAAACGGTTATCGGAAATCTCAACGACTTTTCCAATCTAGCTATATCGGAAATAGTTGCTCCGTTCTCTTTCACTGTTAGCTCCCATTCATCTATTTTTTTATGTCTTAGATCGGTTAATTTATTCCCACGGAGTGCATTTGTAAAATGTTCTAAGACTCTTTGTGCCACACAGTTGAGTGGCTTTTCCGCTGACGTTGACTGTTTCATTGGTGCTAGTTTTCCAATGTCAGGGTTATTTAACGGATACATCCCATAAACGACTGCTGTTTCTGGATACGCTTTTTCATAGTATGGTTTATCAATTCCAGTTAACAGCCCTGGTCTGGAATAACGGCTAACAATGACTGATGTCCCATCTTTGAGAATTGGAACAAATTTGTCTCTTATAATATATTCGCCCGATTCTAATTTGATAATGAATTTCACTCTGATAAAATACCGTTTATTGCCAAGTTGTGATAGTATCATAGCTGCTGTTTCATCATTCATTCTAGCATCAACAACACCATCAATTCTAAATGTTGACCAGGTGTGTGATGCACCATCCTGTTTAAACTCATGAACACAATCTCGTATTTTTCTAATCAGAATTCTATTAGTTATTCTCTCTTTTGGTACGTCTTCGAGAGTTCTATCAAGATTGAATTTAATATTTTTCCGAGGCTTGATTGCCGATAATCTCTTGAATTCTTCATTCATATAAATAAGACAAGTATTTAAATAGAAAAGTTTGTTTATATATAATGAATCACTGCAAATGGCTTATGATCGGATCAGTAACCCCATGCAATAAATCGTGTAGAGGTGAATTCTGTGGATATCACTTACAGAGTGTCAGAAATAATTCGACAGGCCCGTCCCCATGCATAAATTGTGGGGTGGGTGTGAGAGGAAAATCACAATTATGTATCAATTGTGGGGGTAAGCGGTTTAGAGAATTGAAACGTTATTATGATAAACGAATAAAAAACGCCATCATTGACCCTAACCATGACTCTGTCAAAGACAAAATCATAAAAACCCCTCAAGACTACATTAATAGATTTATAATTAAAGCAAATAATGAATTAGACAAATAGTATTATTATATAAATGGAGCAAGAATTCAGACCACATCCAATACTCGTTAATTATGAAATATCTCGTAATGGTGTTGTTAGACACTGTAGACTAAAGAAACCAATTGGTTTTGTTAATAATCAGGGATACTTGCAATTTACTGCTGGAGGAAAGGGATATCTCTGTCATAGGGCAGTCTTTGAGTGTTATATGGGACCGATTAAAGATGGCTGTGTTATTGATCACATTGATTCTAATATTCAAAATAACGCGATTTCCAATTTACAATGCATTTCTCAAAGAGAGAATATAAAAAACGGAAAGACAGGGACTTGTAAGTCAGTTGGAAAGAGACCAGTACAGTCATTTGATACAACGACGAATGAAGAAAGAGTTTTTCATTCAATGAATGCTGCGGGAAAATATTTTGGAATATGTATTCCTTCAGTACGAAAAGTTGCTGAAGGGATTTATCAAACAGCTATCTCAAAGAAAAATGGACATAGAATAAAGTTTTCCTATTTACAAGATAACTCTCAATAGTGAGTTATGCTATTTTAGTCATTTTTGCATGATTTTACCATTCAGATCAATTACCATAGGGCAAAACACTAAAAACGTTTCGCGCGTTAATATCATTGTGTACATATTTTTTTTTCAATATTTATTCGCAATATTCACGTATATATGCATTAAAAGAGTAAATGACAATAACTGGAACAGCCGGAACAGCCACATAGTAAATATAGTTATTGTACCGGAACGCGCGCGTGTAAGACAAGACACTGGGCCAGGGTTCTATTAATAGATTTTTTAAAAATCCCAATTACAAAGACGGCGTTAACAGCGTTTGTATGAAAATGAAATTACTTTAAAATTACAAATTAAATAGATTGTATGTGAGGTCAAAATAGTAAAATGCGCTACATGTAGTTTAGTTTTTTAGTGTGGCTATGTGTAATAAAATTCAGAAAAATATCATTCTCGATTCAAGAAATAGCAGGTCCTGAATTGACAGGGATCCCCATTACGGAGTTATCTTGTCATGTAAATCCATTATTACTACGATTATTTAATCGTAATATTATAGAAATTAATAAAAAAATTGCTATTATTTAACAGTTGTATTTCTTGTTTTAATGTTTTATTTAAATACTTAGCTTCCATTGAAATTACTACACAGTATTCATTATGAAATGCTAGGAAAATAAATACACACCTACACATTGACACTGCAGTATTAGTTCACCTTATATATAATATGAGCCGTAATAAGTTTGGGGCTTTAAAACGAAGCCCACTTTGCCAATCAAACCTCCCACGCCATTGACATGGTGTGGTTGAATTTTTTCAACTGCAACCAGGGTTAATTTCTTGGGTTGCTTTTGATTGGCAGATTGGGTGTAGGTCCGCCCCGTCGTTTCATGTTTGTATCGTCCTGTACTGTCCCTATCATACCATCCTATCATAATAACCATCCTATCATATAACCATCCTATCATATAACCATCCTATATAATCGCATTGTATATATAACCTATAATCGCATTGTAAATACTCATTCATTGTAAATATTCATTCATTGTAAATATTCATTCATTGTAAATACTCATTCATTGTATATATAACCATCCTATCATTTCATTGTATATAACCATCCTATCATTTCATTGTATATATAACCATCCTATCATTTCATTGTATATAACCATCCTATATAATCGCATTGTAAATATTCATTCATTGAATCGCATTGTAAATATTCATTCATTGAATCGCATTGTAAATATTCATTCATTGTATATATCCTATATAATCGCATTGTATATATGTAATGTATTGTTCAATGTTTGTAAAGAAATCACTTGGATTTCACGTCTAATACCCATATAACCCGCCCTTGAACTCGATTGGGGGGTTAGGGTATTGTATAAGTCTTTAATGTATGTGCCCTTTCTTGCCTCGAAACTCGAATGAGGAAGAGACGGGCATTGTATATGTTTTGTTTTTTTGTATATAAAAATATTTTAAAGATACAAATACATTAGTAATAATAATAAATGGAATTTCAAGATATTACATCTATCATCACAGAAATATCAAATTTAAGAAATCAAGGAATCGTACTTTCTGAATTTTTGAATGAAGACAGACTTTTGAATGAATTTGAACAAATTGATATACAATTGAAACATGGAAGATATGTTCTACCTAAAATGTATTCACTGATAAAAAGAATCCAAAAAGCGGTTAATGCTTCTTTGTATAACAATGATATTAATTTATTCATTCGGCTATTTAGTATAGTTGAAGCCATTAGAAAGAAACTCGGGGAACAGTACCAAGTTCGGTCAGAGATTGCTTTGAAAGTGAAATCTATAAGACGTTTGATTGATGCAAGCATTGAAACCGACAATTGAAAAATCGTTAGCATTTCCAATAATGACATCAGAAGCATTAAGTACCAGACTAGCCCGTGAGAGGTTAGCATTACTGAAAGAGTTTATACCAATTCGAGATAACGTGCGAGATAAACTACAACTTAGACAGCAAGCGCAGACTGACTTTTCTATTGGAAGCGAACAACTTTTTGCCCCTGTAACTAAAGCCACTAAAGATATGAAACTTGCAACAGAACGTGCTATATACGGCGACATCCCTAAAGAGGGAGCAGTACCTATTATTGATGTATTAGGAAAGATTGCTACAGAAACTGAAAAAACTCACGAGGGAATAAAACAGCTTTCAGGTGAGTTACAAACTCAGCGAGAAATACAACAAATGGGTAATATTGATACTGATGATAACCCCGTTGAAGATGCTAGTGTTTCCACTAAAAAAAGTGTTCCTTTTAACGAGAAATTCACTGATGAAGCTATAGAAGAAATCAGACGAATTCAATTGTTGAAACCTAAAGACTATGAGTTATTTGGTGACTTTGCTGTCAAAAGTTATTATAACAGAAGGGAATTTTTAAAAGATGAGTATAAAAAAAACACAATAAAACGAGATCAATGGGTGGATTGGTTATTTAAAATTAATAAAAATGAACCCGGCAATTTAAATAAGGATACATTGGATTACAGAGCTTTTAAAATGGGAGTTGATGCGTATGGTATACAACAACAACAACAACAACAACGAAAAGAACAACAACAAGGTCGAGGTCGAGGTCGAGGTCGAGGTCGAGGTCGACAATCTCCAGAAATTCAAAACGTTTCCGAACCAGCTCCAGAAATTCAAAACGTTTCCGAATCAGAAAGTTCTTCAGGAGAGGGTTATGGAAGTTCTCATCATGATTCTCATATGTGTCCTAGTAATATCATTAATGATATATCACGACTTGAGGTTCTTATGGGAGGTAAGCGAGCTGGAAATAACTCAGTCGAAATAACTAATGAAGCATTTGATATTTGCAGACGATTATTCCAAGGTGGGATAATTGATATTCATACGTATCGAGAACTCTTGGATGAGTTAATGGACGGAATTCCGGGGGAATTTAGCGATTGAAATTGTATTTAGAAATTGCAAAGTCATTTCAAATAAGATGATAGTACACTATAATCACAATAAACCAACAAACGTGTATGTAGTGAACTCAAGATTGCCCGTTTATAAGGCATACTACGGTGACGGCCTTGGAAATATCATGGCTGGTTTATTCACAAGAATAGCCCCAAAAGTAGCACCAATTGCTAAACAATTAGCGATGAAAGCCATTGATGTTATTCGTAATAAGGGAATTAACGCTGTTGGAGATCTTGCAGGAACGGCCTTTTCTACCGCAAAGAATAGAATAACGTCATTGGTGAAATCTAGATTCGGACGAAAACCACCACCACCGCTACCTTCAACAACAATGATGCCTGCAAATGTCAGTAAAGTGATAAATAACGCAGTGGAACAAAAACTAGCATCATTAGCAATGACTTCACCAGATAGTAGTAATATTGCAAGTATGATAGCGGGAAGTGGTCTTGGAGGAAATCGAAAAAGAAAATGATTTAGAAAAACGATACGTTTTAGTATAAATGGCATTTAAAAAAATTGCTGATCCAGCGTTTGATATGGCGGCACCGGTGAATAAAGATGATTCTAAAATTAACTATCAGTATTATGCCTATCCTGCAAGAGAGCCTAATCAACGAGGGAGAGTTGAACTTCAAGTTCAAGATACAAGTAGATACTTTTTGCCGTGTGAGGCGTTTATTGAAGTAGAAGGAGAGCTTGTAACAAATGTTGCAGCTGATACGCCATATGGGAATGACCAAAATATCCGAGTTGGTTTCGTAAATAATGGCATTATGGCGCTATTTAACAGTGCAAGATATATCATTGATGGAAAAGAAATTGAATCAATAGAACAAGATGTTGATATTGCAACAACAATAATCGGACTTGCGAGATATTCTGATGATTATACAAGGTCGGCTGGTCCGTCTATGATGTTTGCTAAGGATACTTCTGATCATGCTGACCATATTCAGTTTATTAAAGTACGAACTGCGCAAGCTACTGCAGAAGCTGATCAACAACTCGCAGCTAATCTAGACCGTGAAGATAGACCAGGCGCTGAATTCGACATTTTAAAAAGGGTTAATGGTAATTTCAATCTAGGATTTGCAACACGAAATGGAACATTGAAAGGACAACATCGACGGTTTTCATGTGCAATTCCGTTACATCATATATTCGGATTCTGTAGAAATGTCAGAAAAGTCATCTATGGAGCAAAGCATACGGTTGTGTTAGTGCGAAAAGAAAATGACAATGATGCAATTTGGCATGCTAATGGTGTTGATGATGGTAAAGTCATTTTAAATAAATTGACTTTATGGATGCCCGTCTTGACACCAGCAGTTACAATAGAGCAAGAATTACTATCGTTTATGGACACAGGTGGAAAATCATTGCTAAGTTGGCTAACAACAACGACTGATACGAAGCAGGCTAATGTAAATGGCACATTTACATGGCACTTAGCATCAAAACAAGGTGTTTCAGCTCCACGTCATATCTTTATAGCGTTACAGGATGCAAATCGAGTGAGTCGTCAATTATCTAGTCATATGATATTTGATAAATTAGGGGTAAGTGAAGTTTCGTTGAGAATAAACGGACAACAAGAGCCAGCAGAGATTGTACAGCTTGATTATGAAAACAACTACATAGCTCGTGTATATCATAGAATATTGTCGTATATGGGTCGTGATCAAAATGTTGATACTGGTTTGCAAATATCGCAAATTGATTTTGAAAAACACTATCCGATTTATTACTTTTCATTGGAACATCTTGACATGATGAGACAATCTGTTGTTGATATATACTTCCAAGCTCGGGTACAACGCCCTGCTGGTATAGCCGATTATAGAGCAGTTGCTGTCATTCTCAGTGATAAATCAATGTTGTTAGAAGGAGTTGGCGGACGAATGAGACTTATTGATGCACCAGTGGAAAACATGTAGTTAGGATTTTCACAATAAGATCAATTGAAAGTGTAAATTACATTTTAGAATAGAATGACATATAGTATTGTTAATGTCCAGTTGACTGATGGTCAGGTCAAGAAATTGAAATCAAAGTCGGCTAAAGAATGTGGAACTACAATAACGCTGAAACCCACTCAAATGTCCGGTGGTGCACATAAATTATCACTGACAGATCGTCAAATAAAACATTTCAATGATGCGCTAAAGAACAAACGAGGAGTTCAAATTGATTTTTCGAAAGCAGCAATCGCCAGTATGATAAAATCGGGTGGAATATTCCCGCTGTTAGCTGCTATTCCAGCATTGATTGCAGCGGCTGCCCCAGCGGTTGCGAAGGCGGCAGCGTTAGGAGCCGTTGGTACTGCTGCAGGAATGGCCCTGAAAAAAGCTACTGGGAAAGGCTATAAAAAAAAGGAAAGGGTCTAAGACTACCAGGAACTCCACACAATTGGTACAAGGGCACGGGCCTAAGAATACCAGGAACGGCTTATTAGTGGAAAAATCCCTAGGATTTTCACCAATGTCCAATTTTGATTTAATTGATGCTGTAAAATCATTATCAATAAAAAACTTTAGAGGAGTTTTCATGAGAGATCAATTACCGTCAAAACCAATGAAAAATGAAACGGGTATTATCAATCTCGATAACAGCAGCGGAAAAGGAACTCATTGGGTCGCATATGCAATTGATCCACGTGGAATTGTCTATTTTGATTCATATGGATTAGCTCCACCAAAAGAATTCATGCGATATGTATCCACAATAACAAAGTCATCTCCAATTTTTTATTCCACGCTACCAACACAACAGTTAAATGATCCACCGATATGCGGTCGTGAGGTATTAAACTTCCTTGCAGAGATATCTAAATTTCCAAGAAAACCACCACAAGTTGTTGTTAATGAATATACTAGCAGGCAATGGCAAAAACGATAGCGTTATGATTTAGAAAAACGTAGCATTTTCGTATAATGATTGATATTTGGGGACGACCTTTATCAGAATCAAAAAAAACAGAAACCGATAGCAAATTCGCTGTCGAAAGTGTAAAAAAAATAATCGAAGATGAAATCGCCGAGACATTAAATTTGTCAAGTGTAGATCCTGGGGAAATAGTTGTATTTCAAGATCGCCAGGGCAAATTGAAATCTAGTAATGTTTCATTGGATGATGTCTTAATACGAAGACGTGACGTCGTTGAAGATACAATAGCGTTATATTCAAATGATGGAAAACTCAAACCGGGTGTACTCGTTTCTACAATCACAGATGCATTAAAAAATTTAAATGAAGAACTTGAAAAACATATAACAACATATACTTCCCTTCGTAGAAATATTATCAATAAATTCTTTGGAACACCAGCGGTAACCTCTCCATCTCTCGCTGAAATTAAATCCAATTTTGATGAAATTAAATCCAGTATTAAAAATATTAATGATGCTGGATTTAGTATTATTAGAGATAGCATTAATAGTATTAAAAAATCTATCGAGGATATTACAAAATTTAAAACAGACAATCTTCCGCTACTTGAAAGAATAAAGATTCCTCATGAGAGAAATATCATAAATATGATATACACAGTTCTCTCTGGATCATTAGATTGGGAACCTAAAAAGAATACAGTAACCCTCACTGTGTCAAACAAGGGTATTTATCGATTAACAATAGTGTCACTGAATCAGTTTAATATATCATCATCGACTTCATATGGATACAACAACGTGATTTCAACGACTATTGACGTGGGTGAATACAAACGGTTTACAATAACAAGCACTGATCCTAATTTAAATAAGACATCATTTGTATGGTACATGGAGTTTGTAGCTGATCTAAATTAGAATTTTTAACAATTAAAAACCACTTGAGGTTTTAAAATAATATGATTCCATCATCGCAATATCGCTATGATACCGTCAAAGACTTCTTAACAAAACTCAAAACACTCATTGATGAATATGAAATAAAAATTAAAAAGTATCGCAGGAGAATTACCGCAATTGATGTTACAGTATACTCGGTATCTGGTATAATGGCCGGTGCTGGTATTATACTATCTTCAGTAACAATGGTAGCTCCGATTGCTGTCCCAATTGCTATTTCCGCGGTGACAACATTTGCTGGACTTGCAAATGCTATTACTAAAAAAATATCATCGTGTTCTCAAGAAAAACTTAACGACTATATAGTAAAACATCAAGCAGTATCTAACGGTTACTCACAATTATCCTCGTTGATGTCATCATCGATTGATGATACGATAATTACCGAAGACGAATTCTCCGCGATGATACGTATTTATGATACTACGATTAAAAACGCTAGCGTTTTTTCATCTATTGCAAAATTAGACATTGTAAATAATAATAATAATGTCGCAAGAGATTCAACTACTTCAGCGGATAGCAGAAAATACCACTCCGCGGAAAACAAGTATGATATCAATATCGTCAACAAACCCTAAATTCAGTGTGAATTTTCCCTCACCTGTTTCAGTAAAGGAAATCGCGTTGGCAAAATTACGAGTGTATCATAGTTGGCCTAATATCAGATCGGTTCCATTTGGCGGTCAGAGACCTAATAATTCTCTGGTATTTGCATATAGGAATAAAAAAGATGACACTCCAGATTGGAACGTTGTTTCAATACCAACTGGGTCCTATCAAATTGAGCAAATTAATAATGAATTACAACGTAGAATAAAATCCATTACTAAAAAAGAATCAAAAATTGCGATAACAGTTCATGAACCAACACTGTCATCTACAATTGAAATAGGCTCTCCTGGGTATGTTGTAGATATTTATAACAGTTCAATAAGAACAGTATTAGGATGGCCCGAAGATCCACCTAGAAGTGCTGGTAATTCCACGCCCGAGCCTGTAAAATCTGATTACGTCACTGATGAAATAGGACCTGAAAATCCATCAAAAGGATATAAAACCCTCCTCGATATAAACTTTACAAAAACTTATCGACGTAAGAATGAATATGGTAAAGATGAGTGGTTAACTCCATTTTATAATGATTATATCCCACAGGAAGGTGAAATTCTGGAAATACATGAAACAAGTCCAGCAATGGAAGATATTGAATTTTTTATCTTCAGAGGAATGAATGATGATTTTAAATTGTTATTACCATCGTTAAGATCCGGTCTTCTCACACAAGCTGAGTTCATTAGTGTAGTCTCCGCGGGTAATAAAATCATCGATGACATGGAAATATTTAATTCGAGGATTACTAATCTCTTCACTGATGAAAATAACCCAATTTCAAGAACTAGCTCAGCTCAAGATTATAAAAAAAATATAAATGAAAATCCAAATTATAAATTACCAGGATATAATGTTCCCGAGTTAAAGAAAAAACTCAGAACTGCCATCGACGAAGGATTTAATAAAATCTATCAATCATGGAAAGATAGCCAGCCGAAGCCTATTATCCTCACTCATAATAATTCTCCCGACGGCGACGGTAGACATATCGCACCGAACAATGTGGATATTTCATCGGTGATCGCACTTAATTTAACGTGTGATGTAATCGAAGGAAGTTATCAAATTAATATGGAACAATCAAATCAAGCCCGACAGGGTTACATTCTTTATTCATTTGCACCAACAGCACCCCCCGGATTTTTAATTGTTGAGAATCCGACTAATCCAGTCTATATGCAATGTCAAAATGATTCACTAACCAGAATTAATTTTACACTCACCGATCAGTCAAATAATTTAATTGATCTACGTGGTGAAGTATTATCGATTAGTCTGTTTGTGAAAAGCTAACAAATAATTTGTATTAATCAGCAGCAGAGAGGGTGAAATGACAACATATTTGCGACCGTAGATGGCAGCAATTTGAGTGTGGTTATGACAATGTATTTGCGACAAAATCGCTAAGGCTCCATTTGTAAAATGGGGTCTTTATTTTTTTTTTGGTTGAAATATGAGATTTCGTAGGAAGGTTCCATTTGGCATTCTGAGGCTTTAATCGATTCTGTCGCAAAAATTTGTAGACGTAGATGGCAGCAATTTGAGTGTGGTTATGACAATGTATTTGCGACAAAATCGCTAAGGCTCCATTTGTAAAATGGGACCTTTAATTTTTTTTTGGTTAAAATATGAGATTTCGTAGGAAGGCTCCATTGGCATTCTGAGGCTTTAATCGATTTTGTCGCAAATATATTGTTGTAGGATTCACCCTCTCTGCTGCTAAAGTAACTAAGGTATACCACTATTCTCTGCTTTGCATATTACAAATGTAAACAACTTCACCTTACACCCGCCATGCCATCAAAATCCCATAATCTGCTGAGAGTCTCCTAAAGTTTATATGAATTAGTGGTCAATGGTCAAAACATCCATAAGGCGACGATATAATATAAAAGATTATGAACTGCATGGTGCGTGGTTTTGTTCGTGATCTATGCGCAAGCTCTTCCCATTCAAGACTTAAAGATCAATCCTACAAATCAAACTTGAGACCTATGTTTCACTCGCAGAAATAGCCGCGGTGGTCTGCGTTGGTTTTAGGACCATCCTTGTTCTTCCTGCCACATAAAAATATATTTCTGATGTATGTGGTAATAGTAATTTAAAGCGAAAATACGATAGTTATTTATAAACGATTTAAAGTTTAAAAAAACAACATATACCAGACTAGTGCGCAAAAAGAAATCCAAATACTGGATGTGTAGCACAATGATAAGCACCGAGTTACTGATATAAATAAGACAGTTTCTAACTAGAACTAATTTCAGTTTCAATTAAAAAAAAATGAACATTTAAACGGAAAAAGAAACAAATATTAATGACTCATACAAATGATTTCAATCAAATAGTGGTAAATTATTATGCAAAACTCAACACAAGTCTTCGTTCAAATAGTTATAAGTGATTTTCTAAAAATTTACACAAGTAACAAAGACTTTAGTTAAAACAGCAAGAATATGTTAGCTCAGTAGTAATTGGGGGCAAATTTGGAACTATGTTAATTAGCATTACAGACAGTGTCGCTGCCCTTTGGAGACAAGATTTATAGGGACAATGGTAATTATAATTACAGACTAGGTCTTGGCACTTTAGGGACAAGGGTGCTTTAACATGGTAATATTGGATCTGTATATGGACACTGGACACTGTCAACAATGTTGCAAGTGTCTGACCTTAAGTGGGCAGAACAATATGGCAAGGAGGATTAACTTGAATACACACTACTGTACGAACAAATAAATACATATACATAGAGACATAGACCTATGAACAAATTTATGACATAAAAACACAAACATTGATTCATGAATATCAAACTATCATACAAGATATAGTCTAAATATTTGTTTAGGCAAGAGAGTATATCTTTTCGAGGCAATGGAATGGCCCTGTAAAGGTCATTTGGGTTCTGTTAACACCATTCAATTAACATATAGGGCACTGCATCGATCTTCTTCTCTTCCTCAAACTTCGTCTGACCTCTTGTCCGTAGATTAAGACTCTCTTCAGACAGCCTTGCCTGTCCACATAGATTCGTAGTTTCAAAAGGGCTGTCTCTGTCATCTGGATATTGGCCGATGCTGATTTGACATACATGGATTAGTCTGGCTTGAACAGCATCGACAACGGGAGGGTGGACGATTTTACGTTAGTACACGTCTTTTGACTGGAACAGGTGAAAAGAGTGAGGTTAGCGACGGTTATTTATAGTGGAAGAACGGATCGAAACTGGTGATTGTTATGGTTGGGGTGGGGTGCTCCCAATGTTTCGATGGTTTCTGGTTTAATATTATATAACACTACAACCTACATAGAGCGAGTAGCGTAATATACGACCTTTAAAAAATACCTATTCTCTTGTGCCGTCACGGATATTTTTCATTTCGATCTATTCCATCGTTACGAGTCGAAATAGTTCATCGAAAGAGACGGTTTGATGTTTCGTTTTCGGTGCCATTCTCTGACACTTGTCACAGGAGGGACATAACCGATTAACATCTCCTTGGACTTTTGGCCAGTAAAATCCCATGGCAATTCCCATATGTCCTCCCACTATACTTCATGTGAAAGTTTCGACACTTCACGTCGCTTCTCCTTTAGCACGACAACCTGCTTGAAGTACTCGTATCGTTTACTGGCGTGGCGATGCAATATCCCCTTTTTGTATACAAAATTTACCGAGTCATTCGGAGTTTCTTTTTCCGTTCCTTCTGAAGCTTAGGTAGCACTCTACAGTTTCGTATTTAGCATAGGATTAAAGAAAAAGAGTTTCCCGGGTTTAAAAGAGACTTTGTATGTCTTAGGTACTTTAGACAAATTCAGGTTGATTTTTGGAGAACAAGGGAGCAATCATTTTAGTAAGCAGTGTCCTATGATCATTTAAAATCTCCAAAAGTACAATATCCAAAGAAATTTCAGCCACATTACATGAAAGTAGCATATAGGTATGCCAACATTTTCTCCACTATGCATGTTTAAAATGCAAACAACTTCACCTTACATACATCACTCTCTCAAAAGTACATAATAACTGGTGAGCGCCACCTTATTTATGCAACTGCGTAAGAGTTTCGTATTCCTGCTGACACTTCCTCAACTCGGCCGGAAGTACGTTACTGACTAGTGCTGACGTAACTTCCATCAACATCGGTTTCGTCTGCTGACACTTGGACCTGGTTTCCACAGCATTCTCCGGAATCGGTGTGCAGGTTTCGAGGTTCGATTGCGAAAACACATAGAGACATCCCAGTATGATGTTATGTGGTAGCCCATCCAAGCACGCAGCTTCAGTTTTCACCTTCGTGTACTGGACCTTAATTACTTTCCCTGTATAGACCTCAGACTTCACGTATTTCTTGTCGACAAAGGCGGGAATGCAGCACCCAGTTTCGTACAAGATGGTGGCACCTTCTCCGTTAACAGTTGCGAACGCGAGGTTTGCTGGTCTACAGCTTGCCTCCGTCTCGTACTTTCTCCAGGCGACAACATTCACCTGAGTCTTTCAGTCCTGAACAGTATTTGAAAAATTCCTTGGGGCTTGTAGTTGTAGCACGACGTCGTCCCTCTCCGCCCTGCAATTCCCGTTTTCGTGGTTGAGACATCTCCGGGTCTATTGGTGACATCCTTACTTGTAGACCCCCTTCGACCTTTCCTTTACTTTGGAGGTTACTGAGAGCCGGTTCTCCTTCAACACGAGGTGAACTCAGTGGGTCGGGTCGGTCCGTACCCGCGGAACATCCACTATTCGAGTGTACCATGCTCGTATCTCTCCGCCATGCTAGCGATTTCTTCGAGTCTTTTGCTCTTTCCTGGCTAGGAATACCGTAGTCGCCAGCTTCCTCTGCGTCTAAGTTATGGTAAACTTTGCGAGCTGCGCATTGAAAAAAAAATGGCCGAGATTTTAATTGTACAATGTTTCTGGGGAATTTTATGAACGAACGAGAGTTTCTTAAATTTCACGAGGAAATCTTCAATGGACTCTTTTTTGTCGTTGAATCGCGGTATACTTATCTGTATCATTCGGTGATCGATAATCGGTCGTACGCTCCCTCCAGAACTCTTACTGGATTCATCTCTATCGGTGATCCTAGCTTATACCCTTAATATCTCCCTTTCGAGAGCGTGAGAGAGCTCTCTTTCTTTCGCAGTCGCTTCTATCCTGGCCTGCTCCATATCTTTGTGTATCTCAGTTTTGTGATATCCTGGCCAGCTCCTCTCTCTCTCTCTCTCTCTCTCTCTCTCTCTCTCTCTCTCTCTCTCTCTCTCTCTCTCTCTCTCTCTCTCTCTCTCTCTCTCTCTCTGCTGCTTTTTCGGCGATCCTGGCCAGCTCCTTTTGTGCCTCGTTTTTTTGGGGGCTCTCTATTATTTGATTCTCTCCTCTGTGATTGCTGATATGTGATATCCCTCGTTATGTAGATCTTCCGTGTCAATGTCGCAACACTCCTTAATCATCTTTCTGCAGCATTTTATAATGATACTAACAGTAAGTGATACTTTGTCTCGACTTACTAGACAATTGACAGATGTTAAAAGTTCACACCCCAATACTAATAAAAACTAACTTAGATAACGTAAGATATTTTGCTCTAAATTTGCTTAACAATTACCTAAAGTAACTAAAATCGACCAAACATGCAAATCTCAACATATAACATACCAGTTCTGGAAATCATAAAAGCTGAAAGTACACAGGTCTGAAAATATCTCACAACTGTTCACTAATACTTCATAATACCTAATATTTTAGGTCGTAAAAATAATATTTATGTCTAATTTAGAGCCCGAACGGTATCGACACTGGTGATTGTTATTGTTGGGGTGGGGTGCTCCAAATGTTTTATTTGAACTATTACAAAAGCCCCACACAGGCTCTATTTCGTTGGAAGTTATATTTAGTGGAAGATAGATGTAAAGCGTCGAGCCCCCAGTCTGCAATGGTGACGGATAGATGGTTAAATATACAAATACGGTTGAAATTAAATGAATAACAATTTAATAATAAATCAATAATCAAATGACTAAAATTTGCAATTACACTCCTTCCATTCGACCCTTTAATAAGCCTATTTTATCATTTGATTAGCAGTGTTAGATTGATTTCCACCCTTCCTTGTATCTGTTGTTTACTTTCTCTCTTATTTCTCTCACTACCTTCTCCAAATTCCATCTCCTCCTTCGCAACTTTATCTAGACTCCTATTCCTCCACTTTCTCTACCACGACTATTCTCCTGACGACTTTGACTGTCTCGGCTACAGCCTCAATTCTGTCTCTAACTCTTGAAGATTCGGGATCCAAGAGAACCCAAAGTTCTGTGTCCCCTAAAAACCTCTCGTGAAAACACAAGGATGGTACAATCTTTTCATTAGCCCTGTCATCTCACACTACACACACACACAGCCTATCATAAGATAATGGCCATTAAGTTTATTCGGTCAGGTATTCGTTCACATCGAGATACCTATACATTCTTGCATGTTAAAAAAAATGGCATAATACAGCACGGTATCAATTAGTTCTTATACATACATCAATAAATTCCATTTACATCAGTACATATCCCTAATTCCGTTATACTAGACAATATAACAATAATCAGATGCATAGTTTTACCTTGCAACTCATGCGAAGTACGCAAATGTTCAAATATCAATGCTCTGATATATCATCTTACATACTTCAACAATTCTAAGTTCACAAGTCAAGTATGTGCAAATTCTAAGATAACCCATTAATAAATGCACTAGTTTACTACGAAGTAACATAATAGCTAATTGCAAAATTAATTCTGACCAAAGCTAACAATCGACATAATTTCGCCTCGCATCTAATAATTCTCCACGCAAGCTCAAGACCATTTCTCAAATACGCATGTAAATGAAACACTAGAAAGGTAATTATACATAAGAAATGATCCTAGTAATTAAGTATACAGGCTACAAAAATTGCCCAAATGACTTACTTACCTTTTTGAAGCTTTGTCTTTCCTAAGAATGTACTTTTAAGTTTCGTCTCCTTATTATGAGTGCCTTCTTCTCGGTGTAAACCCTATTGCTTCGCAATCCTTTCAGGCGAATACTAAATTTTCTATTACAAGTCTGAATTATCATTCTGGTTGGAATTGTAATAACAACCTCTATCTCAATCCGATTGGATATCGCAGTGAACTGATTCAATTAAACTCAGGGATAACACTTTCTGTCAACATGGGAACGCCCCGTGAACTAACTTTTCTGCACATAGGGGTAATAACTGCAAGTCTTTGTTTACATGATGCGATCTATTGCCATTGTCGATTCAAGATTCCAGTCTCCGGCTGGTCATATAACAGTATGTAAGACTTTAACACTAGCCTGACGCAATCATTAGACATTCATCAAAAACATTGGCCGCGGTAATATTCATAAGACTGGTAGATTATAGTCTATTCATGACTTTATAGCTGGGGTTTAGCAAAACATAACAGAAACGCATTGAGTTCTTTCACCAATCTTAAAAAGCGTTACAAAATTCAGAATGTGGAGACTATCTTCCAATCCAAAGAGAGCAGCATGTGACGTCACATTCCCTATATTGGTGCTCTGTCCCCGGTGAATCAATGCTGCAGACTTATGACATGAAGGAAATAAAGAAGACAATGAATTGGTGTGCGCCGGCGGTGGCTACGAGAAGTGAGGCATAGCAGCCGATACCAAAACAAATACGGTCCTGCTTCCAGAAGAGAACGATTTTATTTGGAATTTGGTGGATTTTCTCTCTTCTTCACAAGAACTTGCTCCAATAACAGCACTTTCGCCAACTTCTCCTTCTTTACCGTTAGTCGAGGATTTTCAACAGAGACAGAAAGAGGAATTGGAGAAATATTTGCAACAGTAGAAAGAAGAAAAGCAAGCTTTTCTCATTCAAGAGCAACAGCAAGAAGAAGAAGAGGCATGAAGAAAATGATAGGAAGAAAAAGAAGCAGAGAAGAAATAAGGTCTAGGAGAGAAAGAGGACAGAGAATATCAATCGGTGACGGAACTCTTAGACATTTTTTGCCAGAGGTAAGTAGTCTGAAGCAACTGTATCAGACATCTTCCAATACAAAAAGACCTTTCCGAGCCAAACAGTCCAACACCGTCCACACACCTACTAACGTCTGAGATACTAACACTAGTAATCTCTACTAGGAGCATGTCCAGAAGTAAGCCTTGGAAGTGAAAAATGGATAGGGCAGTAAAACTTCATTGCAATCTGTTCATGAAGCTTTTTAAAGAAACAAACACACACAACGGCCCGTTTCAAAGCCACTCACGTCTACTCTATGTTTGCCAAAATCAGAATCCCTTTTCCCCCACTATTTGTGTGTCTCAATGCGTGAGTGTAGGTCAATATTCTAAAAAATCAAAACAAAGAGACACTTGTTTTTCTGGTATATTATCTGGTAAAAATGTACAGTTTAATTCATTTCACAACACATCACTTTAAAAAGCTCATAGATGTCTTCTTTTTCTTTGTTCACTCTTTTTTTCTGACATTCTTCACTGTCACAGGTTTTCCTCCTGTTCTACCTCAATTTCTTCTCGTCTTCCTTTCTTCTCATTCTTCAATTTCTGGACGTGTCTGAGTTCTTAGGTTTCGGAGAAACATACTTTTTCTTATTGTCTGGAATCCTTCTCTAGTTTCTGCTCCTGTTGTTTCTTACGGCAGTCTGAAAACCATTGTCCTTTCTATTGATAATGATAACAGGTATCTTGACTTTTGGACTTGTGTATCTTTTAACGTCTTTGTTGCCTTCTTGACGTTGTGGACATTCTGAATGCCAATGTCCTATCTTCTGACAGATACAGCACGTATCTTGACTTTTATCTCGAAAGAACAGGTACTAGTCCGTTGGTTTGTCTGAAGAAAACCTTTGTATGACACCTATCGCCTCGCACAGCAGCTAAAGTTTTGACTCAAATTTATGCAAGAGATTTCGAAGATGACACGAGTGAACCATAATCCAGACCTAGAGAGTCTGCGTCAAGCTAAAGTTCACCACCAAAAACCCTTCAAACTACTACCACATTCCAACGACCAAAAACCTTGCTTTAGAAAATTTAGAACCACGGCCAATAAAAACAGAGTGAAGTTTAAAGATTTTAAGTCTCAGTTACCCCTGGAGAAATAAGAAAAGTTCATCACCTTTGTGTGGGATTCTTTGTTAACCACACTAAAATGACAATGTGAAGCCAAATAAGACGATCGTTTGACACGTTCCATTTATCACGACAATTTAAGTCACCTGTTTTGATTGAGTTATCACCACAGCAGTATTGACATCTTCCAAAGTCATCGACAAGATTCAACACATGCAGCAATCCAAAATCAAGTTTCACATCACCGATGAAAAAGCGATACTGCAAAGGAGACACGTTTCTCTTCCCAAAGGGGCTAGACAAAGCAAAAAGGTTATTGGTGGACTACCGTCGTAGCACCAAAAAGAGTTTCGTCCAAATTAACAACCACCAGGACCAGATGCGTTCAGCCCGTGCCATCGTGGTGGGACGAACCCATGCCAACAAATTGAGTGCAATGCAGTGCTTTGCGATTGCAGTATATAGTACGCTATGGTCTTAGCAATTCAATACTACATCATAGGAACTTTGCTATGAATACCACTACTATAATACCTACCATGGAAAGTGATGTTGTGTGTGTCAAACCTGATGGATGCCACTCGTTATCGTGGACTCTTTATTGATTTTCATGGTCAGTTTCATCCTCCACGTGAAACCATGCGGATACCACGCTATGAATGTCATCCATGGCTGAGCAGACTACTGCGGGTATCACCTTACCTTCATCGAAATGAGTCTGTTAGTTTGTCTGGATGTATTTACCGTGAGTTTGTCAAATACAATTCCAACGCAAAGAACAATTGCATCCGTTACATCATCAAAGTTGGAACCACTAATACCTGAATGTTATAAGAGGACTGATACATTTAAAAAAGTTTAAATGGTCAGACATTGTATAACTGACCGAGGACCTAAAGACTTTGATTGCTACTCATCCAACTTCTTACAAGTTAGCCATACTAACCCGAATTCCATAGGAAGAGTTAGAATTCCTGTTACAAATTGGCTATCTAAAGACACAGCCCAAGGCATTACTGAAATGCAAAAATTGCTAGACATTTTGGCTCCACGCCACACCTTGAAAAAATACCCTTCAGAAGTGCGAGGACCTCTGATATTTCGAGGCAAATATTTCCAAAACGTAAAATATATTGTTACTACCCTGTAGTTTAATTGTGTGTGTTAAGGAATGAATTCTGTAAAAATCTTTTTATTTCATTTTATTTCATTAAATGTAATTATTAATATGATTATATTACTATCAATTTAATATGTTTTTGAAAAACATCGTGCTTATTTGAGTCGTAAATTTGACTCATGTGAGCACGTGCTGTGTATGATAACAAATTCATTGCATGTAAACATTCAGGAATAGCTATGAAAACGATTGGCTGATACTTGGTCAGGCTTTCCTAATGTCCAGAAGTATTACGAAATTGCATGCGTCCTCGTGCGCGTGTAATTCAAACAACGTATTAGCTTCATTTATATACCAAGGTATATTGTGAGACGTTGAGAGTCAACAATGGTCAGAAGTAGTCGAGTCATACACAGTCGTAGTGTCGGAAAGTCGGTTATACGACTTCTATTACCTTAAAAAATGTATTATGGTGCTAGAAGAAGTTGTCTGTTTATATGTCTACGTAGAAGAACATGTCTTGTTTGAGGAGCTAAATTTACTTCGTTTTTCTGAATAATTGTTTTTCTGAAGAACAACATTACTGATTTGGACAAAGACACTTTTACCGATAATATTCTAAATTGGAACGGAACAGCACAATCTGTGCTTAATTGTGTAAATTATGGAATTTTCTGTTAGCCTTCGTCTGACGTGGTCATCCGCCATTTTGGAAGAAACTTCAGACACTTCAGACTGTGTTTAGAACTTTTTAAAGGACTTGTTTCTATTTTGAACAAACAATTTGGATCATTTATATTAACCCATAAGTCTTGTTTAACATATTTACATTTTTTCATGTTTTCTAGGAAAATAAATTATTTTTGTTAAAATTTACAAAGCTTGTTATCTTCACTCTTTCTTTTGTTACTTTGAACGAGCCGATACGTAACACACCAATGAAGATGTGTTCAATACTAGTAAAACTGAAAGATGCCCACGTAAATTTACATCGTGTCAGACAAAACATGATACCGAAGCCTGATGCGAATGAAAATGTCATGATGTTAAAAGTGGCCCAAGGCCTCATAGAAGAGGTGTTTAACGATGAAATCAAGGAGCAAGAAGAATGGACGGAGATGTACATACTTTTGAAACAGCAGCAGTAACAACAACTGCAGGAGCCAGACGAAGGTTTTGTAGACTGCCGTGCTGACACACAAATAAAACCTCCTTTACCTTCCGCAGAAGACTGTATCCTGTAGGAAAGCCGGGAGCCATACGGGAACTCAATCTTATTTGATAAGAGATTGTCATAATCCCTTTTCATGACTACAACAAAAATCTAGGAAAAAAATACTAATGAAGTTGCAAAACAATTTGTCTGTCTTTGTGAGTTTGTCTGTATGTTTAAAAAATAGAAGTGTGCCTATAAGCATATTGTTTCTGACTTGTAAGATAGTGTGTGTTTTTATGGTTAGGAGTGATAATAAAGTGTGATTATAGGTGAAACAATTGAACGTGTTTCTTTCAGGGAAGACTTAAAAACTTATTCAAACAGGAAAAGGAGGGGAATGAGGACGAAGATGATAAAGAAAAAAAGAAAGGACATGATTAAAACAGAAGAGGAAAACGAGAAGAGGAACAACAAAGAGGGTGAGAAGGAAAAAGATAAGAATGAAAAGGCTGAGAAGAAAAAGTAAAAGAATACATTGGAGAAAATAAGATCCTGGTGAAGGAGAAAAAGCAATTAGAAGAAGAAACCCAAATGACCCTTTCTGGGCCACTTCATTTCTTCGAAAAGATAGCTATTCTTTCTTGCCTAATCTATGTCTCGTTGTTGTATTTTTCCAACCTAGAGTAGCGTGTATTTAAGTCAGCCCCTTTCCACATTGTTGCCAGTGTTCCGCCGATTGTGCAACATTGTTGCCAGTGTCCAGTACCGTGACGTCAACCCAGGTCCAACCATGTTAAATTTCCCTTGTCGCCAAAGAGCCATGGCACCTTTTTTAACGTGTCGCTATAAATCTTGTAGCCAAAGAGGCGTGGTACTTCTTTTTTTTTAACAAAGAAGTCTACTTGTAGCTATATCGCCCCACTATACTTCTCAGACATCACATAAATCACGGTTTGATTAGTAGATTGACCATTAACAGTGTGCTATTTTTTTTTTTTTTTTTAAAAAAAACAATTTCGGCTCTTTTAGGCAAATTTACAGTGGGTTGTACTGTTACAAACCAGGGGTATTTGCTTCGATTGAACAGTTTGAAACCCTGGCTCGATTCTGCTAGAAGCCATTACGTTTTCCCCTAATTTTCAAAGACTTCCATACAACTTCTGTTGTAATTTAGAAAGCCCAACGTGTTCATTCTAAAAAATGATTTTACTCTAAATCAACACAAGACAACAGATCTCACAACTTTCCAATTGTCTATGAACCGCACATCTGCATGGTTTTCTTTCATCAACTTTCCGTACCGTCAGTCATGCCGTAACTTCCTCTAATACAGGGAACTATTTTTACTACGTCACATTAGGCTAGTCAGACCATAGTTTAGAGTCATATTTCACCTGTAAAATTCCATCACATTTGCCGCCATAGGAACATATACGACATTTGCCGATGATAGAACAATCCTTTCTTGTTTATTCCATTTTGTAATTTACTAGTCTCCACTCATCTAGGACACTCATGCGGTTTTGACCTGAATTTACATAAAGTAAACCATAAAATCATGGCAACTCACTAACACTTCACTCGTGAAGTTTGATACTTGTAATATTTCCACAAGACTTGTTATAATAATCAAACAAATAATCGCAAAAATATAATGCTTCCTTAATACTGTGTGTGCATACTCCAAATTTATTAAATTACGTTTGATTTCTTTTCATGAAATTCACTAACTTAATAAAAGTGGCCTTAATTATAATTAACTGTCGCCATCTTTTTTTCATGAATGCATGAATTGGGGTCAAATTGTCCCATGGCTGGGGGTTGAAATGTCTTGGGGTATAAATATTTAAGGAATTTTCTTGAAACATGTAAAAAAAATCTTGTTCTCTGAACAGACTACCCTGTTTTATCGTGATACATTTAATGAAATGTATTAAGCATTCTATCAGTCTCTAACGGTGTTAAAACACTTCGGGCGCAAAATAAATTAGTTACTTGTAGCTATATTTAATGACCCTAACCTGAACGAACATCGGAGAATCACAACTAACGACTGGCAGAGCTCTGGTTGGCAGAACCACTATGGAGAAGAAGGAAGATAATCTATATATCAGCTCAAGCCATTGAATCGTCAGTGCTAATTGTATACTTAATATTGCTGTTGCGTATATAATCTTGGTCATATATATAAAGTTCTGGTAAACCAAGCGGATTTAATCAAATGTGGAGTAAGCCTATGGTCTTTCTGCCAACCAGAATAGGGATCATGCCCTAAAATGTCACGACGATATTCCCTATAGACTCGAATATTATTCGCGTTGCCGTCCGGAACGAACTGTAGACTTTATATATGCCTCCATATGGTTAGGTGCATTTTGTCAGCTTCTACCTATTAAACGCCATTTTATTAAAACAAACTTCCACCCATATTATGAAACTTATAACCTAAACTTTCTATGCAATCATCCAATGGCATAGACCAAAAAGTAGGTCTCTGCTTTTTTACAAATTTTTTTTTTATCTGATCTGCTGCTGTCAGATAATAATAAAAAAAGCAGAGACCTTCTTGTTGGTCTACCAGTGGCAGTACCAATATTTAATTATCAAACCAGTAGTATACGCTATCTCATGTTTTCTGATTGATATAATTTTTTCTTGATGATTTGTATGTTAAGAAGAAAAAAAATAATTGTGATAACGATGTTTATCCGTTGCTAGCGAATTATATATATATATATATATATATATATATATATATATATATATATATATATATATATATATATATATATATATATATATATATATATATATATATATATATATATATATCACTAATCTTATATGGTTCCTTTTTTTGTACGGGATCAGATATACACAGGGAAGTTTTTACTTTCGTACCGGTATGATTAGTGACTTGTTCTCGAGCAACTTAATGAAGTATAATGTCATGACGTAGACGAGCACCTTAACAGAAATGAGCCTGAATTATTAGATTTTTCAGTTAAAGGTAGCATGCTACGAAATTATGTAACCGTGTTGTTGCCGTATATTAATTAGTACAAGGATTGTCTACAGTAGACCAACAAGTAGGTCTCTGCTGCTGTTAGATATAAAAAAAAAAAAAAAGCATAGACCTACTTGTTGGTCTATGTCTACAGGTACTTGGTTCAGGGGCAAATCAAATTTAAAAATAGCAAAACCCCAATTAATTGGGAGTATTATCAGTGGTTTCCCCCGAGTCAAGTGCCTGTGGTATTTATGAGTTACTGTTCTAAGAGGCTTTTTCCATGTAACGGACGAAGATCCCCCCCCCAACCTCTCTGTACCATAATTATGCAGGTACATTGGGGAGAAGGGGCCACTTTTTGTCATTTTTTATTGAATAATTATCGAGCTAAAAATAATTATTGTATTCTAGTGTTGAAAATTTTGAAATTTTTGTTTCAATACAATAACAGGAGGAAATAATCAAAAACACTGTAGGTCTTAAGCTTCTATCCCTTTTGAATGTATCTATGTATCATTCATATTTTTTAATAACCTCTATTTACCATACGATGACTTAATTCAGGATTGCTATCTAGTCATTTTAGCCATATGGCCATAGAACACAATTAATTTTACTCTATTGTCTCTACATTTGTTTCTCAGTACTGTCCACAGTGTGACAATCAATACAAATCATATGTTAATCTAAAATACCTTCAAAGATGACTTTACAGTGAAGTTCTTGTCAAGGGTTGACCAGCATTTTTTTGAGAGGGTGAATTGTAAACAAAACACCAGCAACGGAACACAGATTTCACTTCCGGATCATCACCATGACCTTATTACTTAATGTGCACTGACGCCGAAATACGCAAAAACAACCACACCATAAGCTCACATTCTAAAGACTAAACAATTGCCTTTAAATCCTTACCAAGAATGCCAAACTCTAACTCTAGTATCACCACCAAACTTAGGAAAAAAGATCTAAAAATAGACTGGGACTACATTCGTAGTTACTGAACCGGATTTTATTAATTGTGTACTGATGCCATATCTACAATGACCAGTGCATAGTTATAGGCCAAGTTATATCTCAAATATTTAGCGCATTGACCCAGTTGTCAGTGTGAAACTCAATATAATAAGATAAAGTTATTGAGGTTATTTCATAGATATACTAATTTTCATTCATATAAATAAACAGTGTATATATTTCTTCTCTTCAAAATGTATCTATTCAATTTATTTTAACTGAACGGTGTCATGGCAAGATTATACATCTATGTATATAGTCAAAGAAACCTCGGTCACAATAAGACAGATAAATGACAAAGATTGATTTAAACGATGAATTGCGTTTGTTTCACATATTTCCTATTCTCTTTAGGCTAAATTATGTATGGTAGCACACATAATATAATTAACACAAATTTGAACTTTGTGATAAGATTTAACGTCCACTCTTGCACTGGCTGAAAATTTTCTCGAAATAAATGATTTAATGACTAAATTGAATACACTAATGTCAGTTAAGTTGAAATCCATGATAACTACAGTAGTAATAAAATATGTATCACTTTGAATTAAGTGCAATGTGGTCAGAGAAATCTATATGTATACAAATAAATCAATTAGTAATATTATTATTGAAATGTTAATAATTTCAAAACTAGTTTAACTATTATTTCTTTCCTATTTATGTTGGATAAGTAGGCTCATTAGCAGTGGTTTGTTAATTTGGGACCATAATGGCTACCATGAAATCAAATACAACCTTGACCTTATTATGACCTATAATCATCAAACATCAGACATACACTGAATAAATTTCGTAATCAAATCAAATGCAGGTATAGCAAGTTTGACTGGAGTTTTATTTACGGTAATCAACGTAATTGCATGCACTTTACAAAAAATGTGATGTTCATTCTTTTTCATTGTAAACTTTATAAAATTGTTGATATTTTAGATAAAATTGTGCTATAAGATATTTGCATCATTACAGGCTACAGCTTTACATGCGTAAACAACCGCTAGATGATGATGAGTGTCCAAAATTATTTGGATAATTCCATTTGGTGCTATAATATAGAGCCCGCGATAATATAGTGTTGTCCTAAATAGAAATGATGAGTTCTTTGTCACTGGATTTAGGAATAATCAATTTTAAAATTATGTAACATTTCATAATTATAGTATTTTTATGAAGGTTAGAGCATCAGAAATCATGAATATAAATAAGGTAATGGAATGGTTTTGGAGGTTAATTCTTTAAGTGGTCACTAGTAAATATAACAAGACTATTCTAAAGCATAATTTTCAAATAGATCTGATACATAAAAGGACAGTTTTGGGAAATGTGCCTTGGCCAATCCACAATTTGCAGTTTAATTTACTGAGAATATGCAACTATGCCCAATCCAAATCATATTTATGTATAAAGCTTTTCTCTATTCATGTTTTTCTGACCGGCTGGTGGTTGTTCTCTGACAGGTTGGGTTCTCTACCACTTCTGATTGGAGAGTTGTCTTCTAGCTTCGGTGTGAGGGGAGTTTAGTGGTGTAATATAACTAAGTCATTTTGGAAGACCACTGATTATATCTAATTATACTACAGTTCTCTCCTAATTCCACACTACAGTCTAGCTACATGGTTTCTTGATTTAGTTGTCCATTCCATTCTCATAATATCTATATATAACTCCATTATGTGAGGTATTCTGCTTCTTCTAGTAAGTCCCAATCTTGTATATTTCTCTATTTTCTGTCTACTTTTCTCATTATATATATATATATATATATATATATATATATATATATATATATATATATATATCAGCACACCCATCCCTTACTTACAGGATATGATTGGCTAATACTTAACAGGATAGCCATCTTCCCCCACAGACCATGCTATAACTAATAGTTGATACAGCATTACCCATTTTCCCAGATTTGTCATAATGCTGACCCATTTAATTTATCCAGATTTGTGATTCCTTCACCCACATTCATCCAGCAAACTTATGGTGTTTTCTCAAAACTGATCATTTTGGGGGTCTCAAGTGGCTTAGTGGTCTAAAGCATGCAGTCTGCATGCAAGATTTACCTCCCTTTGAAATTCAGGAGCTTGATGGCAGATCATTCTACACACCTTAAAAACTAAATATTTGACAAAGAACATGCTCCAAAAGCACGAGAAATGTTATGTCTTCCAAAAACAGATGTTAACATTTTTATGAAGGATTTTACTTAGAGTTGAAATTATAATTATATAGAAAGACCTTAGCAAATCATTGAAAGAAACAAGGTTGTGTGACCATATTTTAGGAACTATTTCTCTGAGAGTTTGTCAGCATAGGTATAATATCCAAAATTAGAAAATGGCCAAATAGCAGAGTGGCTTTTTTGGCAACTAAAACACAAACTTCCATCCCAGATATTGATGTTTTTACTACTCTCCTCTCATAGTGTCACTGCCTCCCATTGAAGAGGAGATACACCTTCCCACTCGGAGGGACCAGCAGAACCATTTCCTTAGTTGACCATCCTTTATCCTCTGATCATCATAATAAGGTCTCACGGTATGGGGATTAGGTTCTGACTGAGTTCCCTTCTCTCCACCCTCAACCACTTCACTATGAACATTGGGAGTCTAACCTATTGGCTCAGACTAGGCTAGAGGACAGGATCAATATCCCCCTATTCCTGTTATGAATCCATATGGGGCCCTCCATCCCAGGTTTCTTGGCCATGTATACTCATTTGGGATCTTGTCCTCATAACAGGCAATACTGTGGCTTGTGTCCAACCTTCGTCTCATCACCAGGTGGAAGCCATTCGGAAGGCTGGAGGTGTCAATTCTTCCATGAGTGACAGACATTCTTGTCTTTCTCTTGCTTTTGTGACTCCTTCAAACCAGTTTCTTATGGAAGAACTTTTCAAGATGGAGACCACCTCCTCAACCCAGAATGCACTTCAAACGTAAGATTGGACAATCTCCTTCAACCTTCAGGATGCCTATCTGCATGTGCCTATATTTCCTCTCTGCAAATATTTTGTGTAGACCAGGAAGTTTTAAAGTTCCTTGTCTTACTATTTCAGAATTTTTTCCACATCTAGATTTTCACTACAGTTAAGAGAATAGTGGCAGGGTACCTCTGGTTACTAGGAATACTAATTCTTCAGTATTTTGATAACTGGCAGATCAACAATGTTCAAATCCAGTCCCTTGATCAGGATCTGTACTGCGATTGTCAGTGGTAACTAAATTGGCCCATTTACCCAATCTCAAGAAATCGAAACTCGCTCCATCACAAGACTTTGTTTACATGTGGATAAATATCCTTAAAAACCAGAAGTTATAGTTCCAATGGATCATCTAGATCGAATCCTGGCCCTGTTACAAGCAAATATTTCTTGTACCTATCCCTTCTGGAAACTTTGAACTCCACTGCTGAATTGGTTGTATTAGGACATCTTCATATGTAATCTTCACAAATCCTCCCTTTTTCAAGGTGGAAACCTCACAAAGATTCTTTATCAACACCATTTGCAGTGATGAATGAATCGGAAGTTTCATGCATGTGTTAGAGGTTGTTTCAAAGAGTGCTAGGAATCTTTCTGACTGCAATTTTATACAAAACATGAAGAAAAAAAATGATTAGGTGGTTGTTTTTTAAGCATTTTTACTAACTTCCAATTACAAGACTCTAATCTTGTTAGTGTTATCAGCTAAAAGAAATTACAATATATAGCATCTGATGTGCTTTTTAAGACATATGGCCAAAGCACATTGCATTTACCTCAATCCAAATACACATATTTTACAAGTATGAATAGAATGGGTGGGTATGATTATATATATATATATATATATATATATATATATATATATATATATATATATATATATATATATATATATATATATATATCATATTGCTTTGGTCTCACTTCTCCCAGTTTAGCTTCCACTTCTCCCTGTTCTGACCAAAAGGAAACATCACTTCTCCCTAAAATTAAGTCTAGCTTGACTCCTGGAGCACCACCATAAATCTTTTTGCACATGCATGAAAGTTGTTGAAACCAGTCAGAAAATGTAAATGTAATTTATACAAAATAACAAACAACTTCATTAGAAAAGGTGCTTTATTGACAATTATTCTCAAAATGATTATAAAATCAGTATTTAGCCATTAAACAGACCATTTTCTTTCCCACCCCTTGGCTTTGTGCAGCAGGTATTGCATAACTTCTTATTCTTCTGAGATCCCTGGGCAACTTACACCCTCATTTGTAGTGTGGCATATACATTTAGACCCTTTTGAACACCAGTTATTGAGGGAGAAGTATACATGCATCTTGAAGTAACTAGTTAACTCTATTGCATTTTGCCATTCTACAACTTACATTTACATAATCCCATTTTCCAAAAAATCATGAAAATGATGACAAGATGGAGGTGAACAGGACAAATCAATACAGCAATAATGTTAAGTTTGTTTATTTTTAATTTGTCCATCACAGAATATGTCTATATTTTCTTTGTTTAGTTGAGTACTACCATATAGAGTGCATGACTTACAATTCTCATGTGCACCATAAAGAAGAAAGGTAGACATTACATGACAGTAGTAATAGGTCATGTTTTTTTTCTAAATTATGAGAATTAGAAATAACAGAGACATTTTAAACAGTTTTGTCTGGTCACATAAATGCTTCATGTGTCACATCTGCTTCCATACATCACACCTTTATTTTTGTAAAATTTGTGAATTCTCAGATTATCACTATGTAACCATCCATTCCATTCTATTTGGCTATCCTATCTTGAACTTTGCAACCATGAGCACACTTCCCCTGAATGTGGAATACACATTTTTAATTAGCACTTATGTCCTTGTATGCAGTTTAATACTGCTTTATCCATTTCTCATCATTCCCTCAGTCGGCAATTATCTCATATTCAGCTAATTCAAATGGTGACAAGCATTGCATGTTCAAAGGCCTAATTCAATTATTCTATAAGAGTGAAAAGTGAACATTACAAACCCAAATTAATCTTGTAATGAAAAATAACTTAAATCCCCAAATTTTTAAAAGTGAGCTCAGTATTCACAATTTTGATGAAAAAATTTGTCCTAGCCATGCATTAAGTTGGCCTCAAAAATATAGGAATGAAGATATAGAAGCCATATAGTTAATAGTATCTTTCTCTTTGTTATTCCTTGTTGCTTTATGTTGTTGTTTTCTCACCACATGCATGTAATTAAGTGGTATTTTATTCTTTTCCTGATTCTGTGGTTTACCTTTGTGTTTACTTTTTCCCTTGAAAGGAAACCAAGTTTTCTACTCCACTAGTCTCTTGTACATCAAGCAACATTGGATTGATCTAGCAAGACAAGTGGCATCAGAGGGACATCAAATCTTGCTTTGCCATCCGCTTTCATCCTCTCCATGCCTGACATGGTATAAAATTTGCTTTTACAACATTGGATCAGTGTGCTGGTCAAGTAGTGGAAAGAATTGTTCAAAATCCACGATCTATAGGGTTTTTCTCTAGCTTTATTGGGCCAGGAAGTCCAATGGCAAACTCAGACCAATCATTAATCTCAGTCGTTTAATAAATTTATCCTTCCATCCATATTCGGTATTGAAACAGCCAGTTTAGCAACCTCCAAATAGTGAACATTAATTTCTGACCACATCTAGGTGTACTGTTTGAAACAACCTCATGCTTAAATAATTATTTCTTACGTCCTTCCCCCCCCCAGCACTTTTTGACAGCTTTAATTATTTCATCCTCAATGAAATTCTGCTCTCATTTTCTAAGGTGACCAAATTACTCTGGCATATGTTTGAAATTGGCACAACATTATTGAAGAAGTTTACTCTGGATATTCAATTTTAATAAATATTTGGAGTGCTGTTTAAGCACCTTCTTACCTAACTACCTACTTACCTACGTATATGTTTGTTTATCTTTCTTTGGATAATATGAACAGATTTGTATCGTCTGAAAGTGTTCCAATTAACATTGTTGACTTACATAATTGAATTCCAATGCATGAAGTGTACTTTTAACCCCAATTATGTAGTTTTTCATTCAGTTAATTTTATTTTGAGTATGTCATGTATTGATCTGAATTAATCTTTTGTTCTTGTTTTCCTTGGACTCTAATATTAATTAAGAATCAGATAGTATGCACCTAATGTAATTGTAAAGATAAACATGAGCAAAAATAAATTCCATTTGTATCTTTTTACAGGAAGTCACAAGAGATGATTCGGAGGAAATAAGCTGCATGATGACAACTGATTGGAAAGTGGAGACAGCCAGGTGTCTGCAGAATGGGATCTTCCAAAGCTATAGAGCATGTCGCTATACAGACATTGAAATTCAGGTGGAAAAGAAAGCCTTCAAGTGCCACAAGGTGGTTCTATCTGCCTTTTCAGACTACTTCCAGGCCATGTTTTCCTCTGGAATGAAGGAGAGTCACAACAATACCATATGTCTGAAGGACATAGGTTCCACAGTGTTTGAAACCATTCTTAAGTTTGCGTACTCAGGGGAGGATGTAGTCACTGTAGACAATGCAGAAGACCTTTTGCGTGCTGCAGTGCAATTGCAAATCACTTGTCTACAGGAGCGGTGTGAAAATTTCTTGTTGGAACAGACAACTGCTGAGAATTCTATTGGGATCTGGCGTTTGGCACAAGCCCTGCACTGCCATGAGCTTCAGGAGAAGACTTGGCAATTCATCCTGGATAACTTTGATGTCATTTGCCATGTGGAGGAGTTTGAAGCACTAGAAAAGGGGGAGCTTATTTCACTCATCAGTAATGATGATCTGAAAGTTTCCAATGAGGAATATGTGTGCGATGCTCTTTTTGCATGGCTGCAGAAAGATGAGAGCCGGAAGTCTTATTTGCCAGAGGTGTTCAAGCATCTGCGCTTGAAGCAAGTTAGTCTTCAGTATTTATTGGAAAAAGTGGATTTTAATCCCTATGTACGTTGTAATCCAGTGTGTACTGATATTATAAAGGAGGCCCTAAACTACCACCTATACCCTGAAAAGCGGGAACTCTTTCCAGTACCTCTGCGAAATGGGCCAAACCTGGAAGTGATATTTTTGATAGGAAAAACCCCACAAGGTAGAGAACAGAAATTGATTGAAGTTTACTGTTACAGTCCCAAGGAAGGGAGATGGTACTCACTGCCACCACTTCTTAGTAACATTGGGCGTTATTTTGCTTGCTGCGTGTATGGGGACTATGTTTATGTGTCTGGTGGCACAGAGAGGCCAGTTGCTTGCTTTAAGCTCCACATTGGCAGAAGAGATTGGATACATTGCCGCTCAATGAATTTTGGACGTCTACGTCATGGGATGGTGTCCGAGAGTGATGCAATATATGTGTTGGGGGGCTTTAACCCAGTAAGTGATGTTACTTACTCAATCATAGAAAAGTACACCATATCAGAAGAAACATGGACAGAGGTAGGAGAACTGACATGTGCTATAGATGCCCTGTCATGTGTGCCTTATAAAAGGAAAATATATGTGTTTGGAGGCTGGTTGAAAGATTGTGAACATGCAGCTTGCATTCAGTGCTTTGACACAGAATCTTGTGAATGCACTATTATTGACTGCTTGCCAGATCCTGTTAAATTCTCCAGGTGTGCTCAGGGTCCTGATGGTACCACATATATTGTTTACCCAACAGGGAAGGTTGTACGATACTGTCCAGAAAATGGTCATTTGGAAGAACATATGAAAGTTGTTGGTTTCAGGCGCTATAACTTTGGTCTGACCTACTTTCATGGCAAACTATATGTATTTGGAGGAGAGAGTGATGACCCAACAGTAGAAGAGGGGACAGAACTGTGCAGTACCCTATATGAAATAGATCTGGAGAAGCGAGAAACACGTGTTTTCTCTGATGCTCTGCCATCTCCCTTTGAAGCATATGGGTCAGTAAGAATAATCCTAAATAAAGACTTCCTACTTCATAATACATCAGAACAATCAATGACTTAGTGCACTATAAACAGCATTATGTGTGTTGGTAGAAAAACATTAACCTATTGCAATTGTTTGTGACGGTTTATAAATGGACTGACTTTATTCATCACTTTTTAAGAATAGAGTGTGCATGTTGCATTACTTTGTAAATAAGTACCATTTCTGAATAGTACCAAGAAAGAAAGATACTGTGAGAAGATTTCTTTTAAAAGAAAATAATATTTGAGCAGTAGAGTTTACCATGCTGTGTCTTTCACTTAGCAAGGGATTCCTTTCAGAATATTAAGTTTATTAAATCTCTGTAAATGAATTTGGTAAAAGTGACGTATTCCTTTAAATTTGCCATATTTAGATGGAATTGTACACACAGCAAGCGGTAAATCTATAGATTCTATGAACTAAATATTAGCGTGATCAGAAAATTAAACAAGACTTACCAGTAAGTTTAAGTTTAATTCCACCATACAGAAAGCATTATGAAGGGACGGCATGTGATAGTTAATGAACCTGTATGGATGACATATAGTTGGGGAATACGATATGTTAGTCATCTATGGCGTTATAACAACTTGTTTGAAGTATGTCATGTGTAGTGAATATCAAGCCATAAATTGTGTAAAATTTTGTTTAGTTTGGTTACGTTTGCGGTGATCTTAATCCATTTACTGAGTTTACTGTGTTATAAGCAGATAATTCAATTCAAAGGAGAGAAAATCATTAATACTGTCAGATATCTTTTGTATCATTATCTTTGAACTTAAACTAGTATTTTTTAAGAGTTAAATGCTTATCAAGGTAAATTTTTGTAAGAAAATGCACCTAAAACAATTTGAAGCATTTCCAATTAATGCAGACATTATTTTGGAGCAGATGGATCCAATCAAATGTTGATGGCAGTTTCTGAATATGAAAGTGATGTGGTTGTGATACAGCAGTGTTATGGTTTATGTTTGTTTTCTTAATTAAATTTGTATTTTAATTAAATTTGTATTCTTTGGATAATGACTTTGAATATTTATTGGCTCCATTGATTCTGCTGATTAATATCTCCTGTCTTATGATGCCTCATAATACAAATTAACACATTATCAATCTTCTCATAAAACATCTTAAAACAAGTAAATTATTAATAATGTTTTCTGCTTGTAGAAATGTTCTGTGGCATTGATAACTCCATTACATGTAGTTGCATATGGTATAAATTTTGTCATAATGATTAACCTAGGCCTACTGTGAAATAGTCTTTTGGACTGCATGCATGAAAATTGAATGTGCATATTGAAGGAATGTAAACCATTGTCAGTTAAATAGAAAAATGTTAGCCATGTGTGTCAAGCATCCTGGACGAGATAGAAATGATATTCTCATATGTTGGTGCCCTGGTTTTCTCAATCTTGAAGAATCTGATATAATCTTTAACTATGAAAATATAGTGACATGATGAGAGATGTCACAGCACATCTGTGGTTGAATATAGTCAGGAATTTAATAGTAATTCATTCCTTTTTTTTTTTACTGTCCTAGTTATGAGTTTCAACTCCTGAGCAGCAAACCACATATTCATTTGATGAATCATTTGTAGGTAAAGGCTAGCATCAAGCTGTGTAACAATGCTTCATCAACTTTGTGTTTGCCTTTTATATATATATATATATATATATATATATATATATATATATATATATATATATATATATATATATATATATATATATATATATATATATATGTATATATATATATATATATATATATATATATATATATATATATATATATATATATATATATATATATATATATATATATATTATAAAAAACCCATTTTATCCGGAATATGCCTGCGGGCGTAATACCCCATTCTATCCTGGATATGAATCTGGTCGTAGACTCCCATTGTATTTGGAATACACCTTTGTGTACTTCTTTACCAACAACAGGAAATAGTTAAAGCGCACATGCACAGAAAAATGAGAAAAACGTGGTTGAAAAAGAAAGAAAACTGATTTGAAAATCGATTGATAAAATGATGGACAACATATTAGATGTGAACATGGATATTGATAACAAAGGTAGTGACATTGAAGTAGAAGAATTTGATGATTCTGAAGATAATATTGACTTAATTGATGGTTTAGATGTAAATGAAGCTGATGAAAGAGATGGTGCATGGATGCATCTACTTTTCAACAGCAATTCGGACAATGAAGCTAATTTTGAAGGATTTCAATACATGTTCTAGATTGTGAATTCAACAAAATGTTCCAAGTGTTTTGTTGTGCAGTTTTAGTAAAATTAATTATAACTTTTGAACTAACAGTGCCAGAAACTTAAAATTTGGACCAAAATACTAGAAATAGAATAATCTTTATTTTATTCCCATACTATTTGGAGCATTTTATTAACCTTCATGAAGAAAAGATTTACTGAAGTTCATGGTAATTTTTTTGTTGTGTTTTTTTTAAGCCATATTTCAAAATAGAGTTCTGACCTTGTACATTGGTAAATTTTAACAAAACATATACCACTGTATTGCAAATTTTATTACCTTTTCAGAGATACAAAGTTTTATATACTTTAAAAAATAAATAACAATGTTACAACATTTTTAGTATACATTGTGAAGGTCATCACAATTTCTTCTGCTGCTGCTGTGTGATGCACCATTTTACCAGTGTATTTAGAATTGCTTCTCAGGAACCAGGCACTGCAGTTGAAATAGGTTAACATGATAGAATGAGTTAATATTGTGCATCCTTGAACATGTGTTTTACAATATTTGTGCTAAATAACCTACTCATTCTGCTGTGTCATAAAGAAACTAACTAAACTGAATATTTCACATGGATTTTGTAGGATTCCATTTAAACGATGTTTCAACTCAATTCAGCTTCAAGGCTTATCCTATAAAGTTGGGAGAACATGTTCTGATCTCTTGTTTTGCTTATGCTCAGAAGATCCACAAAAGATTATGTACAGTATGTTGTGGACACTGATCCACAAATGATTATGTCCAATATGTTGTGGATACTCTGATCCACAAATGATCATGTCCAGTATGTTGTGGACACTGATCTACAAATGATTTTGTTCAGTATGTTGTGGATATTGATCCACAAATGATCATGTCCAGTATGTTGTGGACACTGATCTACAAATGATTATGTCCAGTATGTTGTGGACACTGATCTACAAATGATTATGTTCAGTATGTTGTGGATATTGATCCACAAATGATTATGTCCAGTATGTTGTGGACACTGATCTACAAATGATTTTGTTCAGTATGTTGTGGATATTGATCCACAAATGATTATGTTCAGTATGTTGTGGATATTGATCCACAAATGATTATGTCCAGTATGTTGTGGACACTGATCTACAAATGATTTTGTTCAGTATGTTGTGGATATTGATCCACAAATGATCATGTCCAGTATGTTGTGGACACTGATCTACAAATGATTATGTCCAGCATGTTGTGGACACTGATCCACAAATGATTATGTCCAATATGTTGTGGATACTCTGATCCACAAATGATCATGTCCAGTATGTTGTGGACACTTCTATAGCTTTTGGCACATTCTAGAGCACAGATGATTTAAGACATAAACTTTTGTAGCTGTGTATGCTATGAAGAAAGTCATGTCTTATAATTCTACTTGAAGCTGTTTGATTGTAGACCCATTTTATATTGAGTTTACCTTAAAAAATACATATTTTTAGTGAAATATTGAAGTAGATTGTATATTGTGGGGATTAGTACCATTCACAGTTAACAGGTAAGTTCACTTTCATGAGATCCACAAATAATCTGATTCCATTTGCCCCTTTGATACAACCACCACTGGCAAAACCAGGTGCTAAACCCATTTTATTTCTCAATGATGCCCAACCATCTTCCAGCTCGAAGTTAAAAGGTCCTGAATTAAAACATTTTCTTTTTGTCTTGCATATTTTTCCCTTTTTCTGACTGCATATAGTACAAATGCACCTATGTTTTGCTGCTACAGTGGTGCCATCTCAACACAAAATGTTTGTAATCAAGTAAAACTTGTCGTTGAAACCATATTCTATTAATCCATTACAAGAGCCCATGAGCTAAATATGCTACTTCAGTCAATTACAACATGCATGTACATACCAAAATTAATATTATGATAACACGTGGGAGATATGAACAACTTGACACTGTATGAGTAATCATTATTTCAACATTGTTTATAATACATACATACTTCGAGCTATGCATTGTTGGAAGATGAAATGTTTGGTTGTTCGATTTCTGGTTTCATGGTTTATCAACACATATGTACACAGGTATTTAGTGCTGAGACAGAAAAAAGTGCCTTGCCCCAAGCATCACACTGGATTAATTTGATGACATGTTTGACCTGCTGGTTTCTCTACTACTTCTTACTGATGGGTTGTCTTCTTCTGGCTCCTGGATGAGGAGAGTTCAGTGTTATAATATTTAAAACAATAAGTCATTTTGTCAAAGTACTGTTTGTATCTGATTATATATAATTATATATATATATATATATATATATATATATATATATATATATATATATATATATATATATACACACACACACACACACACACACACGCATCTTAGTTTAGTTGACACTACTGCATTTTGCTACTCCATTCCATTTGAACAACAATATATGATCTCATTCACATGAAAATAATGACAAGATTAAAGTTTACAGCTTACATCAAAACAGCAATAATATCATGTTAATTGTATTCTTCTTTATTTTTGTTCATTACAAAATGTAACCAGATTTTCTTTCTTCTCTGTTGTGAACCACCATATACGACTGCTCTGGTTACCAAAGGTGTTAAAGTGTTCACCGTGGATGTGGGAAGTCATAGGTTCGAATCCTGGTTAAGCCATACCAAAGACTATCAATAAGGTACTAGCATCTGCCTCATTTAGCACTCTGCATTAAAAAGGACTGGTCAGCCTGGTGTCAGGATAATGTGACTGGGTTGGACATGATGCTACATCTCGACAGCATAATATCCAAATGCTTGACATCACTATAAACTGCAACACTACAGTCATTGTAATGATATTACTGGAAAATTGTTAAAGCTACATTAAAAATCCATCTCACACACACATACCATCATAAAAACATGCATGACTGTAGATCCCTGTGTTCACTATAAAGCAAGTAAGGTATACCTTACATGAGAGAGACAATATGGTTGTGAATATTTATAAAATTATGTAAATTAGAAATAACAAAGACCTTTTTAAGAAATATTGTCTTGTCTGGTCACATGAATTCTTCATATGTCACATCTGCTTCCATACACCAGACCTTTTTTTTGTGTAAAACTTAGGAATTCTCATATTACCACAGTGTAACAATCTACTCCATCCATTCTGCCATGAACTTAGCAAATATGAACACTTTTCCCTAGATTGTGTGTAACACACTTTAATTTTTACTTTTGACTTTTTCTGCAGTTAAAACTGCACTGCCTGTTTCCAGTGCTCTGGGTCAGCAATTATGTCATATTCAGCTAATTCAACTAGAGACAAGCACTGCATGTTGAAAGGCCTAACTTTCAATTATTCTGTTAGAGTGAAAACCGAGCAATACAAACCTAAACTAATCTTGTAATAAAACAAATTAAAATCCAGTGGACCTGACGAGTGGATCCAAGTTTTACAATTTGTATAATAATTGGCTCTTAGCTTGTAATTAGCTGGCCTCACAAATATAAGATCAAATACTTCAAAGCCCTAATGGATCTCTTTCTTTGTTTTATTTTGTTTATTAGGTGGTGTTTCCCTCTTTAACTGATTATGTGGTTTGCCCTTGTGTTTTCATTTTTCCTTCAGAATTTTATGTATATGAAACTCAAAGTAGAAAAGTCTTGGGCACAACCATCCCTATTTATGATCAGTGTTCTAGACCCACTCTGGTGCTTGATGCTCTGAGGATGCCAGTTGTCAGTTTGTCTATTTTAGCAACAGAGAGCAGACTTTAAACCCCTGATAACACTGCCAGGATTCCTTCCTTACATTACTGTGGAGAATAATTGTTCTCCAGTATGCAGTTTGTCAGAGTTCACAGCTTCTTCCACTAATTGTTTTATTCCCGCCACAAGCATACCACCCTACGTCTCTATGCAATTATTTGCATAATCTGTTTTCTTTTTGGTTTTGTACGAAATCTGCTTTATTTGGTCGAGTAGCTGAGGTTTTCAAATATTTTAAAATTTTATATTAACTCTGAGTGACCGACCAGTATATGTAGTAGCACCTGTCCTTTAGTAGGACATATATCTGTTAAAGTTTCTTCCTATTCTAATGTTTATCATGCTTCTGATTAATTTACTATTATATTCCTTGTTTCCATTACATTCCTGTCTTACATTTTCTTCAACCTGTGCTGAATTTAGCCTCCTATCCCAGGGTTTTTATAAAAGTCCCTGGAAGAGGCTCATATTGATTTTGCTTTTGATGGTGTTTATGGTGCAGATCAACATGCAGCCTTTATATAGCCCACCATTTTGGGATCCACCATCTGATGCTTATGGTGAAACTTGCCTCTGCAACATGGGCATATTGTTTCTCTGTAATTTCCAGCCATTTCGGTTTCCTTGCTGCTATATTCCTTCTGTAGGGCATCAAGAGGTTATTTCTTTCTTGCAGTTCTAGTTTTAGGTTTTAGATCTCTCCTAACTTCTTTTAACTGACTGCCACCACGAAATAAGTCATTCTTCCATATTTTGATACTTCCTTTAGTGTTTTGGCCTCTATGACCAAAACAGTTGATATGATACATGGATTAAGTGTAAGGTCAAGGATTAGTGATGCTAAATTTCCCCAGTTCAAACCAATTGTTTTTCCTTTGTTCCATCTGACCTGAAATATCAGCTACCACAACTATTCTCCTCCATGTCTGACCCATCAGTTTCTGTTGTCTGACCTGCTGGTTTTTCTACTACTTCTGACTGGAGAGGTCTCCTTCTGGGTTCAGGGTGAGGGAAGTTAAGTTGTATAATATTTAAAACACTAAGTATTTATATCCAATTATATATAGAAGAAAGTTCTAACCACCTCTCCAAGTATTACACTGCATTGTAGCTACATAATTTCTTGATGTAGTTGTCCACTCTCATAATACTGTATCTATCTTTCCACTCTATATTTACAGTATTAGGCATTCTATCTCTTCAGTTAAGTCATCCCTATCTTGTATGTTCTTTTATGAAGTTTCTCTATAAAGTTCCCAATTTGTATCTCAATCTTTTAAGTCCTGTTCACTTTTTATTCATCAATAAACATAATCATATGCCAGAATATGATTGGCTATCCCTTACTCAATGCAAGAGTCACCCACACAATGGACTATAACTAAATAGTGATGAAACAGCAATAGTATACCCAGATTTTTTATGAAGCTGACCCATTTACCTAGATTTGTCATAGCTTCCTGAATTCCAGAAACTTAACATGATTTTGATATGTTTTCCAAATTCTCACACCCAGCTTCTTTTTTAATAGAAGCCTAACCTGAACACGCTGGCTGATTTTGCCGAATCGATCTTAGACCCAATCGACGAAACGAAGTGTCAAAAGGTATTGAACGTTACAGAGATTGCTATCGCTATGCCACGGTGATGGCTCACAATTTCTCGAGATACGATAGACAATTTCGTCTTAAATACTATACGGAACAAAACACTGAACGTCCTAAAGTGGCTTTGAATGGATCTAAAATCATCTCCATGCAAGTGGGACAAGTGCAGTTTAAAGATTCGATGAGTTACATGGTCCTGCCTTAGAGTCGAATGCCTAAAATATTTGGAAGTACAGAAATGACCAGAGGCTATTTCTGCACTTATTCAATACCGAAACCAATCAACACGCCGTTCTGCCCCATTTGTCTGATGGTCAGTACTACGATCCCTAGAGCATGCGTACCGAACCACGAGAAGCTCTTTAAGCTTGGTACCACTCTCATGCCTCGGACTCTTCGACTTTCAAGAAGAAATGATAAAATATTGTCGTTCCGACGTGGACATTTTCCGGTGATGTTGTAGACACTTTCGGGAATTGTTCATGAAGCATCGAGGGATCGGTTCTTTGAATTAAGCTTGCATCATTGCCAAAGCGTGTTCCTTCGTGAACCGCAAACGAATCATTGCCGAAAACCCTGGCTGTCATACTGCCTCAAACGATCAATTTTGTCAAACGTCAATATTCGGTAAAAGCCCTATGCTGGTTACATTACTTGTGTGACAAGGAAAACAAATGGATCCAAAACGCCAGTAACAGAGGAGGCGAATAGACCATCGGAACGTATTTGTTGGATGGCTAAGACAGAAAACGTTTGCTTATTTCACGGATGTCCGATCTGCCTCCCTCAATGGTTCATTAAAAATGAATTTTACAACATACCTTGGAAGACTTGCTTGTCACCGGCGCTTAAAGTTAGAACAGCAAGGATACCAAGTGGTGGAAATGTGGGAACACCAGTAAGATCACCGTTTGGAAACCGATCCCGAGTTTATACGCATCGTCAAAAGTTACAAGCTAGTGGATCCTCTAATCTATCGGGACAGTTTGTTCGAAGGAAAGAGCTTTAGAACAAGTTAAACGGGGTATTACAGCCCCATTTGCGTAATACGTCGGCAAGGAGATAGGAGAAGAAATCAAATACCTGGACGTATGTTTGTGGTATACTTACATGTGCAAATGTAGTCATTTTAACGCAGGGTACCAACAATTTCTTACGGAACAGATTGACCTGGACAACATTCGACAATACGAAGGATTGATTAAATGTAAAGCCTTGCCTCCCATGGACTTGTACCATCCCATTTTACCTCATCAGAGCCATGAAAAATTCATGTTTTCCTTGTGCCGTACTTGTGCCGAAACGTGCAACCAAGACCAACCTTACCAGCAAACCCAGAAAGAACTCGCCTTCACGAGAATGTGGATCAGCATGAACTTGTTTAAAGGTCTGGACCTGGGATTCTAAATGTTACAAGTAAACTAAATTTACCACTTTCCCAAGACAGAAGATTACCACAAGGAGGACAAGACTTTTTAAAACTGAAACAAAGAAGCTAGCAGCTATCCTTCCTGATGCAACACTCCCGAAGACCAGAAGAAATTCAAAGAGAAATCCTGGGAGCAGATCTTTAGATCTAATCGAGAAAAACGAAGGAAAGTGATCGTTCGTCAAAGTAACGTTAAATTGCTTGTGGGGCAAAATGGCAAAACGACCATGTTATACCCAAGATGGAGTATTTTACACAACCTTCTCGCTGCTTGCAAATGATTCACGATATAAAAATAAAAAAAAAAAAACAAATACATGAAACACGTGGACGTCATTCCTGAAGACTTGGTCCTGGTCAATTAAGAAAAAGAACTGGACTTTTTAGTAGCCGACGAATTTGGCCATGTCATCATTGCGGCCTACATGATAGCTCATGCTTGTTTTAAAATTGTAAAGAGCTTTAGAACAAGTTAAACTTATTGATGCTAAGGTGAAGTCTATCTCTGATTTTCCTGTGCCTGTCAGTAAAAAGCAATTAATGCGATTTTTGGGTGTGGCCGGTTACTATCGAAAATTTTGTTCCAATTTTTTCAATATTGCCTCTGAAAAATTTATGTAAGAGAAATAACTTTCTCTGGACCTAAAAATGTCGGGAAGCTTTCAATAGATTAAATACAATATTCAGATGTGCGCCGGTATTTTAACAGCTCCAAATTTCAATCAGCCTTTTAAATTGTCTGAGGATTCAAGTGATATTGAGGTTGGAGCACTATTAATTAAAGAAGATAGAAATGATATTGATCACTTAGTGCGATAATTCTCTAATAAATTAAATAATCTCCAAAGAAATTACTCAGCAATAGAGAAGGAATGTTTGGCTTTAATTTTGGTATTACAACATTTTGAGGATTACATTAGCTCAGCTCCTTCTCCGATTTTTGTGTATAGTGATCACAATCCCCTTACTTTCATCGACAAGATGAAATAAAAGATTATTAAGGTGGATTTTGTTTTTGCAATAGTATAATCTGAACATGACGCACATCAAAGGAAAAGAAAATTTGATTGAAGATGCATTTTCCCGTGTATAGAAATATAATTTCATATACACTTTATATAATTCATAAGAATATTCATGTAATTTTGTTTACCTTAAGTATAATATACATATGGTAAAAAGAAAGCATTCTTATATGAATCTTTCTTTTTTCTTAATGGGAAGTGTTACGTATATGTAATTAAAACGTTTTTGTGTTAGTTTTAAAATTCTTTTTTTTTTGTTTCATTACATTATAATGAATATTTTTATAGGATTCGAAATTCTTTTTCAGTAATTCGATATTTTTTTAAATGTTATTTATCTAAGACGTAAAAAGTGTTACATGAGCATTACTTTTAGTTAAACTAGTTCGTCTTAGGTTGGGGATATTGGTAAACATACAGTTAAAATGATTGGTCAGTATCAGGGCCATGCTTTTCTTGCGCTATCACCATGTGTAAACAACGTTTATGTATGATTGCTTCTTAAGTGGGGCTACACTAACGTACGTGATAGTTTTCTTGTAGTAAAAGACCACATGACCCATCTCGCGAGACTTGAAATGGTGTTTTTTTTGGGGGGGGATTAATACGCACTTTTAATATTATTCTGGCAGCGTCGTTTTAACATCTTGAAGGAACAAGGTGTTATTTTTTAAAGTTGCTTTTCATCTAATTTTTGGGATTTAAAAATTTATTCTCTTGGAAACTCAACAAGTTGATTTTATTATAAACAATTCTGAAAATTTAATCTGGATTTATTCGGAAACAAAAACTGATTCGATTGAGGAATTGCTGATATTCGGATACAGGACCACATCTGACGTCATCGCCTTACATATCTGTAAGTTGCCGAGATTCGAACCTGGATTCTAATAGATATGACTTGTGCTTTCATTATTAAGATCATATTTTGGATTATATTCACAAATGTAATTCCTATTTACCAACTTTTACATCATTTATGGAGAAATAAATTATTGTGTTAAAATATACAAAGCTTATTGACTTCGCTCTTTTCTTCTGTTATATTTGTACGAGCCTATACGTAACACAAATGGCTGACATCAATAGGGACGAATGCAATAGAGACATAAACATACACGTGCTCAGATAATTTTTAGAGACATAGACATGCACAAATAAACAAAAAACTACATAACTAACAAAAAAAATTAGGCAATAGGCATTTTTTTCTAGATATATGAGTGGCCCCAAAAAGAGCCTTTGGAATTTCTTATATTTTCTCTCCTCCCTTCCTCTTCTCCACTAACTCATCATGTTTTCCAGTACATTTTTCTTCTTCGTTTTCTGCTTTTTCGCATCCTACTTTCTATTTTTAGCTACATGTGGAAATACAATGAAACACGCAGTATATATTTATAACTTCAACTTGTGCCACTACCATGTTAGAAAACCTTGGTATATATTTATTCCTACGACTTGTGGAAATTCCAACGGAAAATCCCAACTCTATTTTTAGAGCCTCACATTTTCTTGCCTCAATGATGACAGTGTACTGGACTCTCAATCAAGTTCATTATTATGATAATCTTTTATATAATTAATAAATAATATATTCGGAGAAATAAAATATTAGCGAGAGTTAATATACTAAATAAAAAAGAACAAGCTAACGCAATTCGAAATTGTTTATTGGTACATTATACTCGTATCTATTTAATATTAAAATTGACGTTGCTTTTTGTACATTATCAGCTACATCTTTTCTGAACGTTTGATAATTTTATGATATTTTGCCGCAGATGTTATTGATTAAAATTTTATTTTTCTCCAGTTTCAAAATTTATTGAAATAAGTGATTTTAGATCATTTAAATTTAGAAGAATCAGAACAAGCTCCACGTACTGTAACCAAATCTATATTTTCGAGACGATTCTGTTTTAATTTTATTTATGTGATCGATAACTAAACGATTAGTCCGTTAAAAGTTTCAAACACAAAACGATGTGACATATAATTAACTTGGCTACTTTCTATACCACGTACCATTTCTTGTAAATACCCATTGTTATTCAAATTTCCAACAAATTTTTTTTGTTCATATATGTCGAATAATTCCTAGATCATTAGCTTCATATAAATCAAACACTGGGTGCGGTTGATATTCATTTTCTAATCCTAAATTTTCAATATTATCATCTACAACTGCATCATTTGCTCTATATACTCGTTTTCATTCTTTGAATATCACCGCAAATCTAAGTATGATTTTTTTGGATCATATGTTGATAACAGAACCAAGTGCATTTGCAGCATATAAGTTGTACTTTGGGTTAACATGGCAAGTTTCTTGCTCTTCCGTTGTCAGTGGCAGATATCTCAAAATTTCTGTCATTATACTAGACGTTTTTTATATCTCTAATTAAAATTTTTAAAAAATTCAATTACATATATATATATATATATATATATATATATATATATATATATATATATATATATATATATATATATATATATATATATATAATTTTAAAATTGCAAGATATTGTTAAAAATGGCATTATCAAATCAGAAAAAAAATTGTTTCAGCATTTTCAGGTTATGATAATAGTTACAAACTTGATGATCAAACAATTTTAGCAAATCTTTAGCTCCACAAACTTAGTTCATTTTTTGCAACCTGTTATAGCTCAAGAACTTTCGGCTCATAAAAGTATCAAATTTTTAGTCCAATATCATAAGATTTTATAAACGTTACACGCAGTTGAAGATATACTTGATGTAATTTTTAAACAACAGTTTTTGACAGTGAAATTTCGGAACCATATCTAACAGCAAAATCGAGGAAATATTAACTGGAATACATTCCTATGGTAGCCGATGAAACACATCACAAAAAAATTAGAAGAATTTCCTTCATCGGGATCAGGAAGGAAATATGAAATGATAAATTTTATTTCATACAGCATAATATAAAGTTCTTCGCGGTAGTTTGTACGTCGATGTCCCTAAAAAAATTTAAAACAAAAAATGATGTATAAATATAAAAAACAATGGCGACAAATGTTTTAAATGGCCTATTCTTTCTGCGATTTACCCCTTTCCCCCCCAAAAAAATAAAAAAATGCTGAAAGCGTTATCAAGTATTTTCCGCACAAAAAGACGAACTAAATTTTTTAGGAATAACTTTTCCAGTAGCAAAAAATCATATACCAAAGTTTGAAAAACAAAACTATCTCAGTAAATGTTTTCGAACTAGATGAGAAAGAATAAGTTTACCCAAGATATATCTCAGAAAATGCTTCACAGTTGACAATAAAACTATAATTTTATCAGGAACATTACTGTTGGATAAAAAAAACATTAATGGCTTAGTTAGCGGACAGTATAGTAAAAATAAAAATATAGATGGTGAATACTATGCCGCTTTATCAAAAAAGATATCTTTCCATACGAGTATCTCGACTATTGGAGCAGATTTAATGAAACTTCTCTGTCCGACAAAGACAGATTTTAATCTCAAATCAAAACTAAAAATATCGCAGATGACGAAAATAAATATGCTCAATATATTTGGAATAAATTTAGATGGAAAACATTTGGTGATTATCATGATTTCTATTTGGAAACAGAAGTATTATTGCTAGAAGACGTTATAGAGAGATTTCGTCAAGTTAGTCATACAAATTATGGATTAGACCCCTGTTGGTATTATCCTGCTCCAGGATTGTCGTGTGACGCTTTATTAAAACGAGCAAGATAGATCATGATATCTTAACATATGTCAGAATTTTTAACTTTAATTAAAAAGGTATCAGAGGAGGAATTAGCCTTATATAAAAAAAAATATACAGTAGTTAATAACAAATATCTGAAAAATCATGATAAAAATCTCCCATCCATTCATATTATTTATACAGACTATGTAAATTTGTATGGGTGGGTTTGATCAGAGCCAATACCTTTCGGTGGGTTTCACTTGGAATACTCCATATCAATAACTTAAAGAAACTGAAAAAGATTTACCTCGAAATATTAATATCGATTTTCCGATACTTCATATTCGCTACCAGAGCAACGACAACAGCAAAACAATTAGGTTGTTAATAAGTCAGTTCCAAATTTGTTAAATAAAAGAAATTACGTTACACATTACAAAAATTTAAAACAAGCAGTAGATGCTGGATTAATTCTGAGAAAAGTCCATCGCGTGCTAAAGTTTCATCAGTCAAAGTGGATGGCAAATTACATTGATCTAAATAAGAAACGTCGTGTTATGGCTAAAACTGAATTTGAGAAAAACTTCTTCAATTTCATGAATAACACGGTGTTTGGTAAGACGATGGAAATTATTTGAGAAAGAATTTCGATATAAAATGTAAAAGACGTAAATCGCAGAAATAAATTGGTTAACGATGGTGGTTTTGTCAGTATGAAAATATATAATGAAAATCTTGCTATAATACAACAACGAATGAAAAAATTAAAGTTAAATAAACCAATTTATGTTGGTGCAGCTGCACTTGATATATCAAAGTGGCTGATCTACGATTTTCACTACAATTTTGCCAAAAAGCGGTGGCCAGATTCGGAGTTACTATTTACTGATTCGGACTCGCTAGTTTATATTATAAAATGTGAAAATGCCTATCTGGATATTTACAATAATAAGATTTGTTTGATTTTTCATATTATCTAGTATGTAATAGATTTCAAGATAATTTTAATAAGAAAGTTGGAAAATTAAAGATGAATTTATGTTTGCGGTAAGACAGTTTGTTGCATTAAGAAGTAAAATGTATGCTGTCATATTAGATGACAATAAACTGACAAAAAAGCTAAAGATATCCCTCGCAGATATGTAAAAACGATGATTCATTTTGACGATTTAAAAAACAGCTCTAAAAATAGCGTCAGTTTTATCAAAACTAGTGTCATTAGAACAAATCATCATAAATTGGTGTACGGACATTTAATCCCACGACAATTAATCCCGCGACAGTTAATGCCTGACACTTAATTCCGCGACAGATAGTCCCGCTGACAGATTATATGCATGATTAACTGTCGCGGGATTAATTGTCGTGGGATTAAATGTCACCAAACCAATATGCTCACAGATAGGCTAAGATCACAAACAATTAATACCAACAGTAAATAATCCCGCGACAGATAGTCCCGCTGACACATTATATGCTCACAGATAGGCTAAGATCACAAACAATTAACACCAACAGTAATCCATCAAATAAATAATAAGCTTATACAATAGTATGATCGCATGAATAATTTTGGTCTTTCGAGAACTAGCACGGACCGGATTGGCTGAATTGGCTGAAATTAAGAAATTAAGAAAACCACCATAACTCCCACTATATAAGTCAGAGAGTTTCTTGGCTAACTCACTTGGAATAGTATTAATTGAATAATAATATTAATATTATTAGTAATATCAGTGTAGAGTCTACAAAAGAATAATAGCCTATGGCTGATAAGATCGCTTTTGGTATTCTTCAAGGAATCGCTGGTTCGCAGCCGTCTGTCCCCAAGAGATACCAGACGCAGAAGACGCGTGTCAAAAATGCTGTCGAAGGTTACTCTTCGAGCGAAGTTCTTGTCTATCTGCGTGCCATTGTTTACCTGTCGCACATTTAACTTTTAGTTCTCTATTTCACTTTACATTTAAATTTCGTACTTCTGATTACCTTTTATTAAATTGTGTTAAATATATTTATTTTATTTTTCTTATTTTACATGTCCACGGAAGGGTTTATCTGTGAGCATATAATGTATAAGCTTATTATTTATTTGATGGATTACTGTTGGTGTTAATTGTTTTTGATCTTAGCCTATCTGTGAGCATATAATGTGTCAGGACTATCGGGATTAAGTGTCAGGCATTAACTATCGCGGGATTAATTGTCGTGGGATTAAATGTCACCAAACGCATAAACTCGAAACTAATAAAATTATAAAAGGTGGACTAAGTAATTCCGATGATAAAAGGTGTTGCAGAAACGGAACTAATACGCTCATACTTAGATATTAAGTAATTTTGTCTAAAAATTAGAAATAATGTTTGACAATTTAACATTATTCGATTGAGTTACCAGCAAAATAAAAAGATAATGGTTGATAACCAGAAATTATCATTTGAATTTAACGATGAAATTTCAGGTATTTGATTGAGTAAATTTGACAGAATCTAATTCTTTCTTATCCGATCAGACGATAACAAATATTTCAAATATCTCAAAAGTTTACGAGACGAAAAATATAACTAAAATTCAACAATTCACATAATCCAATCAGCCAAAATTAGTATACAAAAATTAAAATCGGCCTGGACAGGTCAAAGGTTTTTGAAAAGGTAGTATCTTCTCAGTAAAATAGCACTAAAAGAACTGTTTGAGTCTCATCGTAAATTATCTGGTCGAATTAAATTCTCGTTATATAATCATGACAGCACATTATATATGATATCAAACGTCGAGATATTATATATCGGTCTAGAAATATGACTGTCTTTTTAAAGAAAGATAATACTTTTCCAGTCAAAGTTTAAAATATTTTGTAAGTTATCTAACAAAGCATATGCAATTGAGATTTTACATTGTAAAAAAATTGGTTTTTTAATTTTATTTTTGGTGGTTATGAAACTTATAATCAGTGAGGTTTAGTCCTTTTATCTCATTTTTTTGTTTATATCAATTCATTGTATTTTGATCAGATTTGTCTATAGCATCAGTTGACTAAGTGAGATAACTCCGTTAAGTGTAGCTTAGTAACAAGCAGTTGTCTTCTATGTTAGGTATAACATACATAACACTAGCGCTGGTTTTTGTTGAAAAATTTTTTCTAATTCTCTAAAATGCTCTTAACTCCAGGAGGCGACTTAACTACAGAAAAACAGAGACATGCATGCATGCATACATACATACATACATAGATACATAGATACATACATACATACATACATACATACATACATACATACATACATACATACATACATACATACATACATACATCCTGTTACGACCCTGTAGTTAAAGTATGTGTGTGTTAAGAAAAGAATTTTGTATAAATCTTTTTATTTCATTAAATGCAATTATTAATATAATTATATTATCAGTCTAACATGTTTTTGAAAAAACAGTGTATACTTGAGTCGTAGATGTGACTCATGTGAGGGAGTGAGGTACCATACCGCTCACCTCTACCCCTTTGAATAATTAATTAATCCTCGTATGAGGGTGTTAAATAGTCGCGCGTGCGTTATAGGCATATGCGACCTTAATACAACAGTCAGTTGGGCCGTTCACGTTTAGCCCTAGTTACACATTTATGATAGGTCTTCTTTTAGGAGTGATACCTAGCTGAATCTGTCTGATGACTGGCACTCAAGAGAGTTACATAGTTCTTATTCCTGGCTTCTTGGGTGTCGCCGACTTGGTCTCAGTCGCCGATTTGTCTCAGGGTCTCGGACTGGTTACAGACTTGTTTCGGTCTTGGTCGCAGTCGCCGACTCTCTCTCTCTCTCTCTCTCTCTCTCTCTCTCTCTCTCTCTCTCTCTCTCTCTCTCTCAGTCGCCGACTGGTCGCACGGTTGCAGGCTGTGTTTTGTTTATGATAGCCGACTGGCTCACTGTCTCGGTTCGCATAGTCGCGACGTTATCCGCTCGAGATCGAGATCGCCGACAGTGCGAAATGACGAAAGAAGAGCAATCCTCGGTCTAAAACGTGTATTGTCGCAAGACCTCTGCGTTACTTGGACGAACGTTGTTGCGCCGGGCTGCTGGTTTATCAAAGACCCTGTCCCTAACCTTTTCAAATTCCTGGTCTGGCTCTCTCATACTTAGCGAAATACGACCAAGTGTGCTTGCTCTGGCGGGGTGGTTATACTGCTATACTGCAGTGGACGTCTTCACTCTACGCCGCTTTCTAACACACACACACACACACACACACACACACAAAGGCGGAATCACACGTGATCCAAAATTAATACGATAGATGGCACTACAAAGCTCGCCAAACATTTAAAATCACAGCATAAACTTGAATGAAACGAAATATTAAATAACAAAACGAAAAACTGAAGTCCATGTGGTTTCCTTGTTACAATATCATTAAAACTCGTTAGAGTTTGTGTTGAATTATTGGTTTAATCCATATCAACGTTAAATAAATCTTATCTTATCTCTCATCTTAAGTTATATCTTATCTTAACTTGTCGTTTCTTATCCTATGCCCTCTATCTTCCAAAGGAAGCAAGGGATAGTTTTTATGCAAATTTAATATTGCATACACCTGCCTAATATAAAAATTTATCAAAATTAAAACACACATGGCCGAGGTCCAAAAGTTCCATACTTTTGGGATAGGTATAATAAAGTAAAACATAAGAATATCATTCACTTGACTTGACAAGTCAGTGAAAATTCATAGAATAAAATGTTGCACCTCACCCGTAAATTTATTGATGCATTTTTCATGTCCAAGTGCCTTTTTTGAGAGCACGTGATACTCACAGTACAAACATAAACCCTTTCGCGGGATGAAAGTTTGAATAAACATAATATACTTGATACCATGATGCAATTGAAACTCTTTGTTATCCAGGCAGTTTTTTAAAATATACTACTTGCCTTTAACCGACATGTCTACTGCTATAAGTGGCTAGCTCTACTTCATAGCCAGCTATTGGTATTTCACTGGCTATTTACTGGAATCAGTACACAATTCACTTTTTCCTGTCAAAGTTTGGTGGTGATACTAGAGCGAGATTTTGGCATTCTTGGTAAGGATTTAAAGGCAATTGTTTATTCTTTAAAATGTGAGCTTATGGTGTGGTTGTCTGTGTGTATTTCGGCGACAGTGCACATTGAGTAATAAGGTCATGGTTGATGATCCGGAAGTGAAATCTGTGTTCCGTTGCCTGGTGTTTTGTTTACAATTCAGCCTCTCAAAAAAATGCAGGTCAACCCTTGACAAGAACTAAACCGTAAAGTCATCTTTGAAGGTATTTTAGATTAATATTTGATTTGTATTGATTGTCACACAGTGGAAAGTTCAGTACTGAGAAACAAATGTAGAGAAAATATAGTGAAATTAATTGTGTACTATGGCCTACCGTAAAGTGACTGCATGAATTGTACATACCACATATAAATTGTAATGATAACCCAAGCCAGAAGACCATCTTCACAAATATATCTATATCTTTGATTATTAAACACAAATAGCTCAGAATCTCACACCAAAGTCTTAAGTTAAGATGTTTGAACAGGGACATCTTTAGGAAATTGTCCACTGTTTAAAAAAAAAAAACAAACAAAAGGTGGGGTCAAAATGCGAAACTAAATTGTGAGACCACCGGAGTAGACTTCCGGTTCTCATGACGGATGCGCACTGCATATCAGTTCCGCCAAAATACTGTTGCCAGGAGGCTAGACCAGGTACTAAAGCGATTGTTTCCGTCTTTATTTCGCCTTGGCGGCACCTATTATTGACAGCCAGAATGGCGAAAGAGCCCATGCCAGATGTGCTGTTCCAGCAGTTAATGAGCAGAATAAATCAGGTAAAATTTAGTCTAAATAAGGCCGTTTCTATGGTGAATCCATCCAAGGCTGTTATAAATATCGTTGCTATAAAAGAAAAAGTTGGTGCTCCAGTCTTTTATATGTGAATGGTTTAACGATATGTTAACACTATTCGACTATACAATGCCGAGTAAATGTGTGCATCTATAAAGAGGTTCACCAAAAAAATGAAAATATGAAAAGAGCAAAATGCGTGAATACTGCGTCGAATTTTTTTTTTATGTAAACGTATTGCTTAGATTAGAAAACCTCGGCGTTAGCATCAGTATCGAATGCCAAAAAATCACTGAAGTGAAATTGTTAAATCGGATTTGCTTTTGTTAATGCATGCTGTTATATCAATAAAGATTTTAAGTGTTTCCTGATTTTGTTAGCACTCAAACAGTTTCCTATAATAAGCTAATGGGGTACTAAAATATTGGTATTGACTTCAGTACACGATTTTCGCGTTTCTCCCTTCTTATTTAGAGTGGTGTGATTTATGTTGGGTGGGTTTGGGTATACATGATGACAAATGCAATATAATGTTTTTATGTCGTATGGGTTAGGGTTAGTGTGCACATGATAACAATTGAAACTTAAACATGTATGTGCTTGGAAGGGACCCATGCAGTATTGCTCATTACCTGTTTTATCTTTATATTTAGTTCACAAACACAAAATAGATGTTACATCCTGGACTATCTGGTTTTGATGCACTTATCACTTACTTTAACCATTTCAGAAATATACTTCCTTCATGGTGATTTATCTCATTACTTTGGAAACATTAGTAAGTCATTCATTTTGATGCACTTCACAGAAGTCATTTTTTCCTATGACACTACTGTACACACACACTGGAGAAAATAATATATTGCAAAGTAACATCAACATCACATGGAAAACTCAAGTTTATTGGAAAATTTACATTAAAAAAATTATTTAGTATTACTACAGTTTATCTTGCATTTATAATTATTTTGGAGAAATTTTTTTTCACAAATGCCAAAGGAATTTAGTTGGGAAAATCATGCATGTATCATAATAAAAATGTTTACTTATGATGAAAACAATTAGATTTACAGTATAATTATTTTCCATTACTTATTTGGCATTGTTAATATACAGAACCTCAATTACTGAATGTACTTTTTTATAACTTTAAATTGTTTGCATCCTTTGTAAGATAATGTCTGTAAAATTGCAAATAATCAGAGACAGAAGACATAATATTACATAGATCTTTTTATTTTCATTTATTGTCATTCTTACTATTATCATACCAATTTATAAATAACAAATAGGTTAAAATTAATTAAATATCTAGATTCTCTAAAAGGCTGAATAAAAACTGATGGAAAATTTACTATTAAAGTAAAATTTCTTATTTATCAAATAGAAAATATTACAATATATTTTAAATAACAATATAGAGGATGCTGATTTAGTTATGAAATATATCATAAAATTATGTTTCATCTAAATTTTAACAAATAATAATAACAAAAGGAGAACTTCAGAATGTTACTAATGACAGATCTATATAAAGCTTTTATAACATTGTACAACATTCTAAACAGTGTTATGGATGCAGTTATCAGCTATGAGAAATGTTGCTATCAGATGCTGAATAGCAGACTGGATGCTTCTTATCATGCTTTGCCCCATCAGAATAGCTTATATCAAGATATAAATAAACAAAAAAAGCCAACTGCTGATATAACAGTAAAATAAAAGAAATAAAACATGAATAATGATAATGTCATCTATTACAAAGTCATCATCAATGGCTCATTTTATAACCTTGGATTTTAGTAGTTGAGCATCTATGTAGGCAGAGCTTCCTCTTCTTGACATTTCAAACCAAAAGGGTGTTTCTCTAGTAACATGATCACCATGTTTGCATTCCATTTCTAATGCCAATGAGCTGACAGTGTTTTGGACCACCTGGCAAAAATCAAGTTATGAATTATAAATTGCATGAAATGACAGTTTCGTGCATTTGTTTGCAACCTTGATGCTTTTGATTTTCAGAATTGGTAGGGAGTTGTGTCAGAAAGCGATGATACTGTGAGATCCCCTTACTCCTTATGGCATTTGGTTAATGTTATATACAAGATAATCAACCACAGCTTTAATGACTGAATCAAGAAGACAAAAAAAAGAATACAAAATTAATGGATTTGAGCAGAGATATAGAATAGAATAACACAAGCCCCCATATGTAAATATAACAGTTGAATAAATCGCATAAACACAAATTGTGTCCGCAAATGGAAACACTGCAGCCCATTTGGTCAATGCTGTGGTGTTCCACAGGAATCTGTCCTTGGACCTGTTCTTTTCATTTTATACACTCAGCCACTCTCAAGTGTCATAGATCATCATCCAGTGTCTCACCAATTATATGCTGATGACACCCAAATATATAAATCTAGCCATCCAGAAATTGGAGCTACCATCCAAGGCGTAGAGAGGTGAATTTCTGATGTGAAATCATGGATGACATGTAACAAGCTGCAGATGAATGATGATAAAACTGAAGCCATCCTGATTACAACACAAAGACTATCTCATTCACATCCTTTACCTTAGACAATAAATATCAGCAACACCGACATTAAATTCACAGTCAATACAAAACCTCGGTGTTACTCTTAACAGTACTCTCTCATTGCATCAACATGTCATGAACATATGCAAGGCTGCATATCTTGAGCCGAGATGCATCAACTCCATTCACATGTATCTGTCAGTTGATGCCACTAAAATACTTGTGTGTTTATTAATAGTTTCAAGACTGGACTATTTTAACTCAATTCTGTCTGGTTCATCTCAAGATCTACTTTAGAAACTTCAAAAAGTTCAAAACACTGCTGCTCTGATCATTAGAATACCACAATCAGAGCATGCCTCTCTGCTGCTTTGTACCATACACTGACTATCCATATGAACCAGAATTAAACACAAAATTTTTTCACTGTGCTACGTTTCTCTGATAAGCTCCAGTTTAACATACCTATCTGATTTCACCCATGTGTATACACCTGCAAGATGCTTACACTCCTCTTCTGACACTCGCATTCTCAATATTCCCACTATGAAGTTGAAATCATATGGACAGTTCATTTGCAGACCAGGGCCAAGCAACATGGAACAAATTGCCCACTGCACTTAGACACAAAGACGCAGTGATCTCATTCAAGAGCACCCTTAAAACTCATCTATTTCAACTGCAAGAACAGTCATGAAGACCTACTTTATAACGTATCCTAACCTTAAAAATGTACAGCATGTTTTTCTGTTTCTAATTTTTTGGTGTTTGTTTTTATTTTTGTAATCATTTCATTATATATATATATATATATATATATATATATATATATATATATATATATATATATATATATATATATATATATATATATATATATATATATAAAGAATACAAATCATATGGCGAATAACAACCCTCTCAAGCGTACTGGATCCACCAAGGGATCACGTTTGTCAGGGATTAATTAAAATAGATGCAATAAACTGACGACGAACAGTACGAAACTAGTAACTAGCTAGCCTAAGCGCTTTCGACTCTTAATGAGTCTTTTTCAAAGGCAAATACAAAACATAGTTACGACAAACAAATAAACACAAAAACGTTGCGTTTGTAAACCTCTACATTTCTATCTTCACATGTGCTAAAACTATAAATACAACCAGCTTGTATAGACTAGTTGCGGAAACTGAAAACGTTGTATAATTCCCTAAAAGTCTACAAGCCAAAGCGACATCTATTTTTACTTTGTGTACATATGTAACGCAGATTATATCCCAAATATTTGGTTCTATACCGGTTATTCTTATAGTAAAAATTGAAGGATAAGAAGATTTAGAAAATGTTAAATTCTACTAGTGCATAGTTTTCATTTTCTAGTCTTCTTGGTTTAGACCGCTTGGTTTCAATGTTCTAAGGCGGCGTATCCAGTATGATTCCTTTTCCTTCCTGGTTTCGGAACTCCAGCTGTGGTTGTTGGCAATAGCGATAAGTATTATATCACTGAAAGTGTGGTCAGGGGAGGAGAAGTGTTCTGCGACCGGGCTTCTGTACAGCTTTTTTGTCATCCAATCAGATCTATGAAGGTTTATCCTTATGTGTAGCTTTTCAGTTTCTCCCACGTACTGAAGGCCACAGATCTTACATGTGATGAGATAAATCACATTCTCTGTTTTGCATGTTTTGTTTGGACCATGTATGTTTAGTTTTTCTTTAGTAACTGTGCTAGTGAATGTCTTGGTCTTTATCATATGTTGACAGGTTTTGCATCTTTTATCGCCACAGGGTCCAGATTGACTAGGTTGGTTTTGACTAGCGATTGTTGTTAGCTTGGCCCTGACTAGGATGTCCTTTAGGTTTTTTGGTCTCAGGTTTGTTCGGAAGTATTAGGTTTAGTATGTCTGACGATTGCACGGTTGGCCAGTGGTTTGCGATGATTTTACCTACTTTGGTTTGTTCGGAAGTATTAGGTTTAGTATGTCTGACGATTGCACGGTTGGCCAGTGGTTTGCGATGATTTTACCTACTTTGGGATTGTCTGGGTGATAGGTCAGAATAAATGGTATCCTATCAACCTTTTCTTTCTGTCCATATCTGAGTAGGTCATCACGGTTTGTTTGTTTGGCCCTTTGGATTGCCTCCGCAATCAGGTCTTTGTCGTAGCCTCGGTAAATTAAATGTTTAGCCAGCTCTTCAGACCTTTCTAGGAATCTTTCATCGTCGGAGCAAATTCTGCGTATCCTCAGTGCCTGGCTATATGGAATGTTCTTAATGCAGTGTTTTGGATGACAGCTGGTTGGGAGAAGATACTGGTGTTTGTCGGTTGGTTTCGAGTAGATGTCTGTGTGTAATTTGTTTTCCACCAGTCTGGTTGTTGTGTCCAGGAAAACATGGTTTGAGTTGGAAATTTCTGCCGTGAATTTTATTGAAGGATGGAAGTTGTTTGCCTTTGAAATGAAGTCATCCAGACTTTCTCTTCCATACTGCCACTTCATTTCTATATCATCGATAAAGCGTACCCACTGGTATGGTGTACGCTCAACCGATGCTAAGAGCTTTCCCTCAAGTTTTCCCATGAAAATATTAACATACGAAGGGGCCATTTTAGTACCCATTGCAGTTCCATTGATTTGTAGGTAGTTTTCTTCATTAAATTCAAAGTTGTTGAGTTTTAGGACAAGCTCCAGGAGTTGGATTAAGAAGTGTGTGGGTGGATTGTTTACAGTTCTTGTTTCCCATGCTTCGCTACATGCCTGTAACCCTTCGTTGTGCGGTATGTTGGTGTACAAAGATGTGACGTCTAAGGAAGCAAGTAAAGTATCTGGCAGTATTGGTTCACTAGCTTTGCTTTTTATGAGATAATAATATGAGATAATACATATATATATATGTATGTATGTTATTCTTTTTAAAGGTTGTCAAATGATGTAAAGCACTTATAGCTTTTAAAGATTAGGTGTTATATAAAGTCATCGTTATTATTATTATTATTATTATTATTATTATTATTATTATTATTATTATTATTATTATTATTATAAACAAAAAGAAATTGAATAATCTGCTTTTTTTATAGAAATAGTCTTAAAAACTTTATGCAAAATTAAGCTAGCTGTTGTACTGATAGAACAGATAATGCTCTGGTAGCCTAGTGGTTAGAGTATCCACCTCAGATGCAGGAGTTTGCTGGTTCGAACCCATGCCATGTCATATCAAAAAGTTTACAAATGGTACTAAAAGCTGCCTTGCTAGGCACTCAGCATTAAAGTGTTAGTGTTAGGACTTGTCGGCCTGGTGTCAGGATAATGTAACTGTGTGGGACATCATATGTGTCTGCAGCATGATGCCCCAATGCTAGACATCACTATAAACTGCCACACTGCAGACATCAAAGCAATATGACTGAAAAATCATTAAAGCTACATTAAAAATCTAGATTGCACACGCCACACACACACACACACACACACACACACACACACACACACACACACACACACACACACACATGTACTAAGAGAACAAATTTCATCACAGACTTCATTCAAAATTGAACTAGCTGTTCTGTTGAACTGATAGAACGAATTTCATAAAATCAAGTGACTGAACTCAAGTTGCCAGCATGTCATTTTGGTCTTTTCCAGATTGCTGTTGGTAAATGGTTGGTGTTGCCTTATTTCTTTTCCTTCTTCCCATCTTTCTAGCCTCTTCAGGTACACTAAGCATCTGGACTGAAGAGTGATCTTTTACCACTGCAATACATTATGGTGCTATTTGTTTCCCTCAAATTAAAAATATAATACTCAATCTAAATACTTGTCAGATTCTTCAGGGATAAACAATATTCCAACTCATTTACATTAGGTATCATCTATTGTTATTCAACAGAACTAAGCAATGGTCAGTTCACAACCTAATACACACATTCCTGTTATCATGAATTTATTTCTTTTTTTCAGTAGCTTCTTACCTTCTAACTGGAACTTTGACATAATTAGAACTCTCAGATAACTATTACTGTCCCACTATGGCTATAAAGTACCAGCTGAGCTATGCCTGACAACACATGCTTCTAATTACGTATACCCATGAATCAATCTATCATACTAGATTCCAACAACATGAGTCCTTCATAACAGCTACTTGCTGTCACTAGTCAACCAACAATATTGATTTCCTTTCCTTATTTGGTCAGTAAAAAAGAAGCAAGGCTGCTAGACCATGTATCTACACTCAGCTGAGATCCACAGACGATTTCCACATCCACATCAACATAAAAGACTGTTCCTAGTTATGAAAGCAGGAATGCAATAAATTATCCCACAAACATTGGCCATTTGGCTAAGCAAGAATGAAATACATTACCCCACAAACATTGGCCACTTGGCTAAGCAGGAATGAAATACATTACCCCACAAACATTGGTTACTTGGCTAAGCAGGAATGCAATACATTACCCCACAAACATTGGTTACTTGGCTAAGCAGGAATGCAATACATTACCCCACAAACATTGGCCACTTGGCTAAGCAGGAATGAAATACATTACCCCACAAACATTGGTTACTTGGCTAAGCAGGAATGCAATACATTACCCCACAAACATTGGTTACTTGGCGAAGCAGGAATGCAATACATTACCCCACAAACATTGGCCACTTGGCTAAGCAGGAATGAAATACATTACCCCACAAACATTGGCCACTTGGCTAAGCAGGAATGAAATACATTACCCCACAAACCTTGGCCACTTGGCTAAGCAAGAATAAAATACATTACCCCACAAACATTGGCCACTTGTCTAAGCAGGAATGAAATACATTACCCAACAAACATTGGCCACTTGGCTAAGCAAGAATAAAATACATTACCCCACAAACATTGGCCACTTGGCTAAGCAGGAATGCAATACATTACCCCATAAACATTGGCCACTTGGCTAAGCAAGAATAAAATACATTACCCCACAAACATTGGCCACTTGGCTAAGCAGGAATGCAATACATTACCCCACAAACATTGGTAACTTGGCTAAGCAGCAATGAAATACATTACCCCACAAACATTGGTCACTTGGGAGTTATTAAATCAGTGTACTCTTGACTCACACAAGATCAGCTAAACTAATGATCATTTCAGCTCACAAATTATGGGCAACTTTCATGATCTTGGCTTTGAATATATTGTCTCAATTTGGGACATAGTGGAGTCAGGTGACTGGCATGCCCAGTCTTCCTTCTCTTGCTTCCAGTTGAGTGCAATGTCTTTGTTATGGAGGGAACTGAATCTAATTGGGTTAGTGGTAGCTGAACAGACTGTGACCACTCCCCATTCAGGAAAGCACAACCTTTTACCCAGAAATGAATTTGCCACTTTTTGCTGTATTTGCCTGTGAAACTTTTGATGGTAAGATAATATTTAAGTGCAGAATCCCACAATGAGTCTCCTACCCAAAGTATATGTATAAACAAATATTCTTTTTTTGTTAAACTTATATTAGGAGAAGTTCATCCTTTTAGTTATAGTCTCCTTACATAATATGGTTAGGTCATGTATTTGATGGCAAAAGCAGGCCTTTTTGTAAATTATGTTTCTCCAGTAATATCTAAAGGATCATATTAAAAACAATCCCTAACACCCTTACCTACAATTTGGCAAACTTTGTTTCACTCAAGTTAAGAATTGGTACATCCAGGTATAATGATGGCCACATAGAGGGTAGAAAGGGGAGTTAACCTATAAGATTGTCTCCCTTTGTCTATACACTATATAGACAGAAAGCCATTCCTTTACTTTCCAGGAGGGCTGGATTTGAGGGTTGCAAGGTGAAGTTGTTTGCATTTTAAACATGCACAGTGGAGAGAATGTTGGCATACCTATATACTACTTTCATGTAATGTGGATGAAATTTCTTTGGATATTGTACTTTTGGAAATTTTAAAAGATCTTAGGACACTGCTAACTAAAATGACTGCTCCCTTGTGCTTCAAAAATCAACCTAAATTTGTCTAAATTACACTATTCTTGGCAGCTATTAAAATATGGAAAATGAATTTTGCCAAACTAGATAATACCAGCTTCTAAAAGTGCAATGACTGAATTACGAAATACATAAAATGTAAAAAAAGTTATCTGCTCTTTTTTTTACAATTTACCTCTGAAGTTCGAGAAGTGAAAATGAGCAAGTAGAGCTAGCACTTTTTTGAAAGATGCACATCTGGAGTAAGGCCAAGCTGTATACTCTCTAACCCATATTACACCCATCAATCATACATCAAAATAAAGGGAATTAAAGGTTCTTTGAACAACACCTAAGATATACAAAGTCTCTTTTAAATAACCAGTATAACTAGTGAGGAAACCCGGGGAAACTCTTTGTCTTTAAAATTCTAACCCTATGCTAAATACGAAACTGTAGAGCGCCACCTTAAAAACAAATATAAACATTTATGCAATTATTATTCTTATTTTCATATTATTATGTATGATGTTCTGAGTAAAATGGTACATTAACAATGATTTTATTCACGAAAATAAGCTAATTATGCTTATTGTTGCTCTAGCATACATAATTTGCTATGAGGCATGTTTAGGTGAGTAGTGACCTTCATTATGTGGAAATTAGAAGCCTTAGAATATAGGAATAAAGTCAACTTAAATTGAAAAATGTTGCATTAAGTAAAAGAAATACATATTGAAAATGTTTTATTTCATTTATTTGCAATGAAATTAAAAAATAAATGATAACAAAGCAAATTTGCTTTCTTCCATATCAAAGAATTAGTTAATATTTTACCCTTTGACCTTTGACCTATATGAACCTCACCTGATATATCCCCTTTTATAACTGTAAAATTTATTGTTGACATCTCAGGAATAAATATGGCTAGTTTCATGTTCCTGTCTATCATCATAACACTGGTTGCTATGTTGACAAAATGTAATGCGCATTTTTAAAATAGATCACTTTTAATCATAAGGAGGGGGGGCTTTACCGGTTTAAGACTCTGACTCTAATAAATGCTGTTCTGAGGGGGGAAATACAGGACAATTATTACAAAGGACTGTTTTGATGCTTGCGACTTAAATATTTCAGTCATACAATCAAAATTAAATCATACAATAATAATACCTATATTCTCTTTATGGTGGCGCTCACCAGTTATTATGTACTTTTGAGAGAGTGATGTATGTAAGGTGAAGTTGTTTGCATTTTAAACATGCACAGTGGAGAGAATGTTGGCATACCTATATACTACTTTCATGTAATGTGGATGAAATTTCTTTGGATATTGTACTTTTGGAAATTTTAAATGATCTTAGGACACTGCTAACTAAAATGACTGCTCCCTTGTACTCCAAAAATCAACCTAAATTTGTCTAAAGTACACTATTCTTGGCAGCTATTAAAATATGGAAAATGAATTTTGCCAAACTAGATAATACCAGCTTCTAAAAATGCAATGACTGAATTATGAAATACATAAAATGTAAAAAAAAGTTATAGGCTCTTTTTTTTACAATTTACCTCTGAAGTTCGAGAAGTGAAAATGAGCAAGTAGAGCTAGCACTTTTTTGAAAGATGCACATCTGGAGTAAGGCCAAGCTGTATACTCTCTAACCCATATTACACCCATCAATCATACATCAAAATAAAGGGAATTAAAGGTTCTTTGAACAACACCTAAGATATACAAAGTCTCTTTTAAATAACCAGTATGCTAAATACGAAACTGTAGAGCGCCACCAATGTAATGTGATCTGGTAAGTATTATCAAAGAAACATAATTTAACATTAGGCATGAATTTGCTGCAATAAATGCTTTTAGGGAGAGTCCCTTAATATTCCACTTAAAACAGCTTCAGAAACACAGTAACAATCAAACATGATAAAAAAACAAATCAAAAAATCCCTTTATATTGTTGTGTGATTGATGGGTGTAATATGGGTTATAGAGTATACAGCTTGGCCTTACTCCTGATGTGCACCTTTCAAAGAAATGTTAGCTTCACTTGGTTATTTTCACTTCCAGAACTTCAGAGGTAAACTGTAAAAAAATGAGCTGATAACTTTTCTTTACATTTATGTATTTGGCAATTCATTTATTGCACTTTCAGAAGCTGGTATTGTTATGTTTGACAAAATTAATTATCCCTATTTTAATAGCTGGCAAGGATAGTGTACTTTTAGACAAATTCAGGTTGATTTTTGGAACACATGGGAGTAGTCATTTTAGTCAGCAGTGTGCTAAGATCATTTAAAAATTCCAAAAGTACAATGTCCAAAGCGATGTTAGCCACATTACATGAAAGTAGCATATAGGTATGCCAACATTCTCTTCACTATACATGTTGAAAATGCAAACAACTTCACCTTACATACATCACTTTCTCAAAAGTACATAATAACTTGTGAGTGCCACCTCAAAGAGTATATAGGTATTATTATTGTATGATTTAATTTTGATTGTATGGCTAAAATAATTAATTCACAAGCATCAAAACAGTCTTTTTGACTAATTGTCCTGTATTTACCCCCTCAAAACAGCATATTTCAGAGTCAGAGTCTCAAACAGGTAAAGCCTCCCCCACTCATGATAAAAAGTGAGTTATTTTAAAAATGCGCATTGCATTTTGTCAGCATGGCAACTATTGTTATGCTGAAAGACTGAACATGAAACTAGCCAAATTTATTCCTGAGATGTCAACAATAAATTTTACAGTTTGAAAAGGGTATGGAACAGGTGAGGTTCATAAAGGTTTTGTTGGTTACCTTTCTTTATATCTGTCATCACACAATCAAACACATACATACATAAATGATCATCTACACACATAAATAAATGATTTTCTATACACACATAAATGGTCATCTACACACAAACACACCTATAATCATATATACACAAACACATACATAAATGATCATTTACACACAAACACAAATAAATGATCATCTACTCACAAACACATACATACATTGTCATCTACACATAAAACACACAAAAATGATCATCTACATACATACATAAATGATCATCTAAACACACTTGCATAAATTATCACTATTAGGACTAACAGTAATACTCTGTAGACAGTTTAGATGCCAGACCTCTATAATTGTATTCAATATTCCTTCTCAGTTTATTAGCCTTAACCCCTTGAAATGAACATGTTATAGTTGTTATTGTCAATTTTGTTGTTGTCATTATCATGAAAAACATCATCATGATCACCATCATTAGTGTTGAACAATTTTAATTTAAATTTTCAATTCTTTCTTGCAGGAAACTAATTCAAAGGAGAGGAAAATAGAGATTCTGTACAGCTGTAGGGGTTTTTTCAATGCGGACCAGGTAATTGTGATACTGTTACTGATTTTCCTGTCATTTACAATTTGTTCTCTCATTTCATACTTATTTCTATAATCAATCTGGAAGTAAATATAGTACCACCCTACAGTAAGTATTAAATCTGCAGCTAAAAATGGACCAGTGAATGCTTATGTTGTATTTTGTATATAGTGTGATGGAATCAGCACAATTGGAGCAAACATTGAATAATGTAACTTTATTACATAAAATTTTATAAATTTTCACTGTATTTGTTAATGATCTGTCTCATAAAATTTAGTCTAAATTTGAGATATCTTATCTATTTCTTTTGTTTATAAGAAATCATATGTTTTAATAAATTCAAACTTTAAGATGCATTTTTGATTATTTTATTATTTAAAACATTTCTTTAGTTTTAAGAAAAGGCAAGAATGTCATTGAATTAAAAAACAACAATCCTGATGTGAAATTTAGTTTACATGAAGAAAGATGTATATAAAATGACTGAACCTGTATGTCATTGTAATGAATTTCAGTCATTTTAATTCTGTAGTTAATTGTCATAAATTGATAACTCAGTCCCAGAGTTCTACTTAGATATCTTCAGGAACTGATAACTCAGTCCCAAAGTTCTTCTTAGACAAATGTTATGAATTGATAATTCAATCCAGATTGCTTGGTAATGAGACCCCCAACTTCTAGTACCTTCATTTACTTATCCATAATGGATTCTCAGTTTGTTTAGAAATTTGAGCTTTTTAACAGTCCCACAGACTGCTATAGTACTCTTGATATGTACCTTAGTTGTTTGTGTAAATACATGCATGCACCCATCTGAAACCAGCCTAGATCCAGATATGTTGTCATATGATGAAACTAAATCAATTTCTAAATTGTTAATTCTAGTTTGTTTTTTTTAGTAAATAGCACATATTCTGGTCAGTTTACATGGTTATCAAGGCAGATCTGGATCTAGATGTATAAATTCATGAAGATACAGAATGAAGAAAAAACATATGTATCATGATTTAACAAAAAAGAACAGAACCAAAAAAAGACATTTCTGTTAACATTTTTTACAGGCCTCTCAGCTACTGTATGCATATGGGTCCCCTGATGACAAGATGAGAGTGGTACAAATTCTAGAGCCAGTAAGTTCAACATGAATATCTTGCTGCACATTTTATGAAAAATATCCTTAGAATTAGAGATTAATAGCTACTACTTTAGTGTCACTACAAGGAGATGAATAGCTACTACTTTAGCATTACTGCAAGGAAATGAATAGCTACTACTTTAGCATCACTGCAAGGAAATGAATAGCTACTACTTTAGCATCACTACAATGAGATGAATAGCTACTACTTTAGTGTCACTACAAGGAGATGAATAGCTACTACTTTAGCATCACTGCAAGGAAATGAATAGCTACTACTGTAGCATCACTGCAAGGAGATGAATAGCTACTACTTTAGCATCACTGCAAGGAAATGAATAGCTACTACTTTAGCATCACTACAATGAGATGAATAGCTACTACTTTAGTGTCACTACAAGAAGATGAATAGCTACTACTTTAGCATCACTGCAAGGAAATGAATAGCTACTACTTTAGCATCACTACAATGAGATGAATAGCTACTACTTTAGTGTCACTACAAGAAGATGAATAGCTACTACTTTAGCATCACTGCAAGGAAATGAATAGCTACTACTTTAGCATCACTGCAAGGAAATAAATAGCTACTACTTTAGCATCACTGCAAGGAAATGAATAGCTACTACTTTAGCATCACTACAATGAGATGAATAGCTACTAATTTAGTGTCACTACAAGGAGATGAATAGCTACTACTTTAGCATCACTGCAAGGAAATGAATAGCTACTACTTTAGCATCACTGCAAGGAAATGAATAGCTACTACTTTAGCATCACTGCAAGGAAATGAATAGCTACTACTGTAGCATCACTGCAAGGAAATGAATAGCTACTACTTTAGCATCACTGCAAGGAGATGAATAGCTACTACTTTAGCATCACTGCAAGGAAATGAATAGCTACTACTTTAGCATCACTGCAAGGAAATGAATAGCTACTACTGTAGCATCACTGCAAGAAAATGAATAGCTACTACTTTAGCATCACTGCAAGGAGATGAATAGCTACTACTTTAGCATCACTGCAAGGAGATGAATAGCTACTACTTTAGCATCACTGCAAGGAAATGAATAGCTACTACTTTAGCATCACTGCAAGGAAATGAATAGCTACTACTTTAGCATCACTACAATGAGATGAATAGCTACTAATTTAGTGTCACTACAAGGAGATGAATAGCTACTACTTTAGCATCACTGCAAGGAAATGAATAGCTACTACTTTAGCATCACTACAATGAGATGAATAGCTACTACTTTAGTGTCACTACAAGGAGATGAATAACTACTACTTTAGCTCTACTATAAGGAGATGAATAGCTACTTCTTTAGTGTCACTACAAGGAGATGAATAGCTACTACTTTAGCATCTCTGCAAGGAGATGAATAGCTACTACTTTATCATTACTATAAGGAGAGGAATAGCTACTTCTTTAGTGTCACTACCAGGAGATGAATAGCTACCATTTTAGCATCATTACAAGGAGATGAATAGCTACTATTTTAACATCACTACAAGGAGATGAATAGCTACTTTAGTGTCACTATAAGGAGATGAATAGCTACTACTTTAGTATCACTACAAGGAGATAAATAGCTAATACTTTAGCATTACTAAAAGGAGATGAATAGCTTCTTCTTTAGTGACACTGTATGGAGATGAATAGCTACTACTTTAGCATTCCTACAAGGAGATGAATATCTACTTTAGTGTCACTACAAGGAGATGAATAGCTACTACTTTAGTATCACTACAAGGAGATATATAGCTACTACTTTAGCATTACTATAAGGAGATGAATAGCTACTTCTTTAGTGATACTATATGGATATGAATAGCTACTACTTTAGCATTCATATAAGGAGATGAATAGCTACTGTAATATCACTATAAGGAGATGAATAGCTACTACTTTAGCACTACTATAAGAAGACAAATATCTACTTTATTGTCACTACAAGGAGATGAATAGCTACTACTTTAGTATCACTACAAGGAGATAAATAGCTCCTACTTTAGCATTACTACAAGGAGATGAATAGCTACTTCTTTAGTGACATTATAAGGAGATGAATAGCTGCTACTTTAGCATTACTGCAAGGAGATTAATAGCTACTATTTTAGTGTCACTACATCATTTTTACAAAACATTGTTTATAGCAATATTATGTATTGTTTCAAAACAGATGCCACCATCTTGCAAAGTGCATTCATTTTATTGTCTATAATTTTAACTTGACTTCTACATATTTTCAAGATGGCAGTTCATAATTCAAAACAAATTTTCAAATATAATTTTAAATAATGGATTAACAGTGTTTTGCAAAAATGATATAATGCATCAAAAACACTGAAGTTCAGTAGAAACTATCTAAAAAGACCCATCCTTCTGACCCAAAATTATGGTCTTTCAAATTAAGTGGTCTCTCAAGCCAGGTCATATATATATATATATATATATATATATATATATATATATATATATATATATATATATATATATATATATATATATATATATATATATATAATCAACATATCTGTGTTTAATTTTGGTCATTCAAGACTGGTTGTTTCACATCAGTTGCTGTTCAATACAGGTTTTAATGTAACAACTATTTATTTCATGTAGAGTTTCTTTGAACAGTTCTGATGCTTTCAAACATTTTGGCTAATTGGTGGGGTTGACTGGCACGTAAGCAAGTATTCTACATGCTTATGACATTGGATGGTGAGATTGGTTTTATACTCTATTTTATATTCTAATTTTGTTATCATATTCTTAATTGAGCAGTATTTTCCAGGCAATATACTTCATTGATGTGCATAGTGACATTATGCAGTCATAGAAAGGGTTTCATCATGATATCATACAATATTCCTGATTTATTTGTTTGCATCATGATTGAAATTATTAATGAAGTTGAGCAAAGATTCAAAAGCCTAGATTGATTTCAATATTTGTAACTTCTTCCCTTGAATAATGTTAATTGATCAGGTAACTGATGCTAATTATAAATCAAAGTCTGTAATAAACATGTTGTTTTATATGTACTGTCTTGACTGTATTCATTCTTTTGACAGAATCATTTCACAAGCTAACAAGGTCAATAGTATTCATTCTTTTGGCATTATGTCATATCAAAAGCTCACTGCTACTTATTCATATCAAAAGTTTTCTAGTTCTCATATTTTGCATGGTGATATCAAAAGCTCATTAGTCATCTTTGCAAGCTCATTAGTACTTATATAGTAATCTTGCAAGTTCATTAATATTCAATTTTTGATATACATCAGACACTGCTAAAACAACTTGTACACCCAAGATATTATACAGTATGCTTACATTAATCTATGAATATTTTGCCCAAAGTTACACATAAAATAAAATATGGGTTAATGTTCTTGTCACTAGCCAGTAACCAGATTGACTGCCTACTATTATCCAGAGTAGAACTGCAGCTGTTTAAACATTCTAACATATTTGATTACCTTCTTGCATTCATCCAGCTATGTGCTGTATAATTTGAAGCTACTGCTTGACAAAATAAGAAAGTTGATGGATGGTCAGAGTTTAATGTCAAGCTCTAGCTATGGTCAAATATCATTTAATAATTATTATATCATGCAGAAATTTGTATTCTTATACAACACTTTTTAAAGTTGACAAGAAACACTGTATATAAAAGTACTTGACTGTACACTGGTAGTATCAAAGCAATATTACATCAAAATGGATTTAACAAGATTATATCATCTTCCAACCAAGGAAAATCTGACTTCCAAGCATTTATTTCCTGGCTGTTTTTTTGTCAAAATGCTCTACTTGAAATCTTTTATATGCAGTATTACTGCACTATAACACATTCAATGCAGTTACAGTGCCAATGTGAGGCAGTAAATCTGTGGAGTTAATTTGCTAGATGTACTGCACTATGACACAGATATTATGGTTACAATACCAATGTGAGGCAGTAAATCTGTGGAGTTAATTTGCTAGATGTACTGCACTATGACACAGATATTATGGTTACAATACCAATGTGAGGCAGTAAATCTGTGGAGTTGATTTGCTAGATGTACTGCACTGACACAGATATTATGATTACAAAACCAATGTGAGGCAGTAAATCTGTGGAGTTGATTTGCTAGATGTACTGCACTGACACAGACATTATGGTTACAATACCAATGTGAGGCAGTAAATCTGTGGATTTGATTTGCTAGATGTACTGCACTGACACAGATATTATGATTACAAAACCAATGTGAGGCAGTAAATCTGTGGAGTTGATTTGCTAGATGTACTGCACTGTGACACAGATATTATGGTTACAATACCAATGTGAGGCAGTAAATCTGTGGATTTGATTTGCTAGATGTACTGCACTATGACACAGATATTATGGTTACAATACCAATGTAAGGCTGTAAATCTGTGGAGTTGATTTGCTAGATGTACTGCACTGACACAGATATTATGGTTACAATACCAATGTGAGTCAGTACATCTGTGGAGTTGATTTGCTAGATGTGCTGCACTGTGACACAGATATTATGGTTCAATACCAATGTGAGGCAGTAAATCTGTGGAGTTGATTTGCTAGATGTACTGCACTGACACAGACATTATGGTTACAATACCAATGTGAGGCAGTAAATCTGTGGAGTTAATTTGCTAGATGTACTGCACTGTGACACAGATATTATGGTTACAATACCAATATGAGTCAGTACATCTGTGGAGTTGATTTGCTAGATGTACTGCACTATGACACAGATATTATGGTTACAATACCAATGTGAGGCAGGAGGTTCTAAATCTTGTCAGTTTCATTTTACTTTCAAGTGGTGTAAGTATTGTTATGCACATATACAGAATGAATGTTCATTTCAAATGAAATTTATGAAATAGTTCGTGTTTTTGGTGAGCACAAGATTTTAGTTATTTAATGAGTTTCATATATTTCATTTCAAATGAGCACAAATGTATGGCTCTGTTTTTTGCATGATGAAAGATACTAATTTTATTTGACCGACCTCAGTATAGGACAGGACAGGACAGGACAGGACAGGACAGGACAGGACGGGATGGGATGGGACGGGACAGGACGGGACAGGACAGGACAGGACAGGACAGGACACCTTTCTTTTGCATAATGTTATAACCTCATATAGAACATCATGAAGTGTTATCACATGTTACATATCAGACAATTGTCATATATATATATATATATATATATATATATATATATATATATATATATATATATATATATATATATATATATATATGTATGTACAGTTTTATATATATATATATATATATATATATATATATATATATATATATATATATATATATATATATATATATATATATATATATATATATATATATATATATATATATATATATATATATATATATATATATATATATATATATGGTGATAGTTATTTGTTATCCAACCTTGATAGTGTTTGGGGACAGCTTGCAATATTAAATGTAATATTAAAGTTTTTTGATTACCCTTTTTTTCTGCATCCAGAGATTGTGCCGAATGTCCTGTCAAGAAGCACGGAAAATCATTGGATCGGTGTCTGTACATAATGACAAACTTGCAGTGCTTGACTGTACTAAAAGGTACATCCTAATCAGAGCAGGTCTATGCAAAACACAAGGTCAACTTGCTACAGTCCTTATTTACCCTGACATTTCTTTTCGTTAGCAATCCAAATGCTATCACCATTTTTTCTTGTTACAGTAATTATTTACCATAATTAATTACTTTTCATAAAAAAAATCAGAATTCTTTCACTGGATAATTAATTTATTTTTATATTTTGGTTTCAAGCAAGCTGAGTGAACCAGTTTATTATGACTAATAAGCATCATATGTCTTAATTATTGTATAAATCTTTAATTTTAAATTTAAGACATTTTTAACAAAATTTAGTATTTTATCATGTGATATATGCCAATAATAAGTATAAGTTGTTTTTGAAAGACCCAGGTTTTAGAATATGATTAATAATGTGAAACTACTGGCAGTCAGACAAATTTGAAACATTGTGTTCACATATTATTAATTAATTTTAATCAGTTTACATTAAATCAGCCACATATAAGATTAGGTTAGGATAAGCTCATAGGACAAATTACTTGTCCATAATGGATTCTCAGATTCTCAGACTATGGATAGAATTACATTACATCCCATGTAAGGTCATCTGACTTTGACTTGTCCAAGGTCTTTTTTAAGCATCTTAGCATGTACATAAGTAGTCCTTTGTATGATTTTGTACAATTCAGTTCTACTCTACTTTAAAACAAATTAATGTTCTTTTATCTACTCACCCATAAACAGATTCACTACTAATCCTGTATGTACTTAAATTGAATGCCTTTTTCATATTTTATAGTAAATCAGTTGTAAATCATGTATGTACTTGTCATTAATGTATTGTACATGTTTTATAGTAAACCAGTTATAAATCCTATAAGTTCTTTAATATAATTACTTCCTGGTACATATTTGATAGAAAATCAGTTATAAAACATATATATACTTATCATTCATGCATTGTATTTATTTTATAGTAGTAGCAGATAAGTTATTAAGTTTTTAATAGTATTGATGTCTATAGATACCACACTTTGTAAAATTTGTACATTATATGCATGTAGTAGTAAATGGTCTCATTGAAGATGGGTTTGCTGACCAAATACTTCTTTTTTAAAATGAATTTGTTATTATTATTATTATTATTATTATTATTATTATTATTATTATTATTATTATTATTAGTAGTAGTAGTAGTAGTAGTAGTAGTAGTAGTAGTAGTAGTAGTAGTAGTAGTAGTAGTAGTAGTAGTAATAGTATTAGAAAAGTCATGTGATCAATGCATAAATGTTTTGTCTTAGAATTTTCAATATACCTATTATCTGTATGTAGATGTTAATTGATTTTTATCCTTGAATTATTTCTTTCAGAGTACTAACAGATGCCCAGACAAAGTTAGGTGAAGAGTACATCCTCAGTGCTTTTCCATTTGAGCATGATAAGTACAGGGCATTGAACATACTGAATACAGTAAGTATAGGGCATGAATTGCAGTTGTAATCAGGTGTACAGTATATACTGAATGCTCTAAGTATAGGTCATGAACTGAAATTGAAATTATATGTACCATATATATTCTCTTATAAGTTGAATCCCACTGCAAACAACATAGATACTCATCTGACATAATAGAATGCACTGGTAGATCAGATTCTGTGTTGTTTGTGTTACTGATTACTCCTAAGAAACTGCATTGACCCAGATCTCTCAGCACAATATGCAGTGGCAGATGTTGGTCTGTGCACTTTGCTTTTGGATCTGACCTATATTCTGTTATATTTGGTATGTTGTAGCAACATGGTTGTGTATAATTCATTGTGTAACATAATCTAAACCATGTGGACTAACAGACTGGGTATTTGTCCAAGTTATTCATTATCTTTATATGCTCATCATCATGTATACTAATCAGTATTTTTTCATTTTCTTTAATTGTTTTCACATCCAGTAAATTCAGCAAGTTTGCAAAAACAAATTTAATGTACAAATTTCTAAAAAGAAACATATAAATACTTAAAAACTATTTATGAAAGAGCTGTCAAGGGATATGAAAAAAACTTCTTCATAATTAGTTGTCCTGTATGTGTATGAAGGAGTCATCTAAGAGCTCCTCTGAAAGTGTTCTTTATAGCCAGGCACCGACATATATATGACAGTAAAGTCACATAATACTGTACTATTGGTCAGTTCTAAGTGACACTAAAATTTAAGCCAGTGACTGGATGACTGGGTTCTAAACTTAAGATTAAGTTCAGACTTAAGTTCTGCTGATGAAATCCAGGCAGTGATGCTGCCAGGCTACACAGATCTGATATTAGCTATGTGCAAGAGCTTAAGCCATGAAAACTGAACTCTGACAGATAAAAATCTATAAAGCACAAATAATTTAAGCATAATCAGGAAATGGATTTCTCTTTGTAAGGTTGTCTGCTTTAGTCTTGGTCACCAAAATATTTAATTTTTGTTTGTCTGATGGGTTTTTTTCATGCATTTTGCTCTATTTCTGAATGCATATGTCTGGAATGCATCAGGCTTGCAGTTGAAGACAATGGCAGTCTGTAAGTTAACAATGAATTACTGTAAAGTTCATTTTGCTGGGATTTCTAGCTCAGATCAGAATAATGAACAGGTTATATGTGTTATTGATAATTTAAAGAATTTTTATCTGTAGCGGAAACCTCCTCAGCTACTCTACCCTAAGTGTCGCTATCTTGGGTTCTTTAGGATAGGTCTTTTATTTGGAGTGATGCTCCACTGAATCTGTCTGAGGACTGGCACTCCAGAGTGTGACAGATTTCTACCCCAGCTGGATACTGTCTTATTCCTGGCTTCTTGTCACCAACTGGGTTACTGGGTGACCGAGTCATCAACTTGGTGTCCTGTGGTTGCTGACTGTGTCATCGACCAAGTTGCTGGGTCATCAATTAGATTGTCATCCAGATCACTGGGTCATTAACTGGGTCACTGAGTCATTGACTGTGTTGCTGTGATGCAGAGTCTCAGACTTTGTTGAAGGCTGGGGTTCCAGAGTCACCGTGTCACAGAGTTGCTGACTTGGTTGCAGAATCACCAACTGGGTTGCAGACTGTGTTGCAATGTCACTGACTGTGTCGTCCTCTGGTTGCCGACATGGTTGCATACATTTTCCCAGGTTTCCTAGGAAACCTTGAATAAATGTTCCTTGGAAAAACCTCAGAGTATTGGTTACTAACTTTCTGAGGTTACAATGTATTTACAGACAAAAACTTTTGATAATTGTCCAAGGTTTTTATACTCAAACGTCCAAGGTTTCCTTGAAATGAAAATTATACAATTTTATATAATACATTGGTATTAAGGCCATTAGGATACAAAGTATCTAATTTATGAATCCAATAAGTCTCTTTTATAAGTCTGTTAATGTCTCCATGCACATATCTATTGGCATGAAAGAAAAATCGAGTAGACAGTGATTATGGGTGTTAAAATGTGTAGAAATATTAGATGAAAACTGAGGATCTGTATAATTTTTAATATGAAAGCGGTGACTGTTCATTCTTTTAGAAACTTGTTGAAGTGTTTGTCCAACATATTGCATGTTACATTTTTGACAGCTTATCAAATAAACCACGTTAGTTAATATGCAGTTAGTGTTATAACGTAGGGAAAATGTCTCTTTTGTGTTAGCGCTACTAAAAAAACTACTTTTTCTTATGTTTGCACATTGAGAGCATCAATGTCTATTACATTTAGATGACGAGAATTGTCCTTTTTTATTTTTTTCTGTATGTTTAGTTCTAATTAAAAAATCTTGCAAATTCTTGGGTCTCTTGTAAGCAACAATAGGTTTATTGTTGTAAAGGGATTTTACGCTGTTTTTATTTGATAAGTTTAGGAGACTCCAATATTTATTAATTATAAGACCTATATTAGGTAATGAAGGATTGTATTGTATTGTAAAAGGAACTATATTTTTCTGCATGGTACAATTTGCTGTATTTAAAGCCTCATTTTGAGAAAGATTACGGGTTTTCTTCAGCACAGAATCAATGATATGTACTGGATAATTTCTGTTTGGAAATATGTTTTTAAATCATTCAACGAATTTTGTAATTGACAATCATCTGAAATAATGCGTCAGTATCTTTTAGCCTGGCTGTATGGTATACCGTTTTTACATGACATTGGATGGCATGAAGAATATTCTACATACTGGTGGATATTAGTTTCTTTGTCATGAATATTCGTAGAAATAGTGTTATCAATATGTTTAATTACATTTACATCTAAAAATGAAACATGCGTATTTGATGCAGTATAAGTAAATTTAATTGTCGGATGAAAATGATTTAGGCGATGAATGAATTTCTCCAGTTCTTCAGTTGAATGGTTCCAGATCATAATTAAACATATTGATAACACTATTTCTACGAATTAAATATATAATAATATAATACATATAACAATATCTCAGCTGTATTTCAATATGAAAATGAACATGATGATAGTTTGTAAATTTATACAGATAAGATTTAGTACAGAAAAATCATTTATAATCTCAAGATTCATCTTACATGTATCACTACACCATAAGACCAAAAATAACCAGATTCAGTAATCACTACCTTGTGACAGCAAATTGTGATCTAGATCACCTGAATTTTGTATCTTCTGGAATCACCTGTATATTGTGTCTTCTTGGTCACTTGAATGTTGTGTCTTCTGGGTCACCTGAATGTTGTATCCTCTGGGTCACCTGAATGTTGTATCTTCTGGGTCACCTAAATGTTGTATCATCTGGGTCACCTGCATGTTGTGTCTTCTGGGTTACCCGAATGTTGTATCTTCTGGGTTACATAAATCTTGTGTCTTCTGGGTTAACTGAATGTTGTATTTTCTGGGTCACCTGAATGTTGTATCTTTTGGGTCACCTGAATTATGTGTCTTCTGGGTCACCTGAATGTTGTGTCTTCTGGGTCACCTGAATGTTGTATCTTCTGGGTTACCTGAATGTTGTGTCTTCTGGGTCACCTGAATGTTGTATCTTCTTGGTTACCTGAATGTTGTGTCTTCTGGGTCACCTGAATGTTGTATCTTTTAGGTTACCTGAATGTTGTGTCTTCTGGGTCACATGAATGTTGTGTCTTCTGGGTTACCTGAGTGTTGTGTCTTCTTGGTTACCTGAATGTTGTATCTTTTGGGTCACCTGAATGTTGTATCTTCAAGGTTACCTGAATCTTGTATCTTCTGGGTTACAAGAATGTTGTGTCTTCTGGGTCACCTGAATGTTGTGTCTTCTGGGTCACCTGAATGTTGTATCTTTTAGGTTACCTGAATGTTGTGTCTTCTGGGTCACCTAAATGTTGTATTGTCTGGGTTACCTGAATGTTGTATCTTCTGGGTCACCTGAATGTTGTATCTTTTAGGTTACCTGAATGTTGTTTCTTCTGGGTCACCTGAATGTTGTGTATTCTGGGTTACCTGAATGTTGTATCTTCTAGGTCATCTGAATGTTGTATCTTTTAGGTTACCTGAATGTTGTGTCTTCTGGGTCACCTGAATGTTGTATCTTTTAGGTTACCTGAATGTTGTGTCTTCTGGGTCACCTGAATGTTGTGTCTTCTGGGTCACCTGAATGTTGTATCATCTGGGTCACCTGAGTGTTGTATCTTCTGGGATACCTGAATGTTGTATCATCTGGGTCACCTGAATGTTGTGTCTTCTAGGTCACCTGAATGTTGTTTCTTCTGGGTCACCTGAATGTTGTATCTTCTGGGTCACCTGAATGTTGTGTCTTCTGGGTCACCTGCATGTTGTGTCTTCTGGGTCACCTGAATGTTGTCTTCTGGTCACCTGAATGTTGTGTCTTCTGGGTCACCTGAATGTTGTGTCTTCTGGGTCACCTGAATATTGTGTCTTCTGGGTCACCTGACTGTTGTATCTTTTGGGATACCTGAATGTTGTATCTTCTGGGTTACTGTAATGTTGAGTCTTCTTGGTTACCTGAATGTTGTATCTTCTGGGTTACCTGCATATTGTATCTTCTGGGTCACCTGAATGTTGTATCTTCTGGGTTACCTGAATGTTGTATCTTCTGGGTTACCTGAATGTTGTGTCTTCTGGGTTAATTGAATGTTGTGTCTTCTGGGTCACCTGAATGTTGTATCGTCTGGGTTCCCTGAAGGTTGTGTCTTCTGGGTCACCTGAATGTTGTATCTTCTTGGTTACCTGAATCTTGTATCTTCTTGGTTACCTGAATATTGTATCTTCTGGGTTACCTGAATGTTGTGTCTTCTGGGTTACCTGAATGTTGTATCTTCTGGGTCACCTGAATGTTGTGTCTTTTTGGTCACCTGAATGTTGTGTCTTCTGGGTCACCTGAATGTTGTATCTTTTGGGTTACCAGAATGTTGTGTCTTCTGGGTCACCTGAATGTGGTATCTTCTGGGTCACCTGAATGTTGTGTTTTGTGGGTCACCTAAATGTTGTATCTTCTGGGTTACCAGAATGTTGTGTCTTCTGGGTCACCTGAATGTTGTATCTGCTGGGTTACCTGAAGGTTGTGTCTTCTGGGTCACATGAATGTTGTGTCTTCTTGGTCACCTGAATGTTGTTTCTTTTGGGTTACCTGAATGTTGTGTCTTCTGAGTCACCTGAATGTTGTATCTTCTGGATCATCTGAATTTCATATCTTGCAAGTCAATAAAATTTTGTCTCTTCTGGATCACCTGACCTTTTTTATTATTCAAGTTGGGATGTATATTTGTAACTATGCATGTTAAAAATTTGTCTTTTTGTGATGATTTCAATGGAGGCTAAATGCACTTGCAAGATAATGTCCCTCAGAACTCCTCAGTGATAATTTCAATAACATCAAGCCTGCCAAATATGTTTTTCTTTGAGTACCATGATAGTCAGCTTCTATGTTTCATTGGATAGTCTGTTTCTTGTGTGTTTAATTGGATGTCTGTTTCTGATGTGTTTGTTTCACTTGGTAGTCTGCTTTTGTGGAGCAGTTTATGCCTAATCTTACACTCATCATTTCTTTCCCTTGCAGGTGAGATCTTTTGTTGGAGAGAAAGTTCCAGCAGGTGGTCACCAGGGATATGCAGCTCTTGGAGGGTTGTATACTCAGGCTCGTCCCATGGTGCCTCATTTATATGGACCAGTAGATTATCAAGCAATGCAAATCCCAGTAAGTCTGTCATATGAAATCCATTTTGTTTAGTATTTAATTGAATGTTGCAAAAGATATCTATGGTCACCGCGATGCCCTAAGCAGCAGGGAGGGTGAACCCTACAAATTTTTGCGACAAAATAGATTAAAGCCTCAGAATGCCCAATAGAGCCTTCCTACGAAATCTCATATTTTAACAAAAAAAAAATAAAGACCCCATTTTACAAATGGAGCCTTAGCGATTTTGTCGTAAATATATTGTCATAACCACCCTCAAATTGCTGCCAATAATTGCTATCATCTACGTCGCAAATATGTTGTCATAACCCTCCCTGCTGCGAAAAGGATTTCAGGGTTAATAACCGAATATTTGATCAAGTCCAATACGATATCGTGACCGAGGGTCGTGTAAATTTATTGTTATAAATCCATGTGGGACTGACTGAGCATGACTAAAGTAATTTTTGAATTCATTGAAGTCCATATCGGAACACCATGTCTGCCAAATATTTCGTAGCGTATGTGTATCAACGCCGTTGAATACAGCAAGAATATTGCAGTTATCGCGAATCACTTTTGGAATCTGAGTGTAGCATTGAGTGACATATATCACGTCAGTGTTTTTATGCCTACCTCGTGAAAATATTCTAGCAGGGTTTTTTTGATTATCTAACATCACATCATCGTACACTACAAGATAGTTTATGTCTCCATCGAGGTCATCTACGCTAGGCGCATCATCAATATCTGTTATAAAGTCGATGACACTTTCACCTTTAATTTCTGATGCATTCTCATTATAATCTTTTAGCACTTCATAGCACCGTTGATCATCTACGGATGGAGCAACTAAATATAATTTATCCCACTTCATAAATCGCATTATCAAATTAAGCAGCAATTGTGTTTTACCTGATCCAGATGGTCCGATTATAGTGGCACGGACAGAATTCGGAAGCGCTGCGTGGTGTTTCACCGGTTCTCTTCTTTTAGTCGCTGAAAAATCAATTATATTCATAACGCTATATATAAATTATGGATCTATATTGTGTTAAATGTAAACAGCATACTAGTACAAATGATGCGACGACGATTACAACTAAAAATAACAGATCGGCACTTACTGGTCAGTGTGTAACATGTGGTACAAAAAAATTTCGATTTATTTCTTTAAAAAAAAGCGACACGGAGGTGATATCGCAGCCAAATTGGGAAAACTCACCGGAACCCCATGGGCAAAATACCCTGGAGAAGAACACCTTCCAGGATATAGCTACTGTGGTCCCGGAACGAGATTAGATCTCAGACTTGATGATCAAAATCAGACCCGGCCTGGTGAGTATCCGATAAATGCTATTGATAAGGCATGTCATGCTCATGATGTTGCATATAAAAGCAATAATTTGCAACAAAGACATCTCGCGGATGTAAAATTAATTCATGCGTTAAATGCTATTCCCGATAAATCCTTCAAAGAAAAATTGGCTTCATGGTTGGTCAAATCAGCTATGAAAGGCAAGTTAGTGTTAGGTGCTGGTAATTAAAAACACTAGTGTTTTTATAGTATGGAATCTATTTATTATTCTCCGAAAGGATACTGGAGGGGTAAAGCAGCAATCAGTAAACTCGCTAACGCTGCAAAAGTGAAAAAGTCCACTGCGGAAGATTGGTTATCCAAACAAGCTATATGGCAAATTTATCTACCACCGCCTAAACAAATTAATTATTCTCATTTTGATGTTACCGTACCCAATGAAGTTCATCAGGCTGATTTATTGTTTTTACCACATGACCATGGTTACAAATACGCGCTAACTGTAGTTGATATTGCGAGTCGATTTAAACAAGCAGAACCATTAAAAACAAAGTCAGCTTCTGAAGTCGCTTCTGCATTTGAAAGGATTTATCGACGAGGTCCTCTAAGATGGCCAAATCTATTACAAGTTGATCCTGGCAAAAAGTTTCAAGGTGCTGTTCTATCAACAATGAAAACTCATAATGTTACAATACGACGGGGACATACTGCGTTACATCGTGATCAGGCAATTGTAGAACGATTTAATCGAACTCTTGCAGAACGGTTATTTGGATATCAATATGCAAAAGAATTCATCCAAGAAAAACGATCTCGTGAATGGGTCCAAAGGTTACCGAGTGTAGTTGCAGCGTTAAATAACGAGATTACTCGAACTATTAATATGAAACCAAATATTGCAATAAAAAAATATATACCCGAACAACCACAGCGGGTTAGCACTCAGCCACTTCTCGGTGATGTTACTGTGAGATATTTATACGAACCAGGAGAACTTGAAGGTGGTAAAAGAAGAGCTACTGATCCTATATGGAGTGTTACTACGCATAAAATTTCAACCATAACGCGATCAACTGGTAGACCTCCAATATACAGATTGGATTCAACTGCACCTCAGCGTGGTTTTACACGCGAACAACTACAAGTCATTCCGGACGATACTCAATTACCGCCACATGGTCTTAATTAGCTCCGTTACGTCTATTACACTCAAGACAGGTCAACATCACATTGTTTCTGACATGACCAAGACTGTTATTTTTTCTGTCTACGGTGAATTGTCGAGGGTCTTTATCCGAATACTGCCAGTGCATTATACAATTGCAACTGGCGCAGTGATTATTCTGTTGTTCTTTTAATGCGATTATTACTTCAGCATCAATATCAAATTCTCGTTGTTTTTTTTTTTGTCCTGCTGTTTGTAACTAGAGAGTTTTTTTATTAATGATGCTAATATCAGTGCTATCATCGTTTGCATTAAAATCATCATCGAAAACAACCCTTCGTAGTTGATTTATTCGTCGTACTCTGGACACTGCGAGATAGACTAAATTTGACCATTCAATGCGATTATCAACTATCCAAACAATTTTATCCGTGATGGTCAATCCTTGTGACGAGTGTATTGTTGTTACATAACCAAGCATCCATGGTGATTTATCAGCGCATAATGCATCTTCTACAGCATTGATATCAACTAGTACAATATCATTTAACACTAGAATCTGTTTCTCCGTCTGGCCTGGAATTTCAACTTCAATATTCTGCTTTCGTGTATCCAATGGTCTATAACACAAAGGTACTGGAAACGTTGGGAATTTTTTTCTTGTGTAGCTCAAACAACTTTTTCTGAAGTGCGTCTCTGACTATCTTTCTACTTGCTACTACAAAATCATTTGGTCTCCATGTTTCCCAAAAATCATTCATAGGCGTTTCAGAAATTATTTCACGCGCTACTTCACATTGAATTCTATCGGGTTGTAATCTAATTAGTTTTTTAAACTCACGTAACTGCTCATCGAGTGCTCTATAGTCAGTATCAATTTCTTCGTAATAATCAACAAATCCTTTTAACCAATTATGTGGACTTCTACCAACAAATGGTGGTGGTTGACCATGATCGCCGCACAATATAACTTTTGTATTATTTTGCAATAACCAATCAAGAAACATTTTTAATACATCTTCTGAAACAGTACATGCTTCATCCCAAATAATAACCGCAGGAATAAATTTCTCACCCATTCGCTCAGGAGTCCAAGCATCGCCCTTGTATCGAAAAAAACTATGATACGTGCAAGCTTCAACATTTCGTTGTTTTATCTCTCTCGCTAGTCTATGGGTTGGTGTGAGTACAATCATGGACGTTCTCTCTCGATATAATTCTATCACACGTCTTGTCTTTCCAGATCCACCACAACCGTTTAAATAAACTGTTTTATATCTACAAATTGGATCTGATATCGGTGGTGCTTTAGACATAGAAAATCCTTCGGATTTTTCACTGATAGAATTATCGTTTTTCAGGTAACTGCTTTTAATCTCAACGTCTGCTGATTTAGAATAATCGCATTGTATTTCACGTTTAATTCGCCATGTTCCCCAAGTCTCTTCGCTATTAGTAAATTTAGTTACCTCTTTGATTTATTTTTTATCGACATACATTGAATCAATTGCAACTCTAACTGCTATACTAGGAAATCTATTTATCATTGCAAATAAATTGATAGATGCATAACCCAGCATAGAAGCTCTCAAATGTAGATATGCAGAGCTTTCTCCATCACTGTAAGTAACAATTCTACAAAACTTTGTTTTATTGGACAAGAAGGCTGTTTTACAATTTGCGTATCTATTTTTCTCTACTGCATCTTTAATAACGAAGTCGTATTCGGCATCATCTATAATCAATCGTGAGGATTGTCTTTTATAGTTGAATTTTTTTCCACCTTGTGTAAATTTACCGATTATTCTTCGGCCGAGATCCTTTGCTTCACTATTTCGTTGATTAAATATTTTTTTCGACCATTAAATGATGTACTCCTCGTCAGCATCAATATGTTTTCTAGACTTATCGATTATACTATCAAGACATTCTGGTTCTGGTAACCAGACATTGGTTTGTTTTCGATATGAGATAATCGCTTCGCTGACAATCAACGAAACTAACATTTTACAATCAATCATATATCGCAGTAACACTATTGGTAACCACATCCTTTCAGCCATGTGTCTACCAATCCAAACATAACAACACGGATGAAGTCCTTCAGCGAATTCAAATGATACTACGCGAGCAAAACCGGTCAAATCAAAATCAGGCAGTGGTCCATTAATAGCAACGCGAGTCATTTCATGTGTGGGATGTCCAAACCGTTTAAAATACTCACCAGCGAATCCATATCCTAGAAAACTTCATGGATAACAGGCAACGATATCAACTGATATCATACTTTCACGATTGTACTTAACGTTCCATAGACTGCCATGATAATATTCCAGACAGCTGGATTGAACATCCTGTAAAAACTCTTTTCGTGTTGGTTTCCAATTATTTTTCTTTCTTGCAAAATGAGCTGCAACCGATGGAATTGTAAAACAATTTGTAAGTAACTGTTCGTAATCGTCGGATTTTCCATTAAAAACGCTAGCGTTTTCACTGAGACTTATTGCTAGATTTTTCATCCTATTATGTAGACTTTCAGTACGATATAATTCACCGTTAGGTCTCACAAATTGATTGAATTGACATTCTTCATCTTCAAAACTATGAAGTAGCCATACTGATACAGGGTCGTTTTTACACAAACTAGCAATAGCATCGAATAATCTTTCTTCAGTGAGAATACCATCTTTGGTGAATTCTTCTGGGATATACTTCACTGTTCTGTCTCGCGGGAATATTGTAACCGCAGATGTCCATGCGTGTTTGTTATGATCAATAATTTTGATTGGAGCTCCGTTTTTATTGTATTTCGATTCGTATAATACTTCGCCGGTTATCGTTGAAACCGTTATCGGAAATCTCAACGACTTTTCCAATCTATCTATATCGGAAATACTTGCTCCGTTCTCTTTCACTGTTAGCTCCCATTGACCTATTTTTTTTCGTCTTAGATCGGTTAATTTATTCCCACGGAGTGCATTTGTAAAGTGTTCTATGACACGTTCTGCCACACAATTGAGTGGTTTTTCCACTGACGTTGACTGTTTCATTGGTGCTAGTTTTCCAATGTCAGGTTTCTTATTTAACGGATACATCCCATAAACAATTGCTGTTTCAGAATATGCTTTCTCATAGTATGGTTTATCAATTCCAGTTAACAGCCCTGGTCTGGAATCACGGCTAACAATGACTGTTGTCCTATCTTTGAGAATTGGTTTAAATTTGTCCCTTATGACCCAATCGCCCGATTCTAAATTGATAATGAATTTCACTCTGAGAAAATACCTTTTATTGCCAAGTTGTGATAGTATCATAGCTGCTGTTTCATCATTCATTCTAGCATCAACAACACCATCAATTTTAAATGTTGACCAGGTGTGTGATGTGCCGTCCTGTTTAAACTCATTAACACAATCTCATTTTTTCTAATCAGACTTCTATTATTTATTCTCTCTTTTGGTACGTCTTCGAGGGTTCTATCAAGATTGAATTTAATATTTTTATAAGGCTTAATTGTCGATAATCACTTGAATTCTTCATTCATATAAATAAAGCAAACATTTAAATAGAAAATTTTGTTTATATATAATGAATCACTGCAAATGGCTTAAGATTGGATCAGTAACCCCATGCAATAAATCTTGTAGAGGTGAATTCTGTGGACATCACTTACAGAGCGTCAGAAATAATTCGACAGGCCCGTCCCCATGCATAAATTGTGGGGTGGGTGTGAGAGGAAAATCACAATTATGTATCAATTGTGGAGGTAAGCGGTTTAGAGAATTGAAACGTTATTATGATAAACGAATAAAAAACGCTATCATTGACCCTAACCATGACTCTGTCAAAGACAAAATCATAAAAACCCCTCAAGACTACATTAATAGATTTATAAATAAAGCAAATGATGAATTAGACAAATAGTATTATTGTATATAAATGGAGCAAGAATTCAGACTTCACCCCAAACTTGTTAATTATGAAATATCTCGTAAAGGTGTTGTTAGACACTGTAGACTAAAGAAACCTGTGGGATTTGTTAATAATCAGGGATATTTGTGTTTTACTGCTGGAAGAAAGGTATATCTCTGTCATAGGGCAGTCTTTGAGTGTTATGTGGGACCGATTAAAGATGGCTGTGTTATTGATCACATTGATTCTAATATTCAAAATAATTCTCTTCAAAATTTGCAATGCATTTCTCAAAGTGATAAATACAAGAAAGGGAAAGACAGGGACTTGTAAGTCAGTTGGAAAGAAACCAGTACAGTCATTTGATACAGCGACGAATGAAAAAAGAATTTTTCAATCAATGAATGCTGCAGGGAAATATTTTGGAATATGTATGCCTTCAGTACGAAACGTTGCTGAAGGGATTTATCAAACAGCTATCTCAAAGAAAAATGGACATAGAATAAAGTTTTCCTATTTACAAAATAACTCTCAATAGTGAGTTTTAATTATAAATATGCTATTTTAGTCATTTTTGCATGATTTTACAATTCAGACCAATTACCATAGGGTAAAGTAGTCGATTTTCTGTGTTATTTTCCATAGAGAAAAACGCTAAAAACGTTTGCGTTAATATCATTTTATAAGCTATTATGTACATATATTTGTTTTCAATACTTATTCGCAATATCCACGTATACATGTATCAAAAAAGTAAATGACAGTAGCTGGAACAGCCAAGGTCAGTAGCTGGAACAGCCACACAAACAAATAGTAAATATGGTTATTGTACCGAAACGCGCGCGTAACACATGACACTAGGTCAAGGTTCTATTAATAGATTTTTTAAAAATCCCAATTACGCATGTTAACAGCTGTTTAGATTTTGTATGAAAATGAAATTACTTTGTAATTACAAATTAAAATAGATTGTATGTGAGGTCAAAATAGTAAAGCACATTACATGTAATTTAGTTTTTTTAGTGTTCTACATGTAATAAAATTATCGATGACGCAGAAAAATAACATTCTCGAACCATTCAAGAAATAGCAGGTCCTGAATTGACAGGTCCCATGACAGAGTTATCTCGTCATGTAAATCCATTATTATTACGATTAAATAAACACGTAATATTATAGAAATTAATAAAAATTTTGCTATTATTTAACAGTTGTATTCCTTTTTTAATGTTTTATTTAAATATTTAATTTCCATTGAAATTACTACACAATTTTCACTATGAAATGCTAGGGAAATAAATACACACTCGCTTATCGACACTGGTCTTATTATCACCTTATATATAATATGAGCTGTATACGCGTTTGGGGCTTTAAGCGAAGTCCAATATGCCAATCAAAACTACCCACGTCATGGTGTGGTTGAATTTTTTCAACTGCAACCATGGTTAATTTCTTGGGTTGCTTTTGATTGGTAGATTGGGTGTAGTAAGGTCTGCCCCATCGTTTCATGTTTGTTTCATGTTTGTATGTCCTGTACTGTCTCTATCATACCATCCTATCATCTCATTGTATATATATCATCCTATATAATCGCATTGTGTATATACCATCCTATCATCTCATTGTATATATACCATCCTATATAATCCACTGTATATATATATATATATATATATATATATATATATATATATATATATATATATATATATATATATATATATATATCATCCTATATAATAGCATTGTATACCTAAATGAGTTCCAAGTTATATATGTTACATGTTGTGTGAAACCGCTTATGGTTTCTGAGTCTAATACCCATATAGTCCGCCCTTGAACTCGATTGGGGGGTTAGGGTATTGTATAAGTCTTTAATGTATGCTTAACTATCTGCCTATTAACTCGAAGGAGATGACCAAGCATTGTATATGTCCCTTTTTTGTATATAAAGGGTTAAAATAATATTTTAAAGATAAAGAAAATACATTATTAATAATATTCAATAAATGGAATTTCAAGATATTACATCATCACAGAAATATCAAATTTAAGAAATCAAGGAATCGTACTTTCTGAATTTTTAAATGAAGACAGACTTTTGAATGAATTTGAACAAATTGATATACAATTGAAACATGGAAGATATGTCCTACCTAAAATGTATTCACTGATAAAAAGAATCCAAAAAGCGGTTAATGTTTCTTTGTATAACAATGATATTAATTTATTCATTCGGCTATTTAGTATAGTTGAAGCAATTAAAAAGAAACTAGGGGAACAGTACCAAGTTCGGTCAGAGATTGCTTTGAAAGTGAAATCTATAAGACGTTTGATTGATTCTGGAAATGCAAGCATTGAAACCCACAATTGAAAAAACGTTAGAATTTCCAATAATGACATCAGAAGCATTAACTACCAGACTAGCCCGTGAGAGGTTAGCATTACTGAAAAAGTTTATACCGATTCGAGATGACGTGCGAGATAAACTACAACTTAGACAGCAAGCGCAGACTGACTTTTCTATTGGGAGTGAACAGCTTTTTGCCCCTGTAACTAAAGCCACTAAAGATATGAAACTTGCAACAGAACGTGCTATATACGGCGACATCCCTAAAGAGGGAGCAGTACCTATTATTGATGTACTGGGAAAGATTGCTACAGAGACTGAAAAAACTCAGGAGGGAATAAAACAGCTTTCAGGTGAGTTACAAACTCAGCGAGAAATACAACAAATGGGTAATATTGATACTGATGATAACCCCGTTAAAGGTGCTAGTGATTCTATTGAAAAAGATTCCACTAAAAAAAATGTTCCTTTTAGCGAGAAATTCACTGATGAAGCTATAGAAACAATCAAACAAATTCAATTGCTGAAACCTGAAGACTATGCGTCATTTGGTGACTTCGCTATCAAAAGTTATTATACAAGGGGGGATTTTTAAAAGACGAGTATAAAAAACACAATAAAACGAGATGACTGGGTGGATTGGATATATAAAATTAATAAAAAAAAGACCCCGGCAAATTAAAAAAGGATACATTGGAGTACAGAGCTTTTAAAATGGGAGTTGATGCGTATGGTATACAACAACAACAACTAAAAGAACAACAACAACAACGAAAAGAACAACAACAAGGTCGAGGTCGGGGTCGAGGACGAGGTCGAGGACGACAATCTCCAGAAATTCAAAACGTTTCTGAACCAGCAAGTACTTTAGGAGAGGGTTATGGAAGTTCTCATCATGATTCTCATATATGTCCTAGTAATATCATTAATGATATATCACGACTTGAGGTTCTTATGGGAGGTAAGCGAGCTGGGAATAACTCAGTCGAAATAACTAATGAAGCATTTGATATTTGCAGACGATTATTCCAAGGTGGGATAATTGATGTTCATACGTATCGAGAACTCTTGGATGAGTTAATGGACGGAATTCCAGGGGAATTTAGTGGTTATTATAGCGATTGAAATTTCTGAAATGCTTGCATTTAGAAATTACAAAGTCATTTCAAATAAGATGATAGTACACTATAATCACGATAAACCAACAAACGTGTATGTGGTAAACTCAAGATTGCCCGTTTATAGGGCATACTATGGAGACGGCCTTGGAAATACCATAGCGGGTTTATTCACAAGAATAGCCCCAAAAGTAGCACCAGTTGCTAAACAATTAGCGATGAAAGCCATTGATGTTATTCGTAATAAGGGAATTAACGCTGTTGGAGATCTTGCAGGAACGGCCTTTTCTACCGCAAAGAATAGAATAACGTCATTGGTGAAATCTAGATTCGGACGAAAACCACCACAAATGGTTTCACCGCTACCTTCAACAACAATGATGCCTGCAAATGTCAGTAAAGTGATAAATAACGCAGTGGAACAAAAACTAGCATCATTAGCAATGACTTCACCAGATAGTAGTAATATTGCAAGTATGATAGCGGGAAGCGGTCTTGGAGGAAATCGTAAAAATTTCAGACAAAAAAGAAAATGATAGCATTACTACATTTAGAAAAACGATAGTGTTTTAGTATAAATGGCATTTAAAAAAATCGCTGATCCAGCGTTTGATATGGCAGCGCCGGTGAATAAAGATGATTCTAAAATTAACTATCAGTATTATGCCTATCCTGCAAGAGAGCCTAATCAACGGGGGAGAGTTGAACTTCAAGTTCAAGATACAAGTAGATACTTTTTGCCATGTGAGGCATTTATTGAAGTAGAAGGAGAGCTTGTAACAGATGTTGCAGCTGATACACCATATGAGGATGACCTAAATATCCGAGTTGGTTTCGTAAATAATGGCATTATGGCGCTATTTAACAGTGCAAGATATATCATTGATGGAAAAGAAATTGAATCAATAGAACAAGATGTTGATATTGCAACAACAATAATCGGACTTGCGAGATATTCTGATGATTATACAAGGTCGGCTGGTCCGTCTATGATGTTTGCTAAGGATACTTCTGATCATGCTGACCATATTCAGTTTATTAAAGTACGAACTGCGGTAGCTACTGCAGAAGCTGATCAACAACTCGCAGCTAATCTAGACCGTGAAGATAGACCAGCCGCTGAATTCGACATTTTAAAAAGGGTCAATGGTAATTTCAATCTAGGATTTGCAACACGAAAGGGAGCATTGAAAGGACAGCATCGACGGTTTTCATGTGCAATTCCGTTACATCACATATTCGGATTCTGTAGAAATGTCAGAAAAGTCATCTATGGAGCAAAGCATACAGTCGTGTTAGTGCGAAAGGAGAATGACCATGATGCAATCTGGCGTGCTAATGGTGTTGATGATGGTAAAGTCATTTTAATAAATTGGTTTTATGGATGTCGGTCTTAACTCCATCAGTCGCAATAGAGCAACAATTACTATCGTTTATGGACACAGGTGGAAAATCATTACTAAGTTGGCTAACAACAACGACTGATACGAAGCAGGATAATGTAAATGGCAAATTTACATGGCACTTAGCATCAAAACAAGGTGTTTCAGCTCCACGTCATATCTTTATAGCGTTACAGGATGCAAATCGAGTGAGTCGTCAATTATCTAGTCATATGATATTTGATAAATTAGGAGTAAGTGAAGTTTCGTTGAGAATAAACGGACAACAAGAGCCAGCAGAGATTGTACAGCTTGATTATGAAAACAACGACGTAGCACGTGTATATCATAGAATATTGTCGTTTATGGGTCGTGATCAAAATGTTGATACTGGTTTGCAAATATCGCAAATTGATTTTGAAAAACACTATCCGATTTATTACTTTTCATTGGAACATCTTGACATGATGAGACAATCTGTTGTTGATATATACTTCCAAGCTCGGGTACAACGCCCTGCTGGTATAGCTGATTATAGAGCAGTTGCTGTCATTCTCAGTGATAAATCAATGTTGTTAGAAGGAATTGGCGGACGAATGAGACTTATTGATGCACCAGTGGAAAACATGTAGTTAGGATTTTCACAATAAGATCAATTAAAAGTGTAAATTACGTTTTAGAATAGAATGACATATAGTATTGTTAATGTCCAGTTGACTGATGGTCAGGTCAAGAAATTGAAATCAAAGTCGGCTAAAGAATGTGGAACCACAATAACGCTGAAACCCACTCAAATGTCCGGTGGTGCGCATAAATTATCATTGACAGATCGTCAAATAAAACATTTCAATGATGCGCTAAAGAACAAACGAGGAGTTCAAATTGATTTTTCGAAAGCAGCAATCGCCAGTATGATAAAATCAGGTGGTATATTCCGCTGTTAGCTGCTATTCCAGCATTGATTGCAGCGGCTGCCCCAGCGGTTGCGAAGGCGGCAGCGTTAGGAGCCGTTGGTACTGCTGCAGGAATGGCCCTGAAAAAAGCTACTGGGAATGGCTATAAAAAAAAAGGAAAGGGTCTAAGACTACCAGGAACCCCACACAATTGGTACAAGGGCACGGGCCTAAGAATACCAGGAACGACTTATTAGTGGAAAAATCCCTTGGATTTTCACCAATGTCCAATTTTGATTTAATTGATGCTGTAAAATCGTTATCAATAAAAAAACTTTAGAGGAGTTTTCATGAGAGATCAATTACCGTCAAAACCAATGAAAAATGAAACGGGTATTATCAATCTTGATAACAGCAGCGGAGAAGGAACTCATTGGGTCGCATATGCAATTGATCCACGCGGAATTGTCTATTTTGATTCATATGGATTAGCTCCACCAAAAGAATTTATGCGATATGTATCTACAATAACAAAATCATCGTTGGCTCCAATTTTTTATTCCACGCTACCAACACAACGGTTAAATGATCCACCGATATGCGGTCGTGAAGTATTAAACGTCCTTGCAGAGATATCTAGATTTCCAAGGAAACCACCACAAGTTGTTGTTAATGAATATACCAGCGGGCAATGGCAAAAACGATAGCGTTTTCACCAATTAGAAATGATTTAGAAAAACGTTAGCGTTTTCGTATAATGATTGATATTTGGGGACGACCTCTATCAGAGTAAAAAAAACCAGAAACCGATAGTAAATTCGCTGTCGAAGATGTAAAAAAAATAATCGAAGATGAAATCGCTGAGAAATTAAACCTGTCAAGTGTAGATCCTGGGGAAATAGTTGTATTTCAAGATCGCCAGGGCAAATTGAAATCTAGTAATGTGTCATTGGATGATATCTTAATACGAAGACGTGACGTCGTTGAAAATACAATAGCGTTATATTCAAACGATGGAAAACTCAAACCGGGGATATTTGTTTCGACGATCACGGATAAACTAACAACAGTAGATAGCACAGCAAACGCGTTAAAATCACTCAATGATGAATATAACAATCATAAAGCTGAATTTAATAAATTGTATGAATTACAAAAGTCAATCGTAGACAAAATCGACAAACAGCTGATAGAATTCCTTGGAAATCCACCAGTAACCACACCGAATATTGCAGAGATAAAAGCATCTATGTTGGAAATTGCAACATTTCAATTAAGATATGAAGAACACGTAAAACAGTTTTCAACATTTCGTAAAAACATTGTTGATAAATTTTTGGGAGGTCCACTTGATAAACTAGATATCAAACTTCCGGATATTAAAAAATCCATCGAAGAAATACCAGCGATTAATCGGCAATTGGAAGCAATCAACACGGATATTACAACGTTCAAAAACAATCTTCCGCTACTTGAAAAAATAAAGATTCCTCATGAGAGGAATATCATAAATATGGTATACACAGTTCTCTCTGGATCATTAGATTGGGAACCTAATAAGAATACAATAACTCTCACTGTGTCAAACAAGGGTATTTATCGATTAACAATAGTGTCACTGAACCAGTTTAATATATCATCATCGACTTCATATGGATACAACAACGTGATTTCAACGACTATTGACGTGGGTGAATACAAACGGTTTACAATAACAAGCACTGATGGTACATGGAGTTTGTAGCTGATCTGAATTAGAATTTTTAACAATTAGAAACCACTTGAGGTTTTAAAATAATATGATTCCGTCATTGCAATATCGCTATGATACCGTCAAAGAGTTTTTAACGAAACTCAAAACACTCATTGATGAGTATGAAATAAAAATTAAAAAGTATCTCAGGAGAATTACCGCGATTGATGTTACAGTATACTCGGTATCTGGTATAATGGCCGGTGCTGGTATTATACTATCTTCAGTAATAATGGTAGCTCCGATTGCTGTCCCAATTGCTATTTCCGCGGTGACAACATTTGCTGGGATTGCAAATGCTATTACTAAAAAAAATATCGTGTTCTCAAGAAAAACTTGACGACTGTATAGTAAAACATCAAACAGTATCTAACGGTTACTCACAATTATCCTCGTTGATGTCATCATCGATTGAAGATACGATAATTACCGAAGACGAGTTCTCTGCGATGATGCATATTTATGATACTGCGATTAAAAACGCTAGCGTTTTTTCATCTTTTGCGAAATTAGACATTGTAAATAATAATAATAATGTCGCAAGAGATTCAACTACTTCAGCGGATAGCAGAAAATACCACTCCGCGGAAAACAAGCATGATATCAATATCGTCAACAAACCCTAAATTCAGTGTGAATTTTCCTTCCCCTGTTTCAGTAAAGGACATCGCGTTGGCAAAATTACGAGTGTATCATAGTTGGCCTAATATTAGATCGGTTCCATTTGGCGGTCAGAGACCTAATAATTCTCTGGTATTTGCGTATAGGAATAAAAAAGATGACACTCCAGATTGGAACGTTGTTTCAATACCAACAGGGTCTTATCAAATTGAGCAAATTAATAATGAATTACAACGTAGAATAAAATCCATTACTAGAAGGGAATCAAAAATTGCGATAACAGTTCATGAACCAACACTATCATCTACAATTGAAATAAGCTCTCCTGGGTATGTTGTAGATATTTATAACAGTTCAATAAGAACAGTATTAGGATGGCCGGAAGAACAACCTAGAACCACTAGCGCTTCTACGCCCGAGCCGGTAAAGCCTGATTATATCACTGATAAGATAGCATCCGAGAATCCAGTAGAAGGTAATAGAGATCGCAGGAGTACATCTTCTAATCTCCTTGACAAGGCGATTCGTGAGAGGCTCGCGGCTGGCATTTTAAAGGGTATGGAGGCGATGATAGAGAAATTGAAGAAAGAGAGGAATGAAAAGGTGAAGGAGAAATTAAAGAAAGAGCTGAATGAAAAGTTTAATGAGGAGTTAGATGAACGTCGTATTACTGATAGATTCACAGCGATAAATAATGATCTTTCGTTATTGTTAGTATCTCTAAGATCTGGTTCTCTCACTAAAGACGAATTTATCAGCGTGGTAGCTACATGTAATAAAATTATCGATGACGCAGAAAAATATCATTCTCGAACAATTCAAGAAATAGCAGGTGATCCTGAATTAAGTAAATTTTTTGCAGAGAAATATAAAATCCCCGTTGAAGATATTCCAACATTTAAACTACCAGGATATAACATACCAGAATTGAAGAGAGATCTCAGAGCGGCCATCGACGAGGGATTCAGAATAATCCATGACGAATGGGAAAATAAACAACCCAAACCAACTATATTGACTCACAATAATTCTCAAAACGGCGACGGTAGACATATCGCACCGAACAATGTGGACATTTCATCGGTGATCGAGCTTAATTTAACGTGTGATATAATCGAAGGAAGCTATCAAATTAATCTCGAGCAATCAAATAAAGCCCGACAAGGTTACATTCTTCATTCATTTGCACCAACAGCTCCTCCAGGATTTTTAATTGTTGAGAATCCGACTAATCCAGTATATATGCAATGTCAAAATGATTTGCTAACTAGAATTAATTTTACACTCACCGATCAGTCAAATAATTTAATTGATCTACGTGGTGAAGTATTATCGATTAGTCTGTTTGTGAAAAGCTAACAAATATTCGGTTAAATCATTTGTATTAACCCTGAAATCCTTTTCGCAGCAGGGAGGGTAATGACAACAATGATAGCAATTATTGGCAGCAATTTGAGGGTGGTGATGACAATATATTTACGACAAAATCGCTAAGGCTCCATTTGTAAAATGGGGTCTTTATTTTTTTTTTGGTTAAAATATGAGATTTCGTAGGAAGGCTCTATTGGGCATTCTGAGGCTTTAATCGATTTTGTCGCAAAAATTTGTAGGGTTCACCCTCCCTGCTGCTCCCTATTAGTGAGCATGGATAAGAAACAGAGCCACATGTATCTCTCTGTATTTATCACAGCAGTTGCAACAGAATATAAATAAAATTATCAGAAAATTGTACATGAAGCTGCAACTGTTTAATTCAGAATGTTAAAGAAGATCCACAAAACTTCCTTATAACTATACCTTAAGTCCTAACAAAAGATAGGGAAATTAATCTAGCAATATCTTTTGTGTCTTCCTCCAGGGACAAGGGAAGATTGAGATCCCACCAGCAGCTCAGCCAGGTGTGGTTCCTTCAGTGTACACAGGCCATCCTTCCTATGCCTACCCAAGAGACAGGACCTACATAGAGGACAGGGGCTACTCAGGGAGTGCTGAGTTTCCACATACAGTTTCTGGTGTCAAACCTTATCCTGCTGGTGCCCCACCAGTTTCATTCCACAGTGGTGCACCAAGCCCCACTGGGTTCCCCAAACTGGAGGCCTCTGGATATTATTAAAAGAATATATCCACATGCATGCTTTAAAATAGATCAGTGGAATGATGTTATTTCACAGATTAAGAGTATTTTTATTATGCTGAAATATCTTTTAAAAGGCTCTATTTTTGGAAACACATCATTGAATTCTTGAGTATTCCGATGTGAATACCTTTTTTCATGGTGTCTTTATGGATAATGTGATTAGCTTTCAACTAACAATTTTTTCTCACAGTGTAATAATGCAGTAGGAGCAAAACAGTTCTTAAGAAGACTAAATGTGATGTTTACATGCATCATTTGTGCATCTTATTGGCAATGTATCTGTTGAAAACAATATTGTAATGTTGTTATGACCTGCATATTTTTGAGGTTGTGTTTAAAGGGAACATTATTCAAATATTACAGTTGTGTTTTTCCTGTCAGTGATGATTTTTGCAACAGTATTTATTAAAAGAAATGGTGATGTCTGAAGAAGAGCATCTTTCCACATTGTTATTTTTTTTGATTTGTGATGATTATGAACACAACTTTTCAGTTATTTCAGTGATGTGGCTTTGTTACTAGAGATAAAAGAAGGTATATATTTGTTAGTAAATGAAATCCTGTTTGACAACCAGTTATTACAGTTTGATCTAGTTATATGCTTGGACCATCATTAAATTTACTTTGAACTTCACTTTATTTGACCTCGATTTTACTTACATTCCTTAGTATGTAATGTACATAAATGTTAAATATAATGGATGCATGACAAACCATATAAACACATTGATAAGAGTGTCAATTTCATTCTTGTATGACTTAACAATTTTCATATCAGTATTTAATTTTGCCAATAGATTTATAATCAAAGGTATAGAAAAAAACTAAAATCAAAGGTAGAGAAAAAAAATAAAATCAAAGGTAGAGAAAAAACTAAAACTAAAATCAAAGTAGAAGAAACTAAAATCAAAGGTAGAGAAAGCATTTTGCATTTATATTCATATTTAATAATTTAGAAATAATTCAAGTTTAAGATGATCAAAAGTTTTGTTTGATCCTTGTATTAACTGTGATATATATTTATTTCTTGCTGTTAATTGTTTGAAATGCTTAGTCACATTGCTTGCTGACATTATATTATTTCCTTTCTTTTATTCAGTAAAGCACTACATTTACTTCTACAGTATTATAATCAGGTTTTATCAAAAGCTGGCTTGTTTATGTATTTTAGCCTAGTGATCATTGTGTTCCTGTTTATTTTAGGGCTGTCCAAGTAAAACATGCTTGGAACCCATAGAAGGCAATTTCAGCATGGAGTTGTCACCCATTACTGTAATTTAGAATTGATATATTTTGATGTGAGTTGTGCACAATTAGAGTTCCCTTGTATTGATTTTAAAATACTGCCTTCCTTGGGTATCATGTGTGTTTTATTTTATAGTGAGATTTATTGTGACAAAATATTTACTTATAATGTGTCAGTATACAACAGTAAGTTGATCAGTAGAAAACACAAACATTTGATGCAAATATTTCTGCCTAAAATAAAAAAATACTGCCATTGTTTTGTGTGTTTGTGAATTTATTCTCAAATTTTCAGTGTAGCTGATCCTGAAACCAGATGCAAAAACATAATTACTGACTATGTAATATTAGAGTTAGAATCATCCAGCATTGAATTAAACATTTTCAGGGGTTTGGTTTTTATTTAATTTTTCTTTGCACTTACTTGCTTTGAAATAATGGTTAGTCAGAAAGACTAGTATTTTTAAGGTCCCAGTTATTTTATAACTTCATCGGATGCTTGGTGCTGTGAGTTTTCATTTTATAAATGACAAGATGGCAGGATGCCTATCCTAGATTAGAAGACTAATTACAAAATCTGAGTTCTGTCCACCCCAACCAGCCTCTTAGCACTCTGACAGCAGTCTTGTAATGTTAATGATATGATCAAAAGAGAAAGACATCAGTTTGCTTGACTTAGTCATGTAGTCACAACTTTCAATAGCATAGAATAAGTTCAGCTATCATGGCAGGGTGTACACTTTTCTAAATTTTGTTTTGCTAAGCTAGATTTATAGACACAGACAGGTCTGGTGTGCATTGTCTGTAGTAAGTAATTTGTGATGTTAGATCTAGGTCAGTTCTGTTTGAGGTCCAGCATGCATTATGTCAGATCTGGGTATATACAATCTGAATTTCTTCGTAATAATTTCATATATTTTATATTAGTTGTGCTGTAAACCTCATTACCTAATATTACAACAAAGTATGGAGTTGAATTATTGGGTGGTACAGCACTATGTAATTTCTCAAAGTTCAAAAGAATTTGAAATTAAATTTATACAGATATTGATGACTTTTGCAGTATATTTACAAGGACAACTTTATCAGCAAAAGTTATTAATACTGAAATGAAAAGATTAATGGTACTGTGCTGTACCACTGCATGAAATCAATACTTTTGTACAGCAAATTATATTTATTTGATTCACTGTTCACAGATGAATATGAGTGAAAAAGTCCAGCACAGATGTATGTATGCATGGATTGTACTATGTATTTTGTTTTGCCATATCATTCTTTTTTAAATCTGTGATGAATCATTTAGATGACAACATTTGGTACATGCATTTTTTTTCTTGTCTGGGCCAATGGTCTGGTCTTCATTCAGTAACCATTGATCTTGTCTTGGAATGACATCTGGAACTCAGTCTGTTGTGTATGTTTATGTGTTTACTCTCTAAATGATGCTATATGGGAATATGTTTTTAAATCCAATGGAACATCAATAGGCATCATCTATTTTATGGAAACATGGATGGGCCATTTTCTGTAATCATCAGTTCATGAATAAGTCCATAATTAGTCATGTCAGCTTGATCATCTCAAAGTTATTAGTAGTTTGACTGGTATCAAAACCTAAATGCTAAATTCAGGAACTGTATGTACATTTACTATGACATAACTTAGTTTAAATATGAGCTGAATTAACACTATACACCAAGCTGGCTTCACCCAGTGTTTTGCTATATCTATTGGGACTTCATTGCTGGATATGATTGTTCACAAACCAAGTATTGTGAACATATCTGTATAGGCATTTATCAAGATTGTTTTACAAAAGGCTGCTTATTCATGTGTTTCTCAGATTTAGCACATTTGGTATGCTGTTTAAAGTGAGATGATGTATTTGTTTGTTTCCCAGAAACATTTATGAATATGGTAAATATCATCTCTTGGTATGGTTATGTTTTATATTCATCATCAGTTTTACAGATATTGTAAAAGTAAATGGTGATGATTATTAATATTATTGTTATTGAAATAATATAATAATAATAATAATAATAATAATAATAATTAAAATAATAATAATAATAATATATTACAACTCTATTGTCTTAACCCAAGTAAAAAGATGAAGCAAAACCAAGAAGTTAGTAAAATTAGATAAAAGATTTATTTCCCTAGACTACAAAGTGAAGTTTAAAAGGTACTTACAGTATTGTGACTTAAATCCATAATCTTGGACATAAATGTTCCATTTATTCTTTATGAATTCCACTGGTCTTGAATGTACTGATGTACCAATAGTATTGATGTACCGCAGTGATATAATCTAGAATATCATTGAATGAATCCTCAATAACCCCAAATTAATGCTTTAGCCCAAAAAGTCAATAATCAATTTGCAATTCATTAAATTATTTAAATAAATGATTCATGTCAGATTCTATTGGAACACATTAAAAATGATTTCACAGACTGATATTAAAATAGGAATGAATAATTGTATACAGACTGTTGCCTGACCTATTAGAGAGCAGAATGCCCTGTATGTAAGTAATTTCAAATGGATAATTCCACTAAATTCATAAACAGAGTCAGGTCTTAAACTTACAATTTAGTAAATGTTATGACAACAATGAGGTAGACAATGGAATTTCCCAGGGAAAAAACAGGATCTTAATCTTAATTCCATAGTAAACGTCTTTAAAAATTAACAAAAGTCAGGTACACTCTTAATTATGGACAAAAGTCAAACACAATATAAATTATTATTATTATTATTATTATTATTATTATTATTATTATTATTATTATTATTATTATTATTATTATTAGTCCATGTTATTGTATCTATTGTGTTGTCATTGTTGCTTACCTAAAATATGAGAAAGTACATGGGACAGCTGCACAAAGATATGAGAAAGGTGCTTTAATATAATAAAACGTTTATTACCTGTAATCTACAGATTTTATGACACTTGTTAAGTGGCAAGCTTCCATATAATTTGGATAAGTTCTAATTGTCCATGTAATATGCCTTAATCTACTCTATAACATATGGTTGTAGGCAATATGTTATGCATAGGGGGCTATACAGCGTTAATAACAAGATGTCTAGTAGTTGATAACTTTTTGACCAATTTATCATTAGTAGCTCTCAGAAAACATTAAGTTGCATTTGAAATTGAATTTGGTCTACATCTTATGCATACCTTTCAATTGTAGAATATTTCTGTTGTTAATTTAAATTTTTAGGAAAATAGCAAACTGGATGATCAACATTTTAATCTTCTTTAATCAATAATGCACGAACCCCAACATTACTTACATCAACAGACATTTTAAATGATTGACTGAAATTTGGATTGGAAAGAAGTGGTGCAATCTTACGTATGACCTTTAACTTATCAATAGCCTCCTGACATTTTTTAGACCAATAATTTTCTAAATAAATTTGTCAGGGGTTTGACAGTAAAAACTGAAACAAAATTTCCAGTAGTATCCAGCCATAAAAACTAAGCATCACAATTGTCTAGACCATATGTAATTATGTTCATTAAATGTTGAAAAGTACCAGACAAACAAGTCATCCCAAACAGTTTCACATTTTTATTGATAAAATCCATTTGAAGTTACCAAAGCTGAAATTTACTTTGTCCTTTCATTTTGGTTAAATATACCAGAATAATTTCAAAAGATCAAACTTGGTGACATATTTTGCATTTCAAATTTTGGCAAAGTGAATCATCAATTATTGGCAATGGAAATAAATCTGCTTTAGTCACACTATTTACTTTTCGATAGCCAGTGCACATGCAGAAAGTGTTATCTGGTTTCAGTTCAAGAATAGATGTTGAACTCCAGTCACTTTTATTTAGTTCTATAAAATTATTATCCAGCAAACACTAAATTTCTTTCTTCTAACATTCCTTTTTAGGAAGGTTCATCCTGTACAGATGTTATTTTACAGGTGTGGAATCTAGTTTCAACATCATAGTAGATTTTATTTGTGGTAGAACATCAGAAAGCAGATTGTTTTAGTTAATTCTTTTCTTGTTGCTGCAGATGCAAAATTTTCTGTTTCAGATCATTCATAATTTATATTTCCAAAAAATTGATTAATGAAAATTACTACAGGCTGATTGCATTCCATAACTTAAACCCTCAGGACTGTGGTACAACTAAAAGTCACTACAGTTTGATTGCATTCCATGGCTGAAATCCTCAGGACAGTTACAACCAAATTGACTGCTGGGTTAATATGGCTATCTCTATCAACATACTCCTTTAACATACTTATATGGCAAAGTTGTTTTTATTTCGCCTTCCAGGAGTATTAATGAAATAATTTAAATCACACACTTTCTTTCAAAATGTGAAACGGTCGTAGGACTTAGCCTGAAGTAAGGGCAAGAGGACTGGCTGAAAACACCTTTCCTTTTCATATTTTTATTATACCTTCATTTTTAACTTGATTAAGTGCAAATTAGTTTTTGCACATTCACAAGCCTTGAAAAACTTATATTTAACATAAAAACATAGTTGAGAAGATTAATTTCTGTATATTCATTTGAAAGAAGTTTCTCTTAATGGCCCATGGACAGTATGTCCAAACACTAGTTCAAAGGGACTAAATTATAAAGATTCTTGATCTGATTCCCTAACAACAAACAACAGCATCCCATCTTTTCCAGAATTACAACAATATGACTGAATCATACTTTTCCAACTTTGATGAAATATTTTTAAAGTCCTTTAGCTTCCTGGGTGATAGGCAGAAGACTTGAATTGCTGAAAGCCTATTTTATGCATAACTTTCTGGAAAATTTACAGACATTAAATTAATTTGACCTTTGATTAGATTGGATAGATTTGGAAAGACCAGATTGAGTAGAAAACTTTGTCAAAGCTTTCACTATTAGTATGGTTTTAATATTCCTCAAAGGAATTGCCTCTGGGAATCTTATTAGTCCACACATTATTATCAACAAGTATTGATTGCCTAACTTGGTTCTAGGTAAGGAACCATCACAGTCTACCATTATTCTGCTAAATGGTTTCACAAATGCAAGAATAGGTTGCAGATGAGGCTTAAATATTTTCCAATTGGATTTTCCTACCATTTGACAAGAATGACAAGATCTGCAGTATATATGGACCTTGCTTTTAATTTTTAGCCAATAGAAATGATTCAAGATCTTGTGATAAGTTATATTTATCTCTAAATGACCCAACAAATGAATTTCATGGGCTAGACAAAGAATTTCCTTGGTATACTACTTTGAAAGTTTAATTTGATAGTTCACTGACCACTGGTCACCAGCAGTTACCTCAGGTGGTCTCCATTTTTTCATAAGGACACCATTTTTCACAAAATGACAAACAAGAACTTATGTGGCTTCAGCTTTCGTAATAGGCTTCTGAAACAACTAGGAAATAGCAAAATCTTTATCTGGTTGATGACAGGTGATTAACATTTGTCACCATAATTAGAATAAAGCAAATGAGTAGTTAAAGAGGATCACTGTGATTGATGCAAGGAGCAAGAGTTTTCTTCACCATAGCTCTAGAAACTGCACAAGCTGGATATAAATTGAAGATTTTTTTTCAATAGTAATATCCAAGAATATATCCAATTTTTATTTCCATGAATATTATTTTAGATGAGCCCTTCGTATTTCCAATGATTAAATTATTGGAATAAATACAGGACAGCCCAAATGAAATACTGGACACAACAATAAGACTGATTTCTACTTCATATATTATTGCATGAACATAATTTGTTTAGTAAACAAGATTTTAAACACCTATGCTAAACCTATGTCACAATTAGCATTTTCTAAAAATATTACCTAATTAAAAATTTTATTTGAGAAAGGTTCAGACTTTACAAGATAAAATCATAGAAGATTCTGTCACTAAACTTATAATAAAGAATATTTTCTAAACGTTCTTGACTCCGACCAAGATAATTCTAATATTAAAATAACAAAGCAGATTAAAGGTACATAACAGAAGAAGAATAATTTTCAAACAGAGTTCTCCACCATTTACAGCTACTTCTTTCATTTGCTTGCATTGGGAGTAAGAAAGAGACCTATCAGTTTTGGGGTCAAAATTGTAAAGTTTAGAGTCACCATGGCTGACACCAGAATTTGTGGATGGCATGCACTTGGGATAAAAGAAACCCTGTTGATTTTGAATTCATAAGGTCAAGGTGACTAACTGAAAGAGAATTGGTTACTGCACAAATAAATTAAGTTCTTCCCATCTAGAGTTTTCTAAATTTGTGGTTGGCATGTACCTTGGGTCTTGGAATAGCACCATTGATTTGGGGTCAACATGTCAAAGGTCAAGGTTACTGTGACTAGAAAAAAATGTTTTTCACACAATAACATTAGTTCTGCATCACAGACTGGACCAAACTTTGTTGAAACTTTGAACATGGAAAATGAAGCATATAGATTTGTGGGTATAAAGTTCAAAGGTCAAGGTCACTGACTGAAAGAAGAAAAATGGTTTCCACACAAAAATTTTAAATATATAAATATATGACTATTAAACACATGATAGTTTTATGATGTGCTGTCTATGTTACTCTTGTTTAATAACACAATATTCAGCATGTGTTTCCGGATTGTCCTAATACATATCATGAAAGACCATGCATGCTTTTTTGCTATACATGCCTCTAACTACAGTATTTTTCTTATGATAAGATCAACTTAATATCATATTAGAAATTAAAGGTGGGCTTATTGAAGCCATAAATAAATATGCAAGGTCAGATAAATAAGCACCTAAAAAATATTTGACTAAATTTTGTATAAACTGGGCTTTGATTTTTGCTAAATAAATATTGCCCCATTCTGTCTAATTCTTGGATAAGCCCTTACATTATACCAAAAAAGTATCTAATTGTATATATATATATATATATATATATATATATATATATATATATATATATATATATATATATATATATAATGATTCCTCCCTGTGTGGTCTTATATTACAATGCAGTCTATATTATAATGTAAAGGGGTCATTGCTTCCATTAAACTGGGTAAAATTTTAATTTTGTAGTAACATCTTATTTTCTCAATAATTATAGTACTTGGCCTATAAGTTTAAATAATACAATTTCACATTATGTGTACACCCATAATAATAAATTTAGCCAATATTTAATAGTCTTGTTAACAATTTATCACAGACTAAAGTAACCTCTCCTTTATTAATTCACTAGTGTAAAACAAACCCCAGTTTATACAAAATTTAGTCAAATATTTATTATGTGCTTTTATGTCATCCTAAAGGAGAGTTAAATGAAAGCCACTGTATACAATTAATAAATTTAAAAGTTAAAGATGATAATAAGAACTATCCACACTGTAGACTAAGGCCAATGATAAAGGCTGTCCATAGTCTGAACTAAGGCCAATGATAAAGGCTGTCCACAGTCTAGACTAAGGTCAATGATAAAGGCTGTCCACATTGTAGACTAAAGCCAATGATAAGGGCTGTCCACACTCTAGACTAAGGCCAATGATAAAGGCTGTCCACACTCTAGACTAAGGCCAATGATAAAGGACAATAAGAACTGTCCACACTGTAGACTAAGGCCAATGATAAGAACTGTCCACACTTTAGATTAAGGCCAATGATAAAGGCTGTTCACACTGTAGACTAAGGCCAATGATAAAGGCTGTCCACATTCTAAATTAGGTTGAAAGATAAGAACTCTCCACACTCTAGAATATGTTGACAGATAAAAACTGTTCACACTCTAGATTATGGCCATACATGGCAATATGATCTTTCCACAGTCTTGATTTAAGATCAATGATAAGAACTATCCACTCTCTAGACTATAATTGGGCATGACAATAACAACCATCCATTCTCTAGATAATGACCAAAGATAAGAATGGTCCATCTCCAGATTAAAGTCAAAGATAAGAACGGTCCATCTCCAGATTAAAGTCAAAGATAAGAATGGGACAACTCTAGATTAAAGTCAAAGATAAGAACTATTCATACTGAAGATTAATACCAGACATGACAAAAGGAACTGTACAAACTCTAGATTATGGTCATTGAAAAGAATTGTCCACTGTATAAAATTAATCAATTTAAAAGTTAAAGATGATGATAAGAAATGTCCACACTATAGATCAAGGTTGATGATAAGATCTGTCAACATTATAGGTTAAGCTAATGTTTGTTAGAGTCAGCTCAGTTTTGCAATTTTGGTTATTTTTTCTTTGCATTCTCAACAGGAAATGAGTCTTCTTTGCATGCTTTTTTGGGATACAAACACAAAAGGTGTCTCTTGTGCTTCCATTCCATTCATATTATTTTGAATCACAATTTTAATTAGAACAATACAAGAACTGACAGCATATTAAACTTATATTTTTCTTTGTTTTACACAATAATTTATACATTCAGTCTTAAGTGAGCATATATGGAATAAATACATGAGTATTGCTTCAGTCCCTATTTAACTCAGGGATACCAATTTAACTCATTTAACTCATGGATACAAATTTAACTCATGGATACCAATTTAACTCATGGATACCAACTTAAATTGTGTGTCTGATTTAACTTATTTAATTTACGTTTTGTGTCTGATTGAACTCATTATGGATACCTAACTTAAATTTTGTTTCTGATTTTACTCATTATGGATACCTAACTTAAATTTTGTGTATGATTTAACTCATTATGAATACCTAACTTAAATTGTGTGCATGATTTAACTCATTATAGATAACTAACATAAACTAAATGTCTGATTTAACTCATTATGGATGCCTAATTGAAACTGTGTGTATTATTTAACTCATTATGGATACCTAACTTAAACTGAATGTCTGATTTAACTCATTATGGATACCTACCATAAACTGTATGGCTGATTTAACTCATTATGGATACCTAACTTAAACTGTATGTCTGATTTAACTTATTATGGATACCTACCATAAACTGTATGGCTGATTTAACTCATTATGGATACCTAACTTAAACTGAATGTCTGATTTAACTCATTATGGATACCTAACTTAAACTGCATGGTTGACTTAACTCATTATGGATACCTACCTTAAATGCTGTGCCTGATTTAACTCATTATGGATACCTAACTTAAATTGTGTGCCTGATTTAACTCATTATGGATACCTATTTTAACCTGTATGTCTGATTTAACTCATTATGGATACCTAACTTAAATTGTGTGTCTGATTTAACTCATTATGGATATCTAACTTAAATTCTGTGCCTGATTGAACTCATTATGGATACCTAACTTAAATTGTGTGTCTGATTTAACTCATTATGGATACCTAACTTTATTCTGTGCCTGATTGAACTCATTATGGATACCTAACTTAAATTGTATGTCAGATTGAACTCATTATGGATACCTAACTTTATTCTGTGCCTGATTGAACTCATTATGGATACCTAACTTTATTCTGTGCCTGATTGAACTCATTATGGATACCTAACTTAAATTGTATGTCTGATTTAACTCATTATGGATACCTAACTTAAATTGTATGTCTGATTGAACTCATTATGGATACCTAACTTAAATGTTGTGTCTGATTTAACTCATTATGGATACCTAACTTAAATTGTATGTCTTATTGAACTCATTATGGATACCTAACTTTAATTGTATGTCTGATTGAACTCATTATGGATACCTAACATAAATTGTATGTCTTATTGAACTCATTATGGATACCTAACTTAAATTGTATGTCTTATTGAACTCATTATGGATACCTAACTTAAATTGTATGTCTTATTGAACTCATTATGGATACCTAACTTAAATTGTATGTCTGATTGAACTCATTATGGATACCTAACTTAAATTGTATGTCTTATTGAACTCATTATGGATACCTAACTTAAATTGTATGTCAGATTGAACTCATTATGGATACCTAACTTAAATTGTATGTCTGATTGAACTCATTATGGATACCTAACTTAAATTGTATGTCTGATTGAACTCATTATGGATACCTAACTTAAATTGTATGTCTTATTGAACTCATTATGGATACCTAACTTAAATTGTATGTCTGATTGAACTCATTATGGATACCTAACTTTATTCTGTGCCTGATTGAACTCATTATGGATACCTGTGCCTGATTGAACTCATTATGGATACCTAACTTTATTCTGTGCCTGATTGAACTCATTATGGATACCTAACTTAAATTGTATGTCAGATTGAACTCATTATGGATACCTAACTTAAATTGTATGTCTGATTGAACTCATTATGGATACCTAACTTAAATTGTATGTCTGATTGAACTCATTATGGATACCTAACTTAAATTGTATGTCTGATTGAACTCATTATGGATACCTAACTTAAATTGTATGTCTGATTGAACTCATTATGGATACCTAACTTAAATTGTATGTCTGATTGAACTCATTATGGATACCTAACTTAAATTGTATGTCAGATTGAACTCATTATGGATACCTAACTTAAATTGTATGTCAGATTGAACTCATTATGGATACCTAACTTAAATTGTATGTCAGATTGAACTCATTATGGATACCTAACTTTATTGTGTGCATGATTGAACTCATTATGGATACCTAACTTAAATTGTATGTCAGATTGAACTCATTATGGATACCTAACTTAAATTGTATGTCTGATTGAACTCATTATGGATACCTAACTTAAATTGTGTGTCTGATTGAACTCATTATGGATACCTGTGCCTGATTGAACTCATTATGGATACCTGTCCCTGATTGAACTCATTATGGATACCTGTGCCTGATTGAACTCATTATGGATACCTGTGCCTGATTGAACTCATTATGGATACCTGTGCCTGATTGAACTCATTATGGATACCTGTGCCTGATTGAACTCATTATGGATACCTAACTTAAATTGTATGTCTGATTGAACTCATTATGGATACCTAACTTAAATTGTATGTCTGATTGAACTCATTATGGATACCTAACTTTATTCTGTGCCTGATTGAACTCATTATGGATACCTAACTTAAAATGTATGTCTGATTGAACTCATTATGGATACCTAACTTAAATTGTATGTCTGATTGAACTCATTATGGATACCTAACTTTATTCTGTGCCTGATTGAACTCATTATGGATACCTAACATAAATTGTATGTCTGATTGAACTCATTATGGATACCTAACTTTATTCTGTGTCTGATTGAACTCATTATGGATACCTAACTTAAATTGTATGTCTTATTGAACTCATTATGGATACCTAACTTAAATTGTGTGCCTGATTGAACTCATTATGGATACCTAACTTAAATTGTATGCCTGATTGAACTCATTATGGATACCTGAGCCTGATTGAACTCATTATGGATACCTGTGTCTGATTGAACTCATTATGGATACCTAACTTAAATGTTGTGCTTGAGTCAACTGTTTATGGATCATCATCATTATCAACCCCTTAACCTAAGAGGTCGTTGGATCACCACAGTTGACTTCACAACTATCTCCATCTTTCTCTATTCTCTACTGCCCTTGAGAATTTCCAAATCCCATGCCTGTCCACGTATTAATGTTGTCTTCCCACCTCTTTTTCTGTCTGCCTCTTCTTCTGCACAATTGCACTGATTGCTTTGACAGTCCAGATGATTTTGAGACATGACCATACCACTTCAGTTTGTGCTTTTCTACAGTGGTCAAGAGGTCTTCATAGGATCCGATGGCTCATTGGACCCTGTTGTGGACATCAATGTATGAGATGCCCAAGATCATGTGATGGCATCTCATTTCGAAGGTTTGAATCCTTTTTTGTAGATCTGATGTGAGCGTCCATGTTTTACAAGCATACAGAAAGATAGATATGACAATCGATCTCATCAGCCTTATTTTGGAACCCAAAGCAATGTAGGTATCTTACCTTGCTACTGCTGCTGTTTTCTGAGCAATCATGCAGAGAAGTTCTGATTTGGAGCCCTCATCTGTGATAATTGATCGCAAGTACTTCAAACTTGTGCCGCTTAACAGCTTCTGTCCACTGACCCTTACTTTCACATTGATGTAATTGGTGTTGTTTGTCATTAGTTTGGCTTTTTCAGAGCTAATATCCATACCGTATACTGTGGAGGTTGTGTTGAGGCACTCAGTCGTCTGACAGTTATGTTTCATTTCATTTCATCAAGGAATAAGACTTGCTCTGGGAGTATTTAAGACATCCCCATGTGAAAGTCTACTCGTTGAACCGAATGAACCACCTTTATCACAACGTAGAGAAATGCTTTCCGCACAATATACTCTCAAATTAAGATTAAGCCCTCTGAACCCTATTTTTTCTGCTGTTTTTTTTATTTTTATAAAACCCAAATACAAAACCTTATATGAAAATAAACCAAACGCATCACCTACCTTTGTCATTAGACTATTACCTTGCTTTGACAGTACCAAAATTAATCTTTCAAAATTCAGAAAAAGTCTGTCTCCGAAACACCTCCGTAGCTACTTCAACAACCAAAAGTACTTTTTGGGTTACATGATGTAAATAAATCGAAGACAAACCCTTCCATCTTCCACAATTCTTATCATGAACTTCTCACCCAATTTGAAAATTATTCAAAAATATATACTCATGAATTATAAGATGAGGAAAAGGCTGATGCAGCCTTCGTTAGTGGAGACACACAACAAAAGTTCGCATGCCAAATTGTACATCAATTTTCTCAGATGTAATCAGAACAATTTACTTTGCAATATATTGATAGTAAGCATATTTTTATTCATTATCAGTACTTCAGTAACTACATAATAGAAAACTGGAAAACCCATTATTAGCCAATATTCTCCTCAAACATACTAAGCTGATTAGACTCTCACAATATAGCATACTGTTGGTTACCCAGCCATATTGGAATTAAAGGTAATGACAAAGGAGACTGTGCTGATAATTTGGCACTATCACTAGAACCATCTGATTTAAAAATACCGTATATTGATTTTAAACGTAGCATCAAAGAGTGTTGACATCAGAAATGGCAGGCATCATGGAATGATGTTGTGAATAACAAATTTCATGTCATCAAGCCAATCCTAGGAGAATAGACTCCTTCTTACAGAACCATCCGTAAAGAGGAGGTAGTCATTACAAAAATTTGAATTGTTCATACTTATCTAACCCACTACTACATACTAAAATGAGAACACCCACCAGAGAGTATTTCTTGCAATGAACCATTCACGATTAAGCACTTTATGTTGCAGTGATTCGACCTCCAACCTACACGTGATCAATATTACAATGTGCATGACACTAGAGAGCTCTTTGATACAGTTAGCATTTATTATATTATAGACTTCCTGAAGGAAATAAACATTATTACAAGCTATAGCTTTTATGCTGTCACTTTGAGCAGTTTTATGTGCTATACATACCAACGTTAAATTTTAATTACCTTTCATCTGTTTTCATTATCATACTACATCATTTATACTCCACGTTGATCGGGAAGCTTTATTTATTTACCATCATTACCATTTATTGTTTTACTTTCAACTATTTGGTTTTATATTGTTAATCAATAAAAAAAAACTTTTAGCACTTTTATAGGACCATAGATATAACCTTTTGTATAGCGCTAAATAGTCTCACAGTGCTGGTGCACCGTACAAATTCAACCGGGGGCCATGAGTGGCCGAGTGGTCTAAAGCGCTCTCCATTACGGATCACTGCCATCTCATCTCTGTCTGCATTGGTTCGAGTCTAAGATTCAGCGAATGTAAATATGTGAGAAAGCTTGCCAGTAGCTTCTCGTGGGTCGGTGTTTTTTTCCGCGGATTTCCAGGTTTCCTCTGGCGGTAAGCCCCAGAACAACAACAAATTCAACCAACCAACCAACCTGTTAAACTATCAATATCATCTGCAAAGCGAAGGTTGGTGAATGTTCTTCCTCCGATGATGACAGTGCCCTTGTGTTCATGCAAAACATTCTCCATAATCCTTTTCAGGGAAAGGTTGAAGAGTGTAGGTGACAGTATACATCACAGACTCCAACTGTTGTTTGAAACTAATTTTCTCTGCTGCCATTGATGATAACAGCACTGGTGGCTTTGTTAAAGAGGTGCTCAACAACTTGCACCAGGTTTGATTTGATGTTGTACTTACCCATAAGTCTGCATAACATGCCCTATGAAAAGCCCTTTTGAAATCTATCGAGACATGGTATAAATTCTGCTGATACTAAAGATTTTTATTGCAAATGAGACTGAGATTGAAGATTTGTTTTGTGGTGCTCCTGCCTGCTTGTAAGCTTACCTGCTCTTCAGCAATAATTATCTTTGCTTGAAACTTTAGTCTGTTGAAAACTATCTTTAGCATGACTTTGCTTGGGTGATTGATCAAACTAATGGTTCTGTAGTTTTGGCACAGATGAATATTTCCTTTCGTGGAGAGCATGATGACCAATGATTGAGTCAATGTGGAAGGCTATTCTCGCGTCTGCCATATCTTGTTACAGATTGTTGTTAGGACACAGTCTATATCTTCCTCCTCTTGCTTGAATGAGATCTGCTGGTATGTTGTCAATGCCGGCTGACTTTCCTTTTTTTGGTGACCTAACTGCAATTTCTACTTTTTTTATGAAGAATGGGGTTAACATCAATTTTTTCTACCTGAGGTCAATTTAGTATTGTTGGATTTCCTTGAATTTAATGATTGTATTAAAACTCTCTAAGGATACCTAACTTAAAGTTTGTGTCTGATTTAACTCGTTACGGATATCAACTTAAATTGTGTATGATTTAACTAATTATTGACACCTAACTGTTACGACCCTGTAGTAATAGTGTGTGCGTTAAGGAATGAATTATGTATAAATCTTTTTATTTCATTTTTATTTCATTAAATGTAATTATTGATATGATTATATTAACATCAGTCTAATATGTTGTTAAAAACATCGTGTTTACTTGAGTCTTAAATGTGACTCATGTGAGCACGTGATGTGTATGATGGCAAATTCATTACAAGTAAACATTCAAGAATAACTATGAAAACGATTGGCTAATACTTGGTCAGGCTTTCCTAATGTCCAGATATATTACGAAAATGCATGCATCCTCCGTGCGAGTGTAATTCAAACAACGTATTAGCTTCATCGTTTTTCTAAATAATTGTTTTACAGGAGAAAAACATTACTGATTTGGACAAATAGATTTTCCGAAAATATTATAATTTGGAACAGAACAATACAAACTGCTTTACTGTGTAAATTCTGTAATTTTGTTAGCCTTTGCCTGATGTCATCCATTATTTTGGACCGGAACTGAAACTGTGTTTAGAACTTTTTTTATTAGAGGACTTATGTTTATCTTTAGAACAAACAATTTGGATCATTTCTGTAAACCGTAAGTTTTGTTTAACATATTTACAATATTTCATGTTTTCTAGGAAAATAAACTGTTTTTCTTAAAAATTACAAAGCTTGTTGTCTTCAATATTTCTTTATGTTACTTTGAAAGAGCCGATATGTAACATAACTTAAACTGTGTGTCTGAAACTCATTATGTATACCTAACATAAACTGTGTGTCTGATTTATCCCATTATGGTATCTAACTTAAACTGTGTGTCTGATTTAACTCATTATGGATACCCAACTTAAAATGTGTCTGATTTAACTCATTATGGATACTTAACTTAAACTATCTGATTTAACTCATTATGGATACCTAACTTAAACTGTCTGATTTATCTCATTATGGATACCTAACGTAAACTGTGTCTGATTTATCTCATTATGGATACCTAACCTAAACTGTGTCTGATTTAACTCATTATGGATACCTAACTTAAAATGTGTATGATTTAACTCATTATGGATACCTGACCTAAACTGTGTCTGATTTAACTCATTATGGATACGTAACGTAAACTCTGTCTGATTTAACTCATTATGGATACCTAACTTAAAATGTGTCTGATTTAACTCATTATGGATACCTAACTTAAAATGTGTCTGATTTAACTCATTATGGATACCTAACGTAAACTGTGTCTGATTTAACTCATTATGGATACCTAACCTAAACTGTGTCTGATTTAACTCATTATGGATACCTAACGTAAACTGTCTGATTTAACTCATTATGGATACCTAATATAAATTGTGTCTGATTTAACTCATTATGGATACCTAACTTAAAATGTGTGTCTGATTTAACTCATTATGGATACCCAACTTAAAATGTGTATCTGATTTAACTCATTATGGATACCTAACTTAAAATGTGTCTGATTTAACTCATTATGGATACCCAACTTAAAATGTGTCTGAGTTAACTCATTATGGATACCTAATTTAAACTGTGTGTATGATTTAACTCATTATGGATACCTAATTTAAACTGTGTGTATGATTTTACTCATTATGGATACCTAACCTAAACTGTGTCTGATTTAACTCATTATGGATACCTAATGTAAACTGTCTGATTTAACTCATTATGGATACCTAATATAAACTGTGTCTGATTTAACTCATTATGGATACCTAACTTAAAATGTGTGTCTGATTTAACTCATTATGGATACCCAACTTAAAATGTGTATCTGATTTAACTCATTATGGATACCTAACTTAAAATGTGTCTGATTTAACTCATTATGGATACCTAATTTAAACTGTGTGTATGATTTAACTCATTATGGATACCTAATTTAAACTGTGTGTATGATTTTACTCATTTTGGATACCTAACTTAAACTGTGTCTGATTTAACTCAGTAGTGATAACTCATTATGGAAACCAATTTAAATAGAGTCGTCATGGATACCAAACTTAAACTGTGTCTTGTCAGAATACTAGCAAAAAGGTAGATCAGCAAATAAATGCAAGATATTGTAGTAAAGTGTATTACATATAAATACAAAATATGGTACTAACATGTATTACAAATAAATACAAGATATATTTTAGCAATGTATATTACAAATAAATACAAGATTTGAAGAAATGTGTATTACATCAATTCAAGACCTTTATATTGCATAGACTAATTACATTTTGATATCATACATTAAATGATTTTAATGTCTCAATAAATCTATGCATTGTTTGTTTTAATACTCTGATTGGAATCATAAGCAATCCTGAATGCATTAAATATGCTTATATCCATGTAGATAAAGGTATGTGTATTAAACATAATCAATATTGAACAAAGGAAGGCAGTATAAAGAATGGTGGCTTGTTCACAGTATGGATTACTACAAATTATAAATTACTACTAAAATTGTTTAAACTGAGATATTTACCAAACCATAATTGTCCATCTATTAAAGGATATGCTGTTCAATATGACACCTTTGCTTTATTATCATCACATCTTATTTTTGATGATCTGGTTAATGCATAATAACAGTAATGGCACAGTAATAGTAATAATACATAATAACAAAATAATACATAATAACACAGTAATAATACATATTATTGCAATAACAATACATAATAATACAGTAATAATTCATACTAATACAATAAAGTTCCATTTTGTTAGCACTATTTTGATATCTACTCCCAGTAACCAAAAATGAAAATGGTACCATATATACTCAGTTATAAGTCCAAATGCTTTGAGCCAGCTCTGCCATTGCATCAGGTCTGAGTCTATGCAATATATTAGCAGTAATCAGTAAAGCAAACAACATATACCCTGATCTGCTATCATATTATGCAGAAACTTTTAATAATGACTATAAAATAAATTCAAGAAGCATATTTCACCTATTAAAAATGAATACCAATAGACCATGATCAGGACACTTTTTTCGTCAAGTCTTTCAATATCAAATCAATAAAATAACTTAATGTTTCATTATTGGAGAGTTGCACTTTTACACAGTGATTTATTCTGCATCGTTTGTTTGTCTGATAAATACTTTGGATTCCAGAGTAGCAAGAAATGTCACACAAATACTGTATACCTTTTCATACCATGATTTTAATTGATTGATGTTACACATTGAATGAAAATAATTATAAGTCATCTTTTTACCTATCAGAGTGGAATAAGCATTTGAATAATGACCTACACAATAGCAAGTTTACCTGACCTATCAGAGTGGAATAAGAATTTGAATACTGACTAACACAATATCAAGTCTACTTGACCTATCAGTGTGGAATAAGAATTTGAATAATGACTGACATGAAAGCAAGTCTACTTGACCTATCAGAGTGGAATAAGAATTTGAATACTGACTGATACAATATCAAGTCTACTTAACCTATCAGTGGAATAAGAATTTGAATACTGACTGACACAATATCAAGTCTACTTAACCTATCAGTGGAATAAGAATTTGAATACTGACTAACACAATATCAAGTCTACTTGACCTATCAGAGTGGAATAAGAATTTGAATAATGACTGACATGAAAGCAAGTCTACTTGACCTATCAGAGTGGAATAAGAATTTAAATACTGACTGACATGATATCAAGTCATCTTTGCTTTAAAACATTATACCTCTTGATGCAAATATCACATTCAGCATTTGTCATATTCAATACAAATAAATTCCATGGTCAAATTAGAACTTTGTCATCCTTTGTTTTAATACTACTGAAAGTTCTTTAAGCAAATTTAATGTAACCTAATATTCCATTGTACCAACAATTCATAAGCCTTTCATGAGTTCCTTGGTTCATATTTCATCTAAAGTTTTGTGTCCTGAACAATATCTTCATAAACAGAGGTGGATGTTTTCAAGTGATCCTGCAATTGAGTTTTAGTTCTTTCTTCACTTGATCTATCTGATGACAAATATTTTGTTATGTTTTCCGAGTTGTTATCTTCACCTGCAATGATAAAGAATGAATCACAACATACAACAATCCCTCTCTAAAAGGTCCTTCACTATAACACAGTTCCCTTGGCAATACAACATATGGCAAGGTCTTTCATTATAACAGTTTCCTTGGCAACGCAACATATGGCAAGGTCTTTCATTATAACAGTTCCCTTGGCAATGCAACATATGGCAAGGCAAATTTCATTGATCTGTACATCCATCCATCTACATGTACTATGAAATCATCCAACCAACCATCTCCATTTACAGATTTGTACAGTTAGACAAGTGTCCATCTGTCATGCAGGACAAGTAAATATTCAAATTGCACTTTATCTTACCATAAACCAATTTTTCTAAAATTGTACATCACTTAGAAAATACTGTATGTTAAATGCTCTCCCAAATTTATGCATACTAGACCATATTTATTTCTAATGATCATATTTTCACACATTTTATTGGAAATAAAAGTTTAAAATTATCAAAATTAACAGAAAAACAGCAATATACAAAAATATTGCAAGGATTAACCATCATGCCAGCAAATGATTGTAAATCAAAAGATTGAAATATACCTGTAAAAGACTCATTCATATAGCCATCCAGATTTTGCATTTCTGTGTCTCTCCTGTGAATTGTGACATTTTGTATCTAAAAAGACACAAGAAAATATAGAAAGAAAAAAGAACATTTAATAAACTGACATAAAAGTAGCCAATAATGGTCACATTAATTGATCTTTTGCACCATAATTGTTCTATGTAAAGAAAATTTGTTAAGTGCAGCAAACTCTCTGGATGTCTTTTTCTTGTGTTGAATGTCTGAACAAAAACAGTATCTTTGCTAAAGGCATTATTATTATTATTATTATTATTATTATTATTATTATTATTATTATTATTATTATTATTATTATTATTATTACATGTATTATTATTATCATTATTATTATTACTATTATTATTATTACTTTATTTAAAGAGGGTAAGTCAATTAGCTAAGAACTAATTTACCTTGAGGCTCCCATTCAAAGGAATTTATTTATTTTTGCTGCATCTCTGAAGTCTTTGTATATACTGGGTTTGGAAAAAGGAAATAGAGTGGGCATTTCTAATCTCAACTGGAATACTATTCCAGAGCAAAGTTCCAGAGTATTGGAAACTTTTTTAAAAATAATTCCTTATTTGGTTTGGGAATTTTGTAATGTTTGGTAGACATTGATCACAGGTGGGGAGTATTTCCAGGAAGCCTATACTTGAATAGTGATTGTAAATATTCAGGAGCACTATTATTGGCTATCCTGTATATTAATTTGGCTTTTCTTAAACAGATTCGGTCTTTAATAGGTAGTATTTTTAACTTACCAGCTAAATTTTCCTTGCTTTCTTTCTGGATTGATATTAACTCAAAAGCTCTTTTTTGGAGATGTGCCAGCTTTGCTAAGTTTATATCATTTAAATTACCCCATACTGTATTACAGTAGTCTAAATAGGGTTGTATGTAACTGTTATAAAATAATTTTCTGTTCTTTTCCTGGAGAAAGTGTCTTATCCTACTGAGAAGCCATAAACTTGAATTGATTTTTTTCTTGATATGTTTGATATGTTCAGTCCATGATAGGTTATCTACCAAAACACCAAGTTGACTATCGTGACAGACCATTTGCAACCTTTTATCCTTCCAGACATAGTTCATTGCTATCAAGCTTTGTTCTTTTTTTCCATGTTGAGATAAGTAATATTTTAGTTTTACCAGTATTAACCAGCATACCATTGCATGTGCACCAGTTTTCTAGTTTGTTTAGGGCATTCTGTAAAGAAATTTCGAGTTCTTGTTTTGTGTTTTGGATGTCTGACAATGTTATGTCATCTGCATATAGATCTGTAGATGATACTGAGTCCTTTAGTACAAGTGGTAGGTCATTAATAAATAAAATAAACAGTAATGGACCCAGAATTGAGCCTTGTGGTACTCCACATCTAATTGTTTCAGGTTCAGACAGAACATTATTAATATAAACATGTTGTGTTCTCTCACTTAAGTATGAAGTAAACCATCTAACTGTGCTTTCATCACATTGGTAGATTTTCAGTTTCTTCAAAAGGATTTCATGATCTACCATGTCAAAAGCTTTCCTGAAATCTACAAATACAAAACCTATTATTCGACCTTGATCAAGTGCTTGAAGCCATTTTTCAGTTAGAGAGATCAAGGCAGCCTCACATGAGTTTTTCTGTCTAAAGCCTGATTGATTAGGGTATAACAGAAAGTGTTTGGTTAAATATGATATGAATGAATCATGGACATGCTTTTCAATCAATTTTGATAAGTTTAGTAGTATTGAGATTGGCTGGTAGTTATCAGCATCATCCTTAGGACCAGATTTGTGAATAGGAGTTTCTTTTGCAGTTTTCCATATTTTGGGAACAGATGAGGATGCAATACTTAAATTGATTATGAATGTTATGCTATCTACAATAGCAGAGGCAGAAGATTTAATGAGTCATGGACCAATCTGATCAAGTCCTGTAGCTTTCTTAATATCAAGTTCACTGAGATATTTCTTAACAAAGTTTTTTGAGACTGTTGGGATGGAGAAACATACCTCCTTAGAGATTTTGCTGCTGCAAAACTTTTTCAGTTCAATAAAGCATGAATTTCAAGGTGCTTTTATATAAAAGTCAATCAAATGAAGAAACAAACTAAATTTGATGACTAAAAATAAAATAAACTAACTGAAAAATCTGTCCACACTTTACTCAAGGAAAGTAAATAAAAATTTTCATACATAAAGATAAATGCCAGTTAAATGGAGGACAAGTAGCAGGATGACAATGTTGAAATGCAGGCACATTAAGGTTTGATATCTACACTTTACAATTTGACAATGATGATTCAATGAAAAGATAAAGATTGCTGTAATATGAAATGTTTGGCAGAATCCATAAAAATGTTCGTGTTCATGGCTGTAGGATTTCCTTAATGCTTTATGGCAACACCTGGCTCAGGTATTTCCTAATGCTTCATGGCAACATTAATATATAATTTAGTTTTATTTGAGTCACTTGGGTTAATGATATATATATATATTTTAATTTTTTATATTCAGTGGATGGCTTCTTTATAGTAAAAGTACATGTTCACTACGTGTAAAATTTCATTACTAAATAATGCCTAGTTTAAGGTCAAGTTAACAACTATTTCAAGCACTTAATGCATTATTTGAATGAAGGCCATGTCAGCATAACTTGATAATAGAACATGGATCATTATGCACTCCCTAATTGTTGATTGTCTCAATAATTTGAGATCAGAACATGACTGTTAAATATTTCACAATTTAAAGATTTATAAGTTCGAGAATGTTTTTATTGATTCAATTTATTTTATTGGTACACACATGGGGACTAAATAAATAATTAAAGCATCAAATTAGGACACAGCTTTGTCTTGAGAAAAAATTTGTTCCATTTTAATTTATTTTAACACAGACTGTAGCTTGAGGATTATGTCAAATTATTTAAGGACTTTGAACATTTAACTAATTCTGTAGGATTATATGAAATGTCCAAGGATTTTTGTACTTTTTACTTAAAAAGGATTATCTTGAAGTAAAAACTTTTGGATTTAAAACTGGGATTCTTCAGTGATGCCAGCACATTGGCATAAAAGCACATTACAACCTTCATTCAGAACACCTCTGGGTAGTTTCCGGATTAATTTGAAAATGAATGTGCAATTTAGGAAAATATTTTATTCATTCGTACCCTGTGAGTTTTTTTTAATTCTTTCACTCTGTTCAATTTTACATTTTAGGTAAATAAATTTATATTTTGGAAACTTGTATGTTTCTATGGTTTCATTTTGTCAGGTTATATAGTTTAAGTCCCTAGATGTAGCATTCTAGATAAATCAACAATTTATGAAAATCCAGCTATTCTGTTAAGCACGGAATAAATGCTATCATCAATAGTGAGGTATTGAAGAATGGCATTAATAATGAGAACAATAATGACGAAACTGGAGAGGAACAAAAGGAAGACAAAGTGATTGCATGTTATATACAAATGAAGGGACAAAGAGACTGCAAATTATATACAAATGGAGGGACAGAGTGATTGCAAGTTATATAACAAAGGAAGGGACAAAGTGATAGCATGTTATATATAAATGAAGGACCAAAGTGATTGCAAATTATATACAAATGAAGGGACAAAGTGATTCCAAGCTATATAAAAATGAAAGGACAAAGTGACTGCAATCTATATACAAATGAAGGGACAAAGTCATTGCAAGTTATATACAAATGAAGGGACAAAGTGATTGCAAGTTATATACAAATGAAGGGACAAAGTCATTGCAAGTTATATACAAATAAAGGGAAAAAGTGATTGCAAGTTGAATACAAATGAAGTGGTTGCAAGTTGAATACAAATGAAGGGCCAAAGTCATTCTATGTTGTATACAAATGAAGGGCCAAAGTCATTCTAAGTTGTATACAAATGAAGGGACACAGTGGTTGCAAGCTATATACAAATGAAGGGACAAAGTGATTACATGTTGAATATAAATGAAGGGCCAAAGTCATTCCAAGTTGTATACAAATGAAGGGACACAGTGGTTGCAAGCTGTATACAAATGAAGGGACAAAGTGATTACATGTTGAATACAAATGAAGGGACAAAGTCATTCTAAGTTGTATACAAATGAAGGGCCAAAGTCATTCTAAGTTGTATACAAATGAAGGGACACAGTGGTTGCAAACTTTATACAAATAAAGGGACAAAGTCATTCCAAGATGTATACAAATGAAGGAACACAGTCATTCCAAGTTGTATACAAATGAAGGGACAATGTCATTCCATGTTATATACGAATGAAGAGACAAAGTGATTGCAAGTCAAATACAAATGAAGGAACAAAGTCATTGGAAGTTGTATACAGATGAAGAGACAAAGTCATTGCAAGTTATAAATAAATAGAGGAACAAAGTGATTTCAAGTTAAATATAAATGAAAGAACACAGTCATAGCAAGTTGTATACCAAGTAATTCAAAGTTGTATTCGAATGTAGGGACAAAGTGATTGCAAGTTATATACCAATGAAGGGACAAAGTAAGTGCAAGTTATATACAAATGAAGGGACAAAGAGATTACAATTTGTATACAAATAAAGGGACAAAGTGATTTCAAGTTATATATACAAATGAAGGGACAAAGTGATTGCAAGTTATATAAAAATAAAGAAAAAAGTCAATGCAAGTTATAAACAAATGAAGGGATATAATCATTGAAAGTTATATACAAATGAAGGGACAAAGTGATTGCAAGCTGTATGCAACTGAAGGAACAAAATGATTGAAAGTTATAAACAAATGAAAGGACAAAGTCATTGCAAGTTATATACAAATGAAGGGACAAAGTCATAGCCTGTCATATACAAATGAACGAACAAAGTGATTGCAAGTTATATGCAAATAAAGGGACAAAGAGATTGCAATTTGTATACAAATGAAGAGATAAAGAGACAGCAAATTAAATACTAATGAAGGAACAAAGTTATTGCAAGTTTTAGACAAACATAGGAAGAAATTGACTGCAAGTTATATACAAATGAAGAGAAAACGACATTGCAAGTTATATACAAATGAAGGGACAAAGTGATTGAAAGTTATATACAAATGAAGTGACAAAGGGATTACAAGTTATATACAAATAAAGGGAGAAAGTGGTTGCATGCTGTATTCAAATGATGGTTCAAAAGTAACTGTAAGTTATATATAAATAAAAGGACAAAGTTATTGCAAGTTATATACAAATGAAGGGACAAAGTGATTGCAAATTTTATACAAATAATGGGAAAAAGTCACTGCAATTATATGTAAATGAAGGGACAAAGTGATTCCAAGTTATATACAAAAGAAGGGACAAAGTCCTTGCTAACTGATATACAAAGGAATGTACAAAGTGATTGCAAGTTATATACAAATGAAGGGACAAAGTGATTGCAAGTTATATACAAACAAATGGACAAAGTCATTACAAATTACATACAAATGAAGGGTCAAGGTCATTGCAAGTTATATACAAATGCAGTGACAAAATCATTGCAAGTTCTATACAAATAAACGGGCAAAGTGATTATAAGATTTTACAAACAAATGGACAAAGTCATTACACGTTACATACAAAGGAAGGATTAAAGTCATTGAAAGTTACTTACAAATGGAGAGACAAATGGAGGGATAAAGTCATTGCAAGTTATAAACAAATAAATGGACAAAATCATTGCAAGTTATTTACAAATGAGGGGACCAAGTAATTGCAAGTTACATACAAAAGAAGGGACAAAGTCATTGCAAGTTATATACAAATCAATGGACAAAGTGATTGCAAGTTATGTACACATGAAGGGACTATTTGATTGCAAGTCGTATACAAACAAATGGACAAAGTCATTACATGTTACATACTATTGAAGGAACAAAGTCATTGAAAGTTACTTACAAATGGAGAGACAAATGAATGCAAGGGACAAAGTGATTGTAAGTTATATACAAATGGAAGGACAATGTCATTGCAAGTTATCTACAAATGAAGGTACAAATTGATTGAGAGTTATATACATATGAAGGGAGAAATAGCTTGTATGTTATATACAAATGAAGGGAAAAATTGATTGGAAGTTCTATGCAAATGAAGGTACAAAGTGGTTCCATTCTGTATTCAAATGAAGGGACAAAGTGATTGCAAGTTATATACAAATGAAGGGCCAATGTCATTGCAAGTTATTTACAAATGAAGGGAGAAAGTGATATCAAGTTATATACAAATAAAGGGACAAAGTGATTGCAAGTTATATACAAATGACGGGAGAAAGTGATATCAAGTTGTATATAAATGAAGGGAAAAGTGATAGCAAGTTATATACAAATGAAGGGACAAAGTCATTGCAAATTATATGCAAATGAAGGAAAAGGTGATTGCAAGTTATATACAATGAAGGGACAATGTCATTGCAAGTTATATAGAAATGGAGGGACACATTGATTGTAAGTTCTATACAAAGTACAAAAGAAGGATAAGGGAAACAATTGTTCTACTGTCAATTAGATCAATGCTCTCCGATACAAAAGACACATAAAGACTTCAAAAAATATATACAATGAAGAAACAATAATTTATCTTGATTTCATGGTTTCGGGAACTGCTTTAGTTTCCTTTTTGTTTTTAGCTCTCATTTGTGTTATGCACGTAATCTTTGCTCAATAGATTTCGTTATTTTATTTATACATTTCATCAACTATGTAATTAGGTTATTTGGTTGTTTGAGTTTTTACGGCGTACCAGCACAAAGAGGTCATTTAGCGCCATACAAAAGGTTATATCTTTCATTATGTACAAATGGTAAAAAGGTTCTGTATTGGCCAGCGATAAGAAAACCAAATAGCTAAAGGTAAAACGATAAAAATGGTAACGGTGATAAAAAATAAAGTTTCCCGATCAACTGGGATTTCAAATAATGTATGACTACGAAAACATATGAAAGGTAATTAAAATCTAGCAATTAGTAAACCCACTAACGCCAAACTAGTATAATAACATGTTCAGTAAGGAAAGAAACATTTTTTTTTGTCAAAAACCTTTTCCTCTTGCAAAATAAAGTGTCATCTCTCAAGATTAATTACTGTTTTGCTTCACAATGGTATTTGTTGCGTTTGTACAACAGTAGGTTCATATAGGTATTTGAGTTTTCTATCCTCATTAACTTGTTGTTATGCGACTCATTGACATGAAGTATCTCGATTTGCGCAACCTAGTCCGATTAGCAAGTCTCTGCCATCCTATCCAACTATAACACCTGACGCTATCGTTAATTTAATTTTGCCTGTCCTAGAAACTTAACTTCCCATCATATTTTTTTTCAGAAGAGAGTAGTTTGTTTCGTATGTTACGTCTTTCAATTAAAAAAACAATTCTACTGTAATCCATAGAAGTCAGGACGTTCTGTTAGATCCGTGTAAAATCCGACATGAAATAACTGTATCTTGTAAACGTCATAGACAAATTGATCTGAAAAATTTACAAGCAACATTTACATGATCGCTATTTGGACTTGCGTATTGATCAATGTATCATATTCGAATGCATACTATTCAGATTCTTTCAATTTAAAGTTTTTACTGTCCTCAGCCATTTATCCGGTTTTTAAACTGTTAAAGAATGAACGAAGGTCTTCTTGAGAAAAAGAATCAAGATTTATTAAAGACAAAAATTGCAATAAACAGACTTAAACAGACATCGAAGAGTTTCAACAAGATTACAAAATAGCTATTGTATCCTAAGCATACAAGAAGATAACGAATTAAATCTTGACTGAAAAAAAAAATTGGTTTGCAAGCAATTCAAAGAGAACCATGAAATCTTTGTAAATGTTATAGCTGCTCAAACTTCCCAATCATACAATGTTATATGACATTGCATCTCTAACCACACTTGCTACAATAATTACAAATCAAGAAATCATTTCTTTTTATGCGTTTAGGTCATAGGTTACATGACTGATAAGTAGATTTCATCCCATCTACAAGCTGATTGTTTTATAAAATTGTTACTACATAATATCACATGGAATAAGATAGTTCATGGGATTTTATCATTTATGACAGGTTGTCCTCTATCTGTATTAAGTACAAGTTTGATAATTTTAAAGGTTTCAAAAGACCAACTGTTAAGACAGAAATGCTTCATAAATAAAACATAAACCAACTGTTTGCTTACTGTTGTATTGCATCTCTAACCACACTTGTTACAATAATTACAAATAAGAAATCATTTGTTATTATGCGTTTAGGTGAAGAAATTAAATAGGTTATAAAATACTATTTAAATTTTAATTGATGACGAAGTTAACAATCTTCGATGGTTCGATTTGTTTCTCTATCTAGTAAGAACCTTTACTTTATTGCTAAGGATGACACCCATCAAAGAAGATAAACGTTATGAAATAACCTATGATGTAAGTCTTTTTACACGGCTTACATTATGTTCAAACGTTTCTTGAACTCAGTTACCTTTATCAGTTTGATATTTAGTTCATATATTTGTATCCATTTCCTAATTAACCCAAACAAAATTACATTAAAAGTTTTAATTAATGCAGATATTTCTGCTTCGGATTTAGTCTGGTATAGGTGTTACACTAACTTTTACGTGATTTTGCACATCCGTCATAAGAATTATTTTGAAAGTTTTTAAAGACAATTGGTGAAGTCTTTGAAACACTATGAAACTGTAACATAGCCATCACCGAGTTCAACATGGATGAAACGTTAACAGAGCCATGGTTTTGCGGATGTCCCTCTGGGGACGAGTATTACCATTACGAAGCAATACCATCTCCCTCCAAGGTGAGTATTACCAATAAGAGGTAACTCTAAAATGAGTATTAGTAATGAGAGGTAACTCTGTGGTGAATATCACCAATGAGTAGTAACTCTGGGGGTGAGTATTACTAATGAGAGGTAACTCTGTGATGAGTATAACTAATGAGAGGTAACTGTGACGAGTATCACCAATGAGTGGTAACGCTCGGGTGAGTATTGATAGTGAGAGGTAACTCTGTGGTGAGTATCACCTATGAGCAGCAACGCCAACAATTTAATCAACCATGAAGAGTTTATTTTGATTATGAGATAGTACAACATATACAAAGTGATAAAACTTAATCAGGAAGTCAAGGTTAAAAATTATTCTAATAATTAATGGTGCAGACTTGATAAAACAGAAGAACTATATTACACGAGATGCTCACTTTACAAACGAGACATATTTTACTAATCCAATTGATAACAAAAGTGGCAAACTATGAACTTGAATACATACAATGGGCTTTATTGAAGAGTAATACAATGTTTCCTAAATAGCATGTTCTTCTACATGAATGACAAAACACATTTTTTTCTCAGTCTTTATCTGTCTGTAGATACACATGGATAATTCAAAGTGGGAATGGACGACAATGCTAATAATGAAAGTATTGATTTTTGTTTTTCTGGGGCTTAACGCCATTTTTCAGCATACATGGCGGCCAGTATTAATGGTGGAGGAAAAAAACCGGGAAATCCGCGGAAAGAACCACCGATCCACGAGAAGCTACTGGCAAGCTTTCTCACATATCCCACATTGGCAGAACCTTAGACTCGAACTCACGCAGACAGAGGTGAGATGGCAGTGATAAGTAACGGACTGCGCTTTTAGACCATGAAAGTATTGAAGTTGGATGCCAAAGCCCAATACAAAACGTTAAGGTCATTCCTAGTAACAACTAAACACTTCACGTCACCAGCTACAATAATAAACTGAAAACATTGAAAGGAAAACAATTATAATTTTATATAATGAATCCAATTATCTGGATTAAAACAATTGCACATAAAAAATACTAAAGATCAATATTCATCATTACTAGAGGCTTTGCTAGTTAAATATATAAATACTGATTTTCTTTTATGCGGTGTTAATATTTATTGCAAACAATTATAAATAAGTACAATTAACACATGCAATGCCAGCGTCATAAATCAAGATCGAAAAGTAATATATTTTCATGGTAACATATTTATTTCAAGTAAAAACAAATAAGGTACATATTGCATGGGATTATCATAGAATATCGCTCTTAGAGGTCACGGTTATTTCTTCCCTATACACATTTAAAAACAAATGAAAAACAGTAGAACAAGGTTAAAAAATTAACACTAAGGTAAAAATCAACAATAAATACATTACCAATTTAGCGGTTCCAGTACAAAAATCTAATGTAGCTAATATAAATTTTGTTGTAAACAGGAGTAGGTAATTAAATACTTAAGAATTTGGAGAACAAGAATTTGACGATAAGCCCTGTACAGAGTAGAGAAACCGGTTATAACATACGTAACATCCGGCATTATTTGTAACCAATTGAAGTGAGGATAAATTTCGAGATAGCTGCAGTGGAAAGTGATATCGACGAAATACAGAAATCTCTGTAAAACTATGGTACTTTTGTTACGACTATGTAGACATATGCTTAGGAACAGAAAGAAGTAAAACCAAGTTTTGTTAAACATAACAAACAATTTAATTATCAATGTCATAAAATGAACATGTGAGAGTAACTTCCAGTATTATAAAGTGAATCCAAAATATTCCAGAAAGTTATATTAAAGTCCAAGAGAATGAAAAGTTCCAAATAAATTTCAGAATTAGATATGTACTGGTCCGTCAATAATCGTGACGTTGTCAAATCGACGTTGTCCAAAACTCAATTGAATATTTCACAATAGTTCCCAAATAATAATATTGCTCAAGGTCTAAGCACTTTCTTTTTCCACTGAAGTGTCTAAACAAATGTTTTTCTACTCCAACAATATATATGTACAACATAAAACTGCAGATTTGATATTACAACAAGAACATAAGAAATAAGAATGATTTCAAAAACAGAATAGATCTGATTGCTCATTTCTCATCTTTATATACGACTGATACTACGACTCTTATTTCACAATATATACCGCGTGATCGATCACACGATTCATTTAGCATCGAACTTGACTAGTCATTTGATGCAATACAATGAAAGGAAAGTTACTGAATTCTCATAGAAAATTTGAAACAACATCAGACAATAAGAAATTAATCCAAAGGGGCCGATCAGTCTTTCTATCAATATTATTATTAATAATTCTCAACACATATGTAAGCATTTAGTTATAGATCTTATGTACATTATTTACTTATCAGACCCAGTTCACGAAGGGAAAATTTAACTAAAGTTAAATTACAGCCATGAAAGAAAGTTCTATTAATTAGATAAAATCATGTACCAGGAGTAGCAGAAATACACAGACACAGACACAAACATACACACACACACACACACACACACACACACACATATATATATATATATATATATATATATATATATATATATATATATATATATATATATATATATATATATATATATATAAGGATATAAAAATTTAGGTAGAGAAATTAAAAAGTATATAGGACTATGTTGGTTCATGTCAAATTTGGGTAGACAAATTAAAAAGTATATAGGACTATGTTAGTCCTTACAAATTGGGATTATTTACAAACTGAATAGCTTGGTTCAATTCAATGGCTAGATAAAAACTCACTTACCTTAGAAGCCGCCTTTCACAAATGTAATCCTAAATCGCATGATTCAGAATTCATAACAATAAACGATTTACTCGCTTTTTTTCAACTGAAGGAATCATTGTTCCTTATAAATTGAGATTAGCTACAAAATTTTTTAAAAAATGTTCAATTTCATAGCTTGGATGTCATATTAACTGACTTACTTGTAATTCATGACAATAAAAGATTACCTCTCTTTATTTTCTTTGAAAGTCAGCCGAACAAATCACGTCTCGTTTTCATTTCAAATATTATCCCATGTTACGAGTGGTAATCCATGTCACGAGTGGAACAAAAAGACGATTTACCAAATTGGCCATAATCCATGTTAAGAGTTGAACAAAAGCAATAACCTCTTTACAATCATTAACTTAAACTGGACATTCTGATTTGGACACGTACGTTATTGAACAAAAGCGACAGCCTCTTTACAATTCTGATTGGAACACGTAGTTATTCCACGCCATTTCGGAGTCTTTACAATAATGCATTCTGATTTGGGGCATGTGGTTGTTTTACGTCATTTTGGAATATATAAAGGCCGATCCTATCTAAAAACTTCGGTTAATTAAAGCCCCAGTCAGAAAACTTTGTTCGTATTTACAGGTAAGAATTTCTTATTACTTACTTTAAAGGTTTTTGTAGTAACTTGTAGTCGCAATATTTTTTGTGAGTTTTCTTGTTATGTACTACTATAATGTAATGAAATATTTTATTGTTTCTATGTTCATTTGTTTGAATGCGCTAGCTTCATAGTATTCTCTAGATAATACAGTATAATGTCCAGTGATCGTTTGCAGGTTATTATTCTAAATTATATGAAACAAAATATATTCCTTGAAATTTTTATAACATCAGTCGTAACTATTGAATTTTAGACATTTTGAATTCAAGCAATATTTTAAATACTTGTATCGCATTTAAAATGCAGAGAATTTTTACAAGCATATGAACTAGTAGATCACAAAGAAATTATTCAAAATGTTTTGCAATATGTATTGTATGAATAAGTGTATCTTTAGAATATAGTTTCATATATATCAATAGAGGTTTAATTAAAGCCCTAGTCAGAAATCTTTGTTGGTATTTACAGATATCTCCGCTACCTATTGCTGCAAGAGCTCTTCCGCAAAATATGTAGCTGCATCGACACTATTACGCATGACAACTTGTTTTTGAGAGAATCCGAATTTCCCCCTTTTCTCCCTATCCTTCCTTCTAGCCACGCAGTAGAATATTGCTAAGTGTTTTACGAAATAGATTATTCAGATCTTTCACAATTCGTAAGAATTTCTTTATAATATATATATATATATATATATATATATATATATATATATATATATATATATATATATATATATATATATATATATATATATATATATATATAAAAGGGCCTTATGCAACACATTTAGTCATACTTTCAACAACTTACATTTAATGCCGAGGAACCTCTGTTCACTACTATTGACTGGTTAGGTTGTAACGCTATAGATGATGATGGTCTTGAAAAAATACAGAGAATTTGATGGAATGTTAGAACCTAAGAATTGTGTCAGCATCTTTCACGTGACTTGAAAATGGTTTCAATTATGATAAGCGACTAGCATTTTCGAACGTTCTCTTCAAACATTTTGATAATTTTTAATTATTTATTACAGAATGTATCACTTTACACTTTTTTCACTCTACCAAATTTATTGTGAATCCTTTCAATATGTATATAACAAAGGAGTCGAAAGATTGTGTTAAACTAAAGAATTACAGTAAATAAAAATTATATTTTTGCATGTAATGAACTGAACGTGAATTTATACTCTAGAGAACGTACCATGAATATAGAATTTTTACTATAAAATTTCGCATATTATGTCTAAGCGTTATTAACATCCGAACGGAATCTCCTTGCATTAAAAAATGTACCATTCTTTAAAGTACTGAAAGCAGAATGAACCAGTGTTAAATTCAAACTATTCTTATATAGCTGTGGATTGAAAAAATCTCTGTGAAGATATATATTTGAACTTTTCATATTGATAACACAAATATGACAAAGGAGAAAGATTTACCTTTTCACGTTTTCACTAAATGTGCTGACAGATTTCAGAGCATCCCTCTCACTGACTTCGTTGTAAACATACACAAGTTTAGTCGCTTTTACCTTCGGGTCATACCTCATTAATAATGGCTTCAGGTATTTGTGGTTAAATCTCCTAAATCTGTAAGGGAACCATGTAAAAAAAATACACACAAGTCCAAACACAACAGACCGAAATCTGCTGAATGAGCTGAGTTTATATTATTGATGCTACTAATAATTACAAGAAAAAAAAACTCCAAGTAAAAGTAGAAAGTGCATTGTGAAATACAGTTTTTAGTCTATACATACTTGATAAGTTTGGGGTATCAAAGATTGAGATTTGACAAGATCTCATGTTATTTGGTTTTTTTATGTTTACATTTTCCATATGCTAATAAGATGACGATGGTATCGAATATGTACAATAATGAATGAAATTACGTTTAATATGTTAACGTGCGGTATGAACCTTTTGGAAGACAACGGGGTTTATAATTCATAAAAAAGTCATAAAGATTATAGTGACAAACGGAAAATTAACATTGGTGACGTCATAACACTGGACAACGGGGTAAAATGGCAACATCGTTACAAGTGGCTGATCTCAAAAAGATGGGACATTACAATAGAGTTAGAACCGACCTCAATACGCGTTACTTTTGATAAATATGGGTAATCCTAATTAATTGTGTCCATAGGAATTTAATATGAAAGTGACATTTTGGTGACAAAAAGTTTATGAGGATAAACAAACATTAACACAACATTTATACAGCATAAAAACAAAAAAAAGTTTTTTTGCAATATTAGAAGAGTATATCTTTCTAGACAAATTGGTGGCTCTAAGGAAGGCTTTTTAACGTTTGTTAACATAATATAGTTAACACAGGTCTTCTCTTCCTTAAGCTTCGTCTCGAGAGGGATCATGCATCAATACTCTCTCCAGACAGCCTTGCATCTCCTCATAAACCTTTCTCTTCCAAACAGCCGTATCTATCATTTTCGTGATAATACATGATAAATTCACACAAAATGGCTAGCCCGTGTTGAAAAGCATCCATGAAGCTAGGGTAGACGACTCATATGAATCTACGAGGAGAGTCGTTGGTATTTATAGTCTGAAGCCGGACTGAAACCGAGTGACATGTTTTCAAAATCATGTAAAAAAATTTATAGCGCGAAGTCTCTCATTCAATCAGAAGTGAGCTACGTATGATGTCACGCAAAGTATATAAGGGCACCAGCTACCGCCAACAGTGAATCGATGAAACATAGTTTGAGCATAAAGACACGAGCTGCCGCCAACAGGGAATTGAAGAGACATAGTTTGAGCATGACTGAAACTAAGAAGACGATGTATTTTTTGTGCCTGCGGGGGATATGAGGAGAGATGACGTGACACGCTAGAACAAACACGACCAAACTTCCAGAATATAATTATTTTGACTGTGATTTAGTTTCCTCTTCGCAAGAATATGTACTGGTACTAGTACCTTCACTGCCTTCTCCTTTATTACCTTTTTTTAAAAAAAAAATTTAGACAGAGTCAAAAAGAAGAAATAAAGAAAATTTTACAATAGCAGAAAAAAAACAGAACAATATTTTGTCATTCAATAGCAACTTCAAAACAGGAAATAAGAGAAAAAGAGGAAGAAGAGAAGAGAAAGTGCGAAGGATAGAGAAGAAAGACAATGAAAGTCAAACGTTGACGGTGCTACTAGACATTTTGGCAGAGTAAAGGTATCTGAGACAAATGTGTCAGATATCTGTAACTAGAACCAAGAGAAAAAGACATTTATAAGTCAAACAGTCCGACTCATTGATCACTACCTCTACAATGACTACAACTGAGATACTATCAACAACGGCAACGATCACTACCAAAGCATCCAGAGTAGCAGTGGAATAAGTAGGACGTTTGGTTGTGGCAAGAGTATAAGGCACTTAAAGCCCATTGTGTCATGTCCAATAGTTATTTTTTTTTCCAAATCAAATAAACTTAAATCCTTTTTCGCATGATTTTTGAATGATGAGCATGTGTGAGTGCGTGCGAGTGTATCCTTATTATAAAGGAAACACAAAAAGACACTAATGTTTACTTTCTGGTATATTCAGTTGTTTTTGTTTTTTAAACATTAGAATGAAAATTTCACAACACATAATGAAAGTCTATTTTTCTATTTCTTTCAGTCTCTGTCTTTAAGTTTGAATTTCTTCACGGACACCGTTTCTTCCTCTGTTTGTTTTATCTTCCTTTATTTCTTGACTTGCATTTATTGACGGGTATTGGTCCTTCTTTTTCAGAAATCTTCTCCTCTTCTAGGTTCTTTTGTTTCTTTTTTCTTAGGACACTATAAAGGCCAATGTCTTTTCTCCTGAAAATTATAACAAACATTTTGACCTTTGTTTATCTTTACTTCTGCCCTGCTGTGACGTTGTTGACATTCGGTAACCCAATGTACTGTTTCTAACAGATATAGCAAGTATCTTGCTTTTTATCTCTAGTGGATGCGAGGATGTGACGTCTCTCGTTCTTTCTGAAGTAAACATTCGTATGACGCCTCTCAAATCTTTGACCAGAAAGTCGATCTATGTTGGCTCTTTCATCTTCTTCATCATTCGAAAGCTGAATGAACATGGTAGCTCCAAGACATGTACCCTATATATAGGGTTCTGCTGCGTATAAACCTAGCCAGAGTGAAATTTCGCAATCAAGATTAAACAATCGCACGATTTTGATCAGAAAAAAGAAGATAGGATGAGACCATAACATGACAGATCACCACACTTACGAGAGCGAAAGCCTGAATCAAAACATTCCACGGCTGCCCCCAGACCAAGAGAGTCTACCTCCAGTTGAAATCAGTCAGTAGCACCCGGAAAGTATTTTCACATTCGAGAGACACAAGGACGCACCTCCGGAAAATTTATAACTACTACCTACACATACACGGTGTAAGTTTACATGTTTCAAGTCAGAAGTGATGCTCAAAAAATCAGAAAGCTTCATCACCGATTTGTGGGATTCCATTGGAACCACACTGAAACGACAATGCCAAACCAGCTAAATAAGACGATCGTTTAAGACTTTCCATTTATCACAAAAGTTTGAAGTCATCCGTTCGGATCCAGTTTAGCAGCCCATAAGAATTCACATCTTCCAAACGTCATCGATAAGCTTCAAATGTTCACAATCCATTGACCAGTTTCACATCACCGACGGCAAAGTCTCTCGACTTTTCTGGCGCTGAGGTGCGGTCTAGTGTGTTTTTGCCTAATACTGTGTTTCAATGTAAAACAAAAGTGAAGAAAACGTTTATTTTATGTCACCGCTGTATCTCTTACTCATTTCAAGTCTTGTATATGGTGTGTATTGTAATTTGTGCAAGGGATATTTTCCTCACGTCCATGCTTCAAGCATATAAAGTAGCGCGTTTTACAATCTGGCTACCCATTATTGACGCATCAAAACACAAAAATGAACAAGCAAGACAACCATTTGGATCTCCAGATGCACTTGCACGAAATGTCTATGAAGGAGACAACGGGAAGCGATAAAATAAAAAGGGAGGAAGAGAAAAAAGAAAACGATGGTACTATCTGATGATATGGTAGACATGGGAGGCAAAACCCGTGGTAATAACAGCACCACAGCACCAACAGCACAACATATTTTCGCTTACCCTGAAATTGAGAATTGGCACCTGGAGTTGGAGTAACAGAGATGACAGTTGGAAATACCACAACATCACAGGCACATCGAAATGGTAACAAAAGAGTCTTCAGAATCCTTAAACGGAAGATTGGGGTTCTGAAGATGCAGAACACCCAGTATTCCATATCATCATAAGTAGACGGGGTATATATAGATGAAAGCAACTTGGAGCTCGACCTGGGAGGTGCGGGGGTTAAACAAACGCATCAAGTTTTTCTTCAAACGCTTCACTATTTCTATTATCTTTTGCCATATTATATGATATAATATCATTTTCTGTATTAAAGACATTCCAATCAAGATGCTTACTATCAAAGATGCATACTTATTGATAAATTAGGCCTCACATCTTACATTCAAATTAGGACATAGTCATCCATATTATTCTGAGAAGGCTTTGGAGTAGATAAATAGTTTGTGTATAATGAGCAATGGGTGCTATAACGAATGATTGATCAGCAGTGTTTCCTTAAATTAAGGAAATTCAGTATTATATGGTTTCTGTCAAATTTTTAAAATTCTGTTGATGAGTGTTGGATGGTGGATCTGTATCATTTGTGCCATGCGAAAGGTTGTGATGCGTTGTGTTTTATTTAGTCGTGGGTAATATGTCGGTTACAGGTGTATTGACCTTTTCAAGATAAAGGCTGCTATACTAGGGAAAATATAATTGCGAACAATAACAGCCAGAATGCTTTCAGTAAAGCTTGCATCAGACGCCATTCAAACGTTTTGCCCACTTTTTTGTTAAAGGGGGTTATATTGTATCGGATCAACATAATATTATTACTCTATGGTGTTAAAGTAAGTAATAGAAAAAGTGAGAAGCTACAAGAATAGTGAGTCGGGGAGATATAGGGAATATGGGACTTCCATGCAAAATAACTCCTGTGACTATACAGGGACGCGATTTATAGGAACAAAATATCACAGTGGGGATAGGGAGAATGGGAATATTATATAGGAACAAGAGGAATGAAACAGGTGGCATTACGTCTCGGTATTGGAAACTTGCAACAATGTAGCAAGTGGCTGGCCTATATACGCACAGCTACCACTCTAGGTAGGGACAAAACTAATAGATACACAGAGACATAGATAAACACATAGATAACACTGAAAAAAACCCGTTGTTTGTAATGTTAACACCATTCCGTTAACATACAGGACATCGTATAAGTCTTCTTATCTTCCTCAAATTCCTCAAACCTTGTCTCAAATTGTGTCTCACTTCTGGTCCGTAGATGGGGACTTTCTTCATACACCCTTGTCTTTCCACATAGCATCTTTTTTTCCAAGCAGTTGCACCGGTGATCCTGATGATGGTCCACGTTGTTTTTATATACATGGGTATGTCTCTACGTAATCGCATCGACGACAAGAGAATAGAAGATCTAACGTCTGTCAATATCTTTATGACTAGAACAGGTGAAGGGAATGAAGTGAACCGAGGTTAGTTACAGTCCAAGAGCGGATCGAAACGGATTGATATTGTTAACCAATCATAACACTCGTTACAAAATTCAGTTAGTTCACGGACTCTGTCTTCCAATCCAAAGAGAGCTACCTGTGACGTCACATTCTATATATATGTGCGCTAACGTCTGTGCGCAGTGAATCGATGCGAAACATGTCTTGTGAAACATTACGGAACCTAAGAAGATGATGAATTTGAGTGCACTGGCTGTGGCGACGAAAAGCGATAGTATAGCAATGTATACCAATGTGAACACAACGATACTTTCAGAAGATAACGATTCCAACTGGGATTTAATAGATTTTCTCTCTTTACAAGAATTTGTTCCGGTGCCAGTACCGTCGCCACTTTCTCCTTCTATGCCACACGTGGAGAATTTTAAACAAAGACAGAAAGAATTGGATAAATTTTTACAACAGCAGAAAGAGGCAGAACAATCATTTCTACTTGAACAGCAACAGCGAGAAGAAGATGAAGCAAGAAGAAAACGACAGGAAGAAGAAACAAAGGCAAGAAAAGAAGGAGAACAGTGAAAGTGAAACGGTCATGGTACTCTTTGACATTTTGGGGGAGTTAAGAAGAGTTACACCAGAGATACTACCCCTAGTGATTTCAATTTAATAATTGAAAGGAGAAAGTCCACAACTAGGCCTTGGCCGTGGCAAAGGCTTAAGGTAGTTAAAGGCGATTGCAGTTAAAGGCGATTGCTTCTCGTTCCTGAGTTAGTTCTAAGCAAAAAACAAACACCCAACGGTCCTTTTCAGAGCCATCCATTTCTATCGAACATAGACACTATTAATTTTGTCAAAATCAATTAAAAACTCAAAATCCATTGTTTTACACTATGATGTTTGTGTTATGAGTGTATGAGTGTAGGTCCTTAATATTCTAAACAATCAGCACCAAGAGACACTGACGTTTTATTTTCAGTCTGGTCTATTCAGCTACAAAATTTACAATCCAATTCACAACACAACATGCCACTTTTTTTTAAAAAAAAAACGTTAATGAACTTCTGCGTCTGTTTTTGGTTCACTCTGTTTTTGAATTTCTTCACTTTCAGTTTTTTTCCTCCTCTTCTTCTTCCTCACGATTTTCTCTCCTTTTATTTTCTGTCTTTTCTTGCTGAACGTGACGGGGTACACCCTTTGCCGAAGGCACTTCTTTTTCTTCTTCCTCCGCCTGTTCCTGTTGTTTCTTAAGGCACTTTAAAGACCAATGTCCTTTCTCTTTACAATGATAACAGGTATCTTGACTTTTGTCCCTTCTGGTACTGGTTTTGCTTTATGACGATCTGGACATTCTGTAGCCCAAGTCCTTTGTTCTGACAGATATGGCAAGTATCTTGACTTTTATCTCGAAAGGAGGGGGAGTAGTCCGTCGGGTTGTCTGAAGAAAACTTTCCTACGATACCTCGCAAAGCTCTAATCAGAAGTTCTATCTATGTGGCTTCTTCCATCGTGCTGATCGGTTTGAGAGTAAAATGAATACTGAGAGGGGAGTCACAAGCCCTTTATATATGCACTTGTCTGACAGGATATAATGGTGGCCATGGCGTAATAAATGTAGTCAATTGATCGTTTGCAATCAAGATGAAACGATCGCATCATGTTGTAAATAAAGGAGAAGAATCTAAGAGACAGCGACTGAGATATTATAAAAAAATTCCAGCCAGAAATTTTTAAGATGAGATAAGTGAACCAGAATCTAAACCCAGAGAGTTTGCACCAAGCCAAAGTCCATTACCATCAGTAAACCCTGACAAGTAATAACGCATTCGAGAGACAGAAAAACGTTCCTCTAGAAAATTTAGAACGACGCGGTGAAACTTAAAGATTTCAAGTCCGACATAATGTTTGAAAAAGCAGAAGAGTTCATAACTGATGTGTGGGATTCTTTGTTAGCCACACTGAAACGGAATTGTGAAGCCAAAGAAGACGATGGCACCAGATTTTCCATTATTCACAACAATCTGAATTCTCCCAATTAAATCGAGTTGAAAAGTCCATCAGAATTGACACCTTCCAAAATCTTCGACAAGATTCAACACGTACAGCTATACAGTGATAAGTTTCACATCATTGATGGAAAAGCGACACTGTTCTTGACCCACATGTCTTTTCCACAAGGGACAGGAAAACGCAAAAAAATGTTATTGGCAGACGACCTTCGCAGCACCAAAAAGACCCTCGTTCAAATTGGCAATATTCAAAATCTGTTTAGCCAATATAATCGTGATGGGACGAACGTAGGCAGACAAGAAAGACACAGCAGAATGGAAAGGAGACTGGGAAAACATTTGACAATCTAACTACTGAACTAAACAACGAATAGAGGCAGAACTCCTGTTACAGCAAGAGGGGATAGCTAAAGAAACAGCCTGTGGCATTCCTGAAATGCAAAAATTGCAAGACGTCTTGGCTCCGCGCTACATCCTGAAAATACACGCACAAGAAGTGCGCGTACCTCTGTTGTTTCGAGGGAAAGATTTCAAATACATGAAATACGTTTATCATCACGATGAACATTTTGATACCATTAGCGGTATCAATGCATTCCTGTGACACAGTTATTACTGTGAGAAATATGACTATAGCAATATAAGCATTGTGGACCCAAATATGAGGAATGTTTGGCCTCTAAACCATGTTCTTCACGAAAAACAAGAATGAGTTAGAGCACATTTGGCAGATCTGCCTGTTACCAAAATCATCTAAAGACACAAGGATCACAGGACAAATGTGCTTGTCAACTCCTGAGATTGTTTCCTACTTGTGGACAAGGCATACGTACCAACAACGCCAATGCACACGCATGTTCAGGAAATAAACGATGTCATATTTATCACTCAATTGTGGACTTTAAACACCAATGCAACATTCAAAATACCATTCTAAACACGAAGAGGAAGAAGATGACCAAAAGAAGAAGAAAGTAACTTTCATCCTGAACAATTTCGAATGCACGCAAGAGACTGGCATTCGCATTCCTAATTCTGCGTGGCTCACCAAGCGTGCGAAAAATGAATCCAAGAGCCTATCTTGACTCATTGCCCTCACTGTAGCAAGATTTCTAGAGGACGTGAAAAAATCTTTCGGAGAACAAACACATTGGCCGATTTCGCCTATTAGACCCCAATATAAAAGACGTGGATGTCAAGAAGACATCGAACGTTACGGAGATTATCATTGCTATGCCACAGTGATGTCTCATAATTTCTCGGGATATGATGGACAGTTTCTTTTGAGATACTATACGGAACAAAGAACCGAACGTCCTACAGTAACTTTGAGCGGAGCCAAAATCATTTCCATGCAAGTTGGCCAGGTGCAGTTTAAAGATTTGATGAGTTACTTGTCCAAGCCTTTGAGTCGTTTTCCTAAAACGTTTGGCATGACAGAAATAGCCAATGGCTACTCCGAACTTTTTCAATACCGAAACCAATCAACAAGCTGTTCTACCCCATTCGCCTGAGGATAATTATTACGTCCCCGACACCATGAGTACTACGCATGGCACCAGACTCACGAATCGTACCCTTTCGACTTTCAGGAAGAAATGTTAAATTATTGACGTTCCGACGTAGAAATTATACGGCGTTGCAGTGGAACATTTCGAGAACAGATCATGCAACATGGATGGATTGATCCTTTCAAAGAAGCCATTGTCAAAGCGTGTTCCTTAGTGTACGGCCAACTATTTATGCCCTGAAATAACCCTAGTTGTAACTAGTCCTCAAACAACCAATTTTGTAAAACGTCAATACTCGGTCTTAGCCCAATGATGTATACATTACCTGTTTGACAAGGAAGACAAATAGAGTCAGCACGATCGAAAACGGAGGAGGTGATAAAACCTTCGAAAGATATCAGTAAATGGCTGCGACTTGGAAAACCTCAAGATGGTGTACGAGTTTAACGGGTGCATATTTCACGGAAGTCCTATCTGCTACCCTCAATGTGACACTAAAAACAAATTTTTACAACGGACCATGGAAGACTTAAACGAGGCCACTTGTCAGCGGCGCTTAAAGTTAGAAGAGCTGAGATACAAAGTGGTTGAAATGTGGGAACACAAGTACAATCAGCGATTGAAAACCGATCCTGAGTTTAAGCGTATTGTGGAAGTTACAAGATGGTGAGCCCTCTGAAACCATGGGACAGTTTGCACAGAGGAAGGACGATTGCCACCTGTTTGCTGTACCAAGCCTACGAGGAGAAAGGAGAAGGAATCAGATACTTGGACGTGTATTCTCTGTATCCGTACGTGTGCAAATATTGTCACTTTCCCTCAGGGTACCCACATTTACTGACCGAACACATGGACGTGGAGAATACGAAGAATTTATCAAGCGTAAAGTCTTGCCCCCCCCAGTACTTGTAAATTGCGTCTTACCACATAATTGCCAAGAAAAAGTGATGTTTCCCCTGTGCTGTACTTGTGCTGAAATGTGCAACCAATACCGCCCTTGTCAGCTCACTCAGGAGGAACGCGCCTTGATAGGAAGTTGGGTTAGCGTGGAATTGTTTAAAGCTCTGGACTTGAGATACCAATTGTTAGAAGTATATCAAATTTACCACTTTCATAAATGCCTTTTTGAAACTGAAACAAGAAGCTAGCGGCTATCATTCCTTCTGTCACACCCCCAAAGAACAAAGTTCAAAGAGAAATATTGGGAACAGGAAGGCATCACTTTAGACCACATCGAGAAAAAGGAAGGAAGGCGATTGTTTGCCAAAGTGATGTTGAATTATTTGTGGAGCAAAATGGCACAACGAACGTGTTTGCCCAAGACGGAGTATTTAGCAGAACTTTCCCGTTACTTATAGATATATCACGACAAATCAGATAATGAAACACATGGACATCCTTTGTGAGGACTTCATCTAAGTCAATTACGAAGAAGAATTGGACTTTGTAGAAGCCGACAAATTTAAAAACTAACATCAATGCGGCTTACTTGAAAGCCCATACTTGTTTAAATTCATACGAAGCATTAGAAATGTTAGGAGATTGTGTGGTGTATTTTGACACGGACAGTTCCATCTACATCGATCGTCTTGGTCAACAACACCTTAAAATCGACGGAGACCGTTTAGAAGCCTGGACGGACAAGCGTCCCGACGACAAGATTCTAATTTTGCAAGTGGCGGGCCCAAAAACTACGGCTACGAATACCGTGACCACCAAGAAGTGCATACGGTTTGTAAAGTAATAGGATTGAGTCTCAACTATCGCACCAGTCAAGTGGTAAACTGTGGCGTACTAAAAGAAGCCTTGCAGACTGGACAAGATGAAATCTTTAAAGTGACTACTTACCAACCATACAAGATGATTTTTATTTACCTTTGAAAAAGACTCATTAATAGTCAATAATAGTCGAAAGCGCTCATGCTATTTAATTTCTAGTTTCGTACCTCGCTAGTTTATTGCATCTATCTTAATCAATCCCTGACACACGTGATCCCTTGCTGCATCCAGTGCGTTTGAAAGGGTTGTTATTCGCCATATGATTTGAATTCTTTATATATATATATATATATATATATATATATATATATATATATATATATATATATATATATATATATATATATATATATATATATATATATATACCAGTAACTGAGGGGTTGTTTTGCTTGGTTTTCTATTTTAGCAAAAGAGTTTATATTTAATTTTTGATTAGCATCATTGCCGGGATGCTTTCTGTCAAATTTTTTCAGATTCTATCGAGCATTTGTTGAGAAGTCATGCAAAAAGGTTTACATATTTTTAACAATGATCAGCATCGTTTATGCAAACTTGCAATGACTTTCTGCCAGGGTAATTTCTGTCAAAGCTGGTCAAATTCTTTTACGAATATTTTGAAAGTTGTTTAAAAGTGTGTATTTGGGTTGGTGCTTTGTTTTTTATTTTTTTTAAAAATAGTTTCGTTATCATTGGTCATAATGGGTCGTACATCGAAGCATTTTGCATAATCTTGAATGTTTTCGATCAGATGTGATAAAATTCTGTCCCGCCGTATTTTACAAGTTGTTGACGGTTATTTTACGAATTGTTGAAACTTATGTGATGTCAGACGACGGATCCAAATCATTTGTACATGCATATACGTCTGAATGCTATTTGCTAAATATAGTTGGAATTGGTAAGATATGTGTTATTTTCTTCAGAAAACGGAAAAAGCAAAAATTGGCAGACGAGCCACGACAGACGCAGTTATATTATAGTCTATCTTAGCCTTACAGCCAGGTGAGCAACACATGAAAATTTAACTAACACCCGTAAATAGATTGCTACAACGAAATGTGATAATTCTAGAAATGGATTAAATCTTACTTGGTTCTCATAAGATTGTGGCTAGATCTATCTGTTATGTCTTCCACTCCCGCCATTAAGTGATCAATCATCTTCGAAATTAGACAGACATTTGAATTGCCACAAAAAAGCATTTATCGACATATTTCATAATATTCCTATAGTAAATATCACATAAGACGAAGAGGTCCTAAAGTTACGATAAAATCTACAAATAATTCAATGTAACGTTTTTCTTACATGTCACAATATGATAATTCAATGTAACTTTTTTCTATTATATGTTAAAATATGGTAATTCAATGTAACATTTTTATTACATGTTAAAATATGATAAATCAATGTAACGTTTTTATTACATGTTAAAATATGATAATTCAATGAAACGTTTTTATTACATGTTAAAATATGATAACTCAAAGTACCCTTTTTATTATATGTTAAAATATGGTAATTCAATGTAACGTTCTTATTACATGTTAAAATATGATAATTCAATGTAACGTTTTTATTACATGTTAAAATATGATAACTCAATGTAACTTTTTTAGTATATGTTAAAATATAGTAATTCAATGTAACGTTTTTATTACATTTTAAAATATGATAATTCAATATAACTTTTTTATTACATGTTAAAATATAATAACTCAATGGAACTTTTTTATTATATGTTAAAATATGGTAATTCAATGTAACGTTTTTATTACATGTTAAAATATGATAATTCAATGTAACGTTTTTATTACATGTTAAAATATGGTAATTCAATGTAACGTTTTTATTACATGTTAAAATATGATAATTCAATGTAACGTTTTTATTACATGTTAAAATATGATAATTCAATGTAACGTTTTATTACATGTTAAAATATGATAATTTAATGTAACTTTTTTGTTACATGTTAAAAGTTAAGTCTTGATAGGCAGCTTATGTTCGGCTAAAATTATGTTTGTTTATGTTTACTTTTGACAACGTAAGGTCTTTTATGCAAATCTACATTGACTTTTTGAAAATTGTATGGTTTGAGATAGATTTTAACTTCACGACTGTGTTGCCAATCTTCAATGACTTACTACTAATTCTGCCCCCCCCCTTCATTATCTGATTCCTATATTTATTTCCTATCATCTAAATTACGTTCGATGATACAATTAACAAGAATATTTCAATTACAAAGAGTATTAACTCGTTGGACATGTGCTCAGATGTATCAAAATCAAGCAAAATGGGAGAAACGTTGTCTTTCTAAATTTATTAGAAGCACAGCAAAGTACACATTTCAGTTGCCTACATAACACAAACACTATCTTTTTCTTGACATGAAAAGGGCATGTGGTAGACTAATTACATAGGTGAATCTTACTACAGATTTAGAAAACGTCTAATAATTTATGCAAAAGAAACATACTGTCTCGTGTATCTTTTCATTCAGTGATGGGTCCCTTTCCTCCTCTCTTTTGACCTTTAAGGCATTTACCACTGGCTTGATTGTGATTCCCTATAAATATCAGAAAGTATGTAGTGTAGCAAGCAACCATGTGAAAAACATGCAGTACAACGAAAAGAGGCGCTCGTTATAGAATAGAAATAGGTCCTTTTATTTTTATTCATTGCTAAATCAAATTTAATTTCTGATCACAAAGACTTGACAAATTGTATTATATAATCATTAAGAAAGTAATTATTTTAACACGTCCGTTTGTAGCTCTCAATTTTTTTTGTAAATCCTCAATCTCTTCTAGTCATAGACGTTATTATTTTATAGTTTGAAGACAAAATGGGCAATACGGAAAATAATATAGTACGATCTTTTTTTTTTTTTCGCTTTCGACGAATCGGTGAATCATCAAGGTCAATCTAATCACCACCAGAGATAATTGTTGCTTATAGTTGATATATTGCTCATATTGTACGATGTTAAAATGAAAATGACAACATTGGTATCTAGAGACACTGCCCATTTTGTTTACAAATTTGCAATTTTATCATTGTAGCAGAGATTATGTTGCATGTTTGCCTTTGTATCACCTTTTCTAGTAAATAAACAAATTGAAATTGCTAATTCTGTCAACAGAGGAAGAAATGGTACAATATGAAATTAGCAAACAAATTTATACAGCGCAAAAAAAATCGACATACTCATGTATCAGCTTCTTAATAAAGAACATCTATACAGTGGGTGTGTATACACTTTTGTCAGTTGTGATAAAAAGAAAAACAAAATGAATGGTTTAAAAACATTTGACTAGGATATTGATTTTTTTCAACCTATAAAGCAAAGTCATTTAAGTGTATTTATTAATTTACTATTTTGTCAATTGTGAACCATATTTAAAATTAAAAAGATCAATATAAAACAAGGGTGGACACATACCATTTGGTACACATACCATTTTTCCATTATAGTGTGTTGTACTTGGACAGAAATGATTCACTGAATCCGGAAAGAGTAAACGTTCATTGTGTACATCATTTTATTAGCGGAAGTCATAGACATTTATCAGCGATCCAATTATTCTAGAAAAATACATCACTGTCGGTATCTTTAAATTAACTTATTTACCTGTCAAATCCTATTAGACGACTTTATATTACATGTACGTCAGTCTGAGTAGTCTAGTAATTGCCTAATTTGCGAAGTACATAAATTGGACAAGTGTAGTAATTTTAGACTAGTATTCTTATCTGTATCATAGAAATGGAGGTCTGGAATTTGAATTTTTCCTTCTATTCATTCCACCGTGGGATCCGAATGATGTGCATTCGTATTAAATTTCACCATGATACAGAACTTTCTATATATTTATACAATAATGCAGTACTTTCTGTATTTTTACAATGATACAAACTTTATAGATTTATAAAATGATACAGATATTTCTATATCTATACTCCTGTTATGTTTTGACTGTTATGGCTGCTAAAGAAGATTTCAAGGCTTATCTATAAAGCCTCCAGGACCTTATATAAGATACGTAAGCATGTGTTGACAACCGGTCAACTGTTCATGACAAAATAAGTTATGTTAAGTTACAGGAAAGATTATGTAATTCTCGTTTTATATCTTCATATATTGTTATTTTATAGAATAATTTTGCCTTCTGGCTGTCACCGTTTACTTTTCTCAGTATTTTTAATGGAGATTCGGGATAAAATGTTAAACAAAGTCTGATCAAAATCACACGTGGGCGACAAAAAAATAAATAACTTTTCTCTTCGATACTGACCAATGGCCGCTTAAAATCCGTAACTTGCATATATCTTAGGGTTAATATAAAATAAGAATATTGACAAATGGAATATTTGTGATTAAGTACAGAAAAGTATCTTAGAAGTTGGAATCGTACTGAAATTTAAAACAGGAAAAAGACTAAAACAGAAAAGTTAAGAAAAGTTACATCTAACTAACCTGCACGAAGACAGTGAAGAAAATGATGATAACAGTAGTAGTGATAAACAGTTTCTTTTCAGGTATCGTGGCGTCATTAAGAGACAGGGACAGACAGAAGGCGATTCCGCCTCGCAACCCACCATACGCCATGATAAACTGGTCAATGAAAGTTAGCTTTATCAGACGTCGTCTGTTTAACAGCCAGGCAAGGACTACGACTCCTGAAAAGTTAAATCATATGGATAAATTGTTCTACACATTTCCAATGTCACGAACATTTCGATGAAAATTTTTTAAAATTATTCTTTAAAGTTGTTTCTATTATCTCCATGACTAGATGAATTTTAACAAAAGAAATATAGTTGACAATATTTTCTTTTTTTGAAAATTTATTGAAAAGAAATTGACACAAAAGTGGTTTGTCTCGTCCTAAAGTATTACTTAAGCATGAAAGCGTCATGTTCGTAATTTGTGTGTGTGTGGTTTAGATTTTTAACGTAGCTTTAACATTTTTTTTCCAGTCGTATCGCTATGAAGTCTGCACTGTGGCAGGTTATAGTGTTCACAATTGGCTGTGTTAACAAGAGCCTCTTAATGGAATATGAATGAAGAGATCGCAGTTAGAATTCTCGGTGCTATCTAACAATGACTCTAAAGATACAAAATGATCTACATATTTCCGATGTATAATTAATCAACGTGACCTTTAGAATATCCATATGAAATACATCGAGGAGAAATGTTTTTGAAACTGACAATGTGAATAGGGGAAAAGGAATTGGCAGCAGGGTACAAAACTAAGATTGTATTGCTCTAATTCCTCTCATTTGCACCTCATGTATATGTGTCTAACACTACTTGCTGAAAACATATTCATCACCTTAATAAAGAAGGAAAGAGAGAAACCAAACGGGAAACGAAAAATGCCAACTCCTTTCAGAAAATGAAACAACGGTTGGTGCCTTACCCACTACTCTGTAGATGAGACAGAAGATGAGGGCGAAAAAAATGAAGGAGAGGTTCCAGTCAAGCCCCTCTGCCATGGTGGACAAGCCGAGGAACATAAAGATGATGGTCTCCGAAATGTTGGCTAACATTTTCATTATATACTTGATGGTTGTAGCCGTCGGTTTAGAAACGTTGGATTCCACGTAATGCCGTAAGACGATACCGCCAAATGATAGACTGTAATAGTTGCAGAAGTATTAGTAGTAGCTATAGTAACACTGACGTCAGCTGTATTAACTTTTTGTACTAATACACTACAGTGTAGAAACAAAAATAACAATCACATCTACAACGATGAAATGAATGACCATAATGATAATCCAAGCTTCTTCAATAAATTGAATGACACACCCTTTTCTCCCGGTCATTCTTCCCTTTACTTCGACCCTACATCCAAAAGCCACCCAATCAACTTGTTGATCAAAAGTTTACGGCACTTGTTCACATGAACAATACTATCAACAATACAGTATATAATTAAATAACATCTACAATGCGGTATAATTTCAAATAACATATAAAATATATATATATTTTATATATATGTATATCCCTAGAGTGAGATGTAGAACATGTTACACAACACGACTTAAGCAAATTTTAACTACTGATTAGCTTCAAAAACTACCGATGTAATAAGCCAAAATGTGCGACGGCAATTTTGTATTTAGATCCATTACTTTTTCCAAGTTTTGTGCACTAATCATCATCCAGTGTTGCAGAAATATATCTCAGACCTATTTCTAACTATGAAAAGAAGCGCAATATTCGGACAATGGAACACGATTCAAGTGTGCCTCAACATTTTCACTAAAGGTTTAACTGCCATAATTGGGCGATATCAAAAACATTGCTTAAGTATGACTTATGATTTAAATTCAGCAATCTGAAGAAGATAGGTTTTAGGCAAGGTTGAGCCGGATTACAAAAAGCAAATCCTATTGACCGATTTTGGTACGAGAATAGCCGATATTGTCAGTGCCAAATTATCCAGTTCTATATGTATAGATCAAGAAATATCTGACAAAAATGAACATAATCTGAGAGAGAGAGAGAGAGAGAGAGAGAGAGAGAGAGAGAGAGAGAGAGAGAGAGAGAGAGAGAGAGAGAGAGAGAGAGAGAGAGAGAGAGAGAGAGAGAGAGAGAGAGATGAATATGATGGAGATTAATGACGTCAAAAACCAAAAGTAATGGTTAAGTATATTGTTCAAGGTTACATTATTACTGTATAAAGATTACTTACGCTAAAATTCCAGAGAGATGTATCATTTCTGAAGTGAGATACATGAGGTATCCCAAGACAAAAATTAGAAGTGGTTCTATTACTTTCACGTGCTTGGTGTACTTTGTAATAAATCCGCCAAAGAATCCATACAAGATTCCTATTAAAGAACCGCCTATTGCCACGATAAAGAACGAAAGAACCCCAGCCCAAACATCAATGGAGATTATGTTTTGCTCGCCGATTTCTATGAAGCCCTCAATCATGTGAAAAATAACCTGAAATATAAATACATAAATAGAAATACATGGGTAGGCCAATAATTAAGTAGCATTGCAAATTCATACTAATATTGTAAACTATTTTTTTAATGAATGCAGATAACATGAAAGAATTGCTAAGAAATAATCATAAACTCGGTTGTAATGCGAATATGAACACTTCCCCACCCCCATAAAATGTAATTGAATTTTTTAATTATATATTGTCTTGGTTAGATTATACTAATTTTATTTTGAACATAATGACGAATAAACGTTCTTTATTTTCATTTCTCCTTTCTTAAAACCCTAAAAATAGTGTTATTGTCGTTATTTATTATTATTATTATTATTATTATTATTATTATTATTATTATTATTATTATTATTATTATTATTATTATTATTATTATTATTATAGTAGTAGTAGTAGTAGTAGTAGTAGTAGTAGTAGTAGTAGTAGTAGTAGTAGTATTGCTGTTGCAGACATTACTAGGAGACCAAGAGGAAGAGATGAAATTCATACCACAGTTACGCCATCATTCAGCAGAGATTCGCCAAACACAATTAGATAAAGCATCTGGTTGACACGGACTTCTTCAAATGTGGCCAGAACAGCTACAGGATCGACAGCAGAAATGAAGGCGCTGAATATAAGGCAGTTCAGCATGCTGATTTGCCTTCCCACAAACCCCCAGAGAGATATGGCATACAAAGAAAATCCAATCAAAACTGTGTTGATTAGCGTATTTATGAAGGCCATAACAAGAACAGAACCAATGTTGTCAAAGAAATTCCTATTCGGCATAAAGTATCCGGCATCAAAAATGATTGGCGGCAGAAGGTATATGAAGAAAATATCGGCATTGAGTACATATCGGTTTTTGGTGAAGAAGTTGGTAGAACGAAAGATGGCGCCGAGGATCAACCCCAGGACTATAAGAAGACAACTCTCGGGAACAATGAATGCCAGCTTGTGATGCAAGTGGAAGGCTGTAAGAAAATAATTATTCAACTGTATTCTCTGATGTTTTTACAAAACAAAAAAATCAACTCTCTCTCTCTCTCTCTCTCTCTCTCTCTCTCTCTCTCTCTCTCTCTCTCTCTCTCTCTCTCTCTCGAGAGAGAGAGAGAGAGAGAGAGAGAGAGAGAGAGAGAGAGAGAGAGAGAGAGAGAGAGAGAGACACACACACACACACACACACACACACACACACACACACACACACACAGCTATTTAAGTGTCAACCCTTCCCTACATTTGCTTGGTGTGATCATAATACAAACACCAGAAACAAAGAATTGCTAACAATACAAATCTGTATTTAAACAGATGGGTAGGTGGGTACTGAAAGATGACTAACATGAGTGCTACATCCTTCGTTTTTTCCCAACAGAACATTCAATTACGTGGCTAAATGCATTTTTAAGATGGTGAGTGTGGACATATGATGAGTTCCATTTGCGGCTTTGTAAAATAATTTCCTTGTAAAACTGTATTTTACCTCTGATGGCCATGTGTGTAAGGTGATCCTGGGATTTATGGAATTCTAGTTATTTTCCGTACTGAATTTAAACTGTTCATTGAGATATAAATCGCAAACAAACTTAAGTCTAATTGCATCGTCTAACTAATAAACAATACAATAAAATATACATGACAACGTAAAGTTGAATAAGATCTGTAAATGGATGCTTGCGTACGTGTTTACCGATACTAATAATGCAATTATTAGTAAATATTTTGACTCGTTTGGGGCTTTTTCCCTCTTTACAGGTCGAGCAGGTGATATCTTAGAAGAATTAAGTTAATTGCCATTTGGTGGGCTGAGTCGCGCACAGCAGAAAATATAATGGGTGAAGACCAGTTTACTGCGAATTATATTTTCAAAAGTATTGCAATTTTTTTCGCAAGATGTGGTTATGTTTCTTCGTAGTGCATGCCTAGATTTCAGGACATTTCTGCTTTGTCCATCCATCCATTATTATTATTATTTTTATTATTATTATTATTATTATTATTATTATTATTATTATTATTATTATTATTATTATTATTATTATTATTAATTAATTAATTAATTAATTAAGACAACTGTCGATCGCTTCAATCCAAGAATCCTTTGTAATTTGTCTACTTTATGCAACGAATATTTCTTTCCAGTTACAAATATGCCTTGTTTCCATTTGCTAAGAGTTCCTAAAAGCTTTTTTCAAATTTTTATTCTGTTTCACATTCTTGATGTTTCTTGACAAGGTAAGAATCTGAAGATTAGATGTTGACATCACAGATTGTTTATCACTGTTGTAACTCGCAGTCTATCTACTAGTTTGACGTAATGTGACACTGTTTTATGTACTCTCGATATCTAGGTATCTGTGCGTGAACTCTACTTCAACTTGAACATTATCAATAGTGAAGAATTAGGCGATATACGTGCCAACCGCAATCAGCTCATGTTACAATACAGACACATGTGTCATAAAGAGTCAGACAGACAGACGGAGAAAACAAATCATGGTTGGCAAAATTAGGGTACTTCAACCCAAAAAATTGTGCATGGACCCTTAGTTAACCATGAACTGTGTTAAACATGTTTTACACAGAGAAACCAGGCACTAATCTATTTCAACGATTATAATAAACACTTTTACTGCAAAGAAAAATTTAATAAATTTTGCGCTATTGTTGACATTGATACGCTAATACATGCATTATAATTATGATATCTGATGTACCGACTGATGCAGGGAAAAATATAGCATTTTCGTACAGGTAAGAGGTGCAATATATAACTAAAACTTCTGATAAAGAAATTACGGAGATAGTGGACGATATGCAATGAATCGTATCATTTGTTCGTCCATCTTGTTTGAAGATGACCATGACATTAGTAACTTATTTAGTTTATATGAGTTGTTTGGTTTATATGAGTGTTTTGCTGATCAAACCAGTTTGTGCTCTGAACCGTATGTGTTACATCTGACAGCAGATGCCGTTTGGGTTTGCTTGAACAATGGAGGACGTTGCTAGAACTTCTGCACAGTTTCTGCAATTCTGACCTGTTCAAAGTCGGTAACTACAATAAAGACGAAATTCCACCAAGTAGAGGGAACCTGGATGAAATCTTCCCAAGACTCAGGATCAATGCCGAGATGTTTCAGGGTTCGACTTGAGGGAATCATTGAAGTCTTTCATTTTACCACCCTAAGATCGTTCTCATTCAGCCCGCTATAGAAAATCATTTTTGATAATCGCTCTTCTGACATCATGTTGATGTGGCCTGTCCATCTCAACTGTCATTCATCAGCAGACTGGATATATGGAATGAATACCAGTGTGACAACCTCAGTGTCTGAGACCCTGTCATGCCATTATCCACTAGTAAGTTTCTAAAGGAAGCCGATGTGAAAATGATTCAGGTTCTTGAAATGGAGTCTGTACACCGTCCAGGTTTCGCAAGCATACTCAACACAATGGATTTGTATACCTCATGTTTGGCTTGTAAACCAATCACTCTTTTTCTCCCCACACATTTGCACGTAGTCTACAAAATGTTTTATCTGTCGGTGTGAAAGCAAGTAACGCGTGCTGTCAAAATCGGCGAAATTATCCACTGTCACGAGGGTTTAGCTATTGACTGTGAAGGTAGGCTCTACGTAAGGATTTCCTGGTGCAGATTTGTACATCATCTCTGTCTTCTTAATACTGGATATCAGACTGAACTTGCTACAGTTTTGATACGTCTGGAGACAGGTCAGGATGCAGTGGATGACCGTCATTTCCTGCTGGACCAGTGCTGATCACCTGCGTTGTCCACACAATTATTACGGCCCGACTGCACAGTCGGATGAATAGCATGTCTACTTGGCGCCTGCACCACCAAAACGACTAACGAAATGCAGAATGGCGTAACTGTCCATTCTGGGTCAATAGCCACAGGCAGCATCGTCTATTTTTACTTATGGTAGCAAGTGAAGCCTGACCTAACCTAAGATAGAGTGAATTGGGGTGCAATGCATCAGTCGTGGAGACGAGAAGTGACGGCAAAGAAGAGGTTACCAAAGCAACAACAGTCTAACTTCCAGAAGATAACGATTTTAATTGAGATTTAGTGAATTTTCTTTCTTAGTCACAAGAATTTTTTCGGTGTCAGCACCTTTGAAACCTTTTCTTTACGAACCGTACGTCGATGATTTTAAACAGAGACAGAAAAAATCATTGGACAATTATTGCCACAGCAGAAAGAAGCAGAACAAGCCCTTCTCATACAACAGCAACGGCGAGAAGAAGAGGCAAGAAGGAAACGACAGGAAGAAGAAGCAGAGAAGAAACAAGGTCTAGAAAAGAAGAAGGGCGGTGAAATTCAAACGGTGACGCTATTGTTAGACATTCTGGCAGAGTTAAGGAGTCTGAAACAAATATATCATTCGTAAAACGTAGGTGACTTATACAAATATTCACATGGAAAATTTCTTAGCCATCATTTACTGCGATTCAACCCATTCTGCGGGATACGGAAGAGTTCAGAAATTGTATCCTGCTGCCAAAACCCCGATTGAAAAGCGTCTCTTTATCTCAAGTGAAACGACGGTGGTTACAAGAACAAGCCACGTACACCATATACAAACCCCTTTGACAACTAATTTTCATAATTCGCACCAGAGTGGAGTTCATCAATCATCAATGGCAAGCTGATGTAGCCTATGTCCCTCACTTGGCCACCTACAATCGTGGCTACGAATATATTTTTTGTGTCATCGACTTCTTTTCCAAATTTTGATGGGTCGTGCCACTGATATCCAAATAGAGCAGTGAGTTAGTGCGATCCAGCAAACAGGTGCTGAAACAAAATAGTCGTCACTCTCTTCGATGGCAAACCGACAAAAGCATCGAATTTCTGAACCAAGCATTCCAAAACGAATTCAAGAAACGAGACATTAATATTTTCACCACCGAAAATCCCGAAACCAAAGCCAGCATCGTGGAACTTTTTCAATGCACCTTGAAAGAACGAATGTACAAACATTGTACTCATCAATACACTCTCGGGTACATTAACGTCTTACCTCACTTGGTCAAAGCGTATAACCAATCTTACCATCTGAGCATCAGATGCGCCCCCAATAAGTGACTCCTGACAACGAGGTAACTATTTTTGAGTGCCCTTTTGGTGCGACCCGACTGTGGCTGTCCCCAAGAAAGGTGGAGAGTTTTTTGACGACGGAAGATGGAGTCCGAATTGGTAAAACCAAACGCACTTTCGACAAAGGTTACTTACCAAACTGGACCACCGACTTGTTTAATGCCACTGGACGAGTGCATGGCCGTCATCCTGCGGTCTATAATTTGGAAGACATGAACGGGGAAAGTGTTACAAGAAACGTGTTATTTACCCGACTTACAAGTCATGACCAAAAATGAAGACGAAGTGTACGACATCAAAATAATTATAAATTTAAGAACCCGATAAGTGTGAAAACGTAGTGTCAAAGAAGTAAAAGATAATTGGAAAGGACATCCTCCCAATTTTGACTCTTGGGTCGACGCTTCGCAAGGCATCGAGTATAAAAAGAAGTGATCATCCTCAACTTGAACGCATCCTCAACTACCACAGTGAGCACTCTTTCACAGAATTTTTCTCTGCAAGATCTGCAAAAATAACCCTTGTGGGTGTTATATAGAGAACATATGCCTAGCAAACAAATCCTCTTTTCTCTGCCATATCTTTGTGGTTTCTTTGTCATCCGTGCTGCCATTGCTAATCTGAGTTTTCAACTAGGAGACAAATAATTGCGGAACATTACTGACCAGTTTCATCGGTTACCTTTTCCCCAATTTCCCTGAAATACTGTAACGGTAACAATGGGAGCCTTCCGTCCGACGACAGTCACCCTCCCAACAATCACAACAACAACAACAATCCCCTTTTAGACACTCCTCTGACCTTGAGTAACCCTTTGGGCAACATAACTCTGCAATTATAAATAACCAATTTTACTTAACATTAACCAGTGACAGTTCCATGGATGAGTTTCCCCACAATACTTTATGTTGTTTCACGGCCAAATGTTCTCAGGCCATCCATCTGGACCATGAAGAACATCTGGGAAGTGGATTTCCCTGAAATAATTCACCCTACACAACTCAAAAACATCATTGAAAATGAAAACACTTTTGAGGTCGAAGTTTTGGATGAGCAAGTGCAACAATACTTGAAAGAAAACGAAATTGTAGATGCTTCTACGAAATGGCCAGTGTCCCCAATTCTCCATGGTACATATACGTGTTGAAAATTCCTGCAGAATGTTATTTTAGCTGTCAACATATCGTGGACACGTTTGCTTTCAAATTATACGGGCTGTTTGGCAAAGCCTTGGATAAAACGAAAGAAAGTGTCAACAACGGGTATCATAAAGTAGTTCGTCGACTGCTCTTGAAATATTTAGATGACAACACGTTGGCCATTACATTTTGCCCTGAACTGTTTGACATTTTGGGTGGGATCCTAGAGATGGTCAAGGATCCATTCAAGCCACTCATTGCCGACGACTTGAATTTTGCGAAGCTTTTTCTTTCACCTAGAGAACTGAACAAAAGATTAAATTTGATCTTTGTCTACTCCTTTATGATGGAGTACAACGTCGTGGGACACTCCTCTGTACAGTTATAGCGTATCATTCCTTTCAAAGAGGATTCTGCCACGACGAATGACAAAGATGCTGGAGACACTTATCACGTTTACCACGAATTTGTACATTCTTATTATTTGTCCGTCAGCAAGTCAAATTTTGACACTGTCAACATTGCTATAAAATGAGATCTGGGACAAAATATTCTATTTATCAAAGTGAAAGTCTTAACGAAATTCTATTTTCAAAAACCAATTATCTTTACGACTTGTAAGTCACATATCCTGTGTACCGAGGAGTCGCTCGACAACGAGGACATGGTTTAGATGATATGATGAAATCGGCGTTTTGTTCAGTCGCCTCCGTTTTGAAACCCATGGTGACACGAGGAGTGCACGCCTTCAAAGATCCCGTTTTGACGCAAGACAATGAATCTCTTCTAAATGTCATCATTGAAAAACAAATCGCAAGAAAGCCCTGCTGAGGGTAGGCAAAAAGTCTTGCTTCAAACGGGCAAAGATATTTTAGGCCTACGAGAAACTCCAATAAAAGCCCAAAACTCTGCCCAGACAGGCCCTCCTTCTTCTCTGATGCCACAGCAAATACAAGGCAGAAAGAGACGACGAAGACACCCATCCAGAGGACTACAATAATCTAGAACAAAAAATACCAAGTAAAGAAGAACGTTAGTGGCACCATTCCTACAACTTCGAACAATTAACCAATCGCTACAGCTCTTAGTTAGCACATGCGACTTAAAGTCATTCAAGTCACGTCTGGTAACGCAATGACGCATCAAATAAAAGAATATAAACAAGATATCAAAACTCTTAGAACTGCAAATGCACATGGAGTATGTCATGTGGCCCCTAAATGAGCTGGCCATGAAGGTCAATGCAGAATGTGCGAGACTTGAGGAACATGAGGAAAATATGAAGAAGAGATGACAGAAATGAAAAGACAGATCCTTCATCACCTCATGATTAGGTCTCTATTTGAGGTGAAGCCTGGGGTGAGGACGACATTACATCCACATCACGTCAGCCACAACCACCAATACTGCCACCAGTACCAAAAACCCCTGTCCCCCAGATGGAAAACTGGCACGAAGAGTTGGAAAGATAGCAGCAAGAGTGGGAGCCGCAGAGACCTCATCATCCCCGGTATGGCATTAGAGAAGACAGAGGGAACAATTCTTCACTATCCCTCAAAGTGAAACCAGGGTTGATGAGGCCACTCATCAACGATCTTCGCTCAAAACACGCATTAATTGGGAGAATAACTGGAGTCGGCGATACATGTGTGGTGCCCGTCCTGGGAGGAGTCACCATTAAACAGGTGCATTTGGAGTTAGAAAAAAAGCCTTTCTATGAGCTAACCAGATCTCTATTAAAGAGCGACTGATCAAGTTGTCAATATATAATTGTGTGTGTGCATGCGCGTACGTGTGTGTCTTTTTATTTGGGTACGTGTGCGCACGTGTGTGTATGTATGTTTGTGTGTAGCTTTGTTCATATGCGTGTGCGTACATTATGTTTCTGTGTATGTATGTGTGTTTCTTTTTTCCCTTAACAAACCCCTTGTTCCTACACTCACGAGTGTTTGTTTTGTGTGAATATGAAGTAGTGTCACTATAAACCCAAACTCCTTTGCTGAAGTGATTATAGGTATTGGTGTGATTTGAAAAAAAAATTCCTTCTCCACTATGTATTGACAGAACGTATAGTGGTTTTGTTAGTATTAGTGTGTTTTTTGTATGCACAATTATTTTTGGTTAGCACTCTCATCACTATGAATTGTTTGGTAAGTGATAGGGGTAGTTGGTAAGATGGGATGTTTCCTTCACGTCCGTGCTTGAGACAAATTGAAGCGTTCGTCAATCGCGCCTCATAGGTAAACTTAACAACTTCGGGATAACAGGTCACATATTCAGCTGGATAGAAACCTTTCTACCAGGTCGGAAAATTATCACCAGAATGGGGTAAAACTACTATGAAGCACACCCAATGGAAACTGGTACACCACAAGGTAGTGTACTGAGCCCCACTCTATTTAACAACATGATAAATAATCCAGACCTTTATCTTAACATCCAACAAAGTGGAAATATCGCCATGAAAAACCGTAGCAATAATATTCCACCCTGAATGAAATATTAATCTAAATTGCTCTACCCGTTACATCCTAAATAATCATACATCCAAAAAATTCCTTCGATCTGATCTCAAAAATAAATCAAAATGGTTTCCGTAACAAAAAATACACCTTGGACCAACTTATGAGGCTCTAATCACGCATTAAACTAGCATTCAACGCTAACGAAAATGCGATCGACATCTCAGAGCAATTTTCTTTGACCTTGAGAAAGCCTTTGAACTAGTTTAGAACGATGGTCTTATTGCTAAGCTGAACCATTATGGGATTAATGGTCGCATGCACAAATGTATCCAAAACTTTCTAAAAGTTAGACTGATTAGAACCAGAATAGGGGACCAATATTCAGAAATCACGAATTAGAAAACGGTACCCATCAAGGAATGATGTTAATCCCAACCCTTTTCAACATTATGATCAATAACCTAGAACATGTTGTCAACCTAAATAGAATCCACTTATCTTAATTTGCTGACGACAGCGGAAAACCCATCCAGCCAACAACTTATCGTTGATTTACAAACCAATCTGACAAAGATTGGTAAATGGACTGACAAATGGGGATATAATCTATCAAAAGGAAAAACAACTAGAATTTTATTATCCCCTAATCCCGGGTGCATGCTAGAACCCACAATCCAGTGCATTCAAGGCGAACCTATTATATTTGAGAAAATAGCTATATTCTTGGGAATGTACTTTGATCAGTACCTCACATGTAAGTAGCACATTGCCGAACTAGCCCGTAAATGTAATGGCGACCTAAACCTTTTCAAAAACATTAAAGGGTTAAAATCGGGAGTCTACCAAGACACATCCGTAACGCTAATCAGGTCAAAACTGGACTATGGATGCCATAGCTACGCCTCAGTCAAAACAATATTTCTTAAACGACTTGACATAATCCAATATAAGGCGTTAGGTATACGTACCTGTTCACTTAACAACACCTCTAAAGAAGAATTGCAGAAACTCAGTTGTAAAACACCATTCATACTGTGAAGAAAAAAAGTGATTTTAGATATGTAGCCAGAATCTTAGTACATGATCCAAACCATCCTACAAGAGACATCATCAACAGATGTAATATCCTGTTGAGTAAGATATTCATTCTTTACCCATCCTCAGGAAAACATTCCACACATTAGGAAAATAACCAAATATTAATAGCTTTCAAACGGAGACCAGTCAAACGCCCAAAACCCTATACCACGAGCATGAATAAAGCCGCCTAAAAACTTTCTAGCAACAACTTTTGGCTCCTAACAGGACCAACCGTGAAAAAAAGATCCAAAATCCTAGTATAATTAACATCTTCTTTAAGGAACTCGTCAAAATCTACACAGATAGATCTAACAAAAATCTCAGTACTGGTGCAACCAGAACTCTCCCGGAAATAGATAAAGTTTTAGGAATCAGATTCCAGGACAATTGATCTATATACATAGCTGAGTTTTGGGCCATATTTGAAGCAATACATAGGCAAACAATCAAATGTTCCACAAAATACTAACACTGAGGATCTGCAACACGTGTTCAACATCTGACGTAGATTCAAAAATCCAAGGGAAAACTAGTCAGTACCCATAAGATCATTTGTTCTCCCTGCTCCTATCCTGACTTACTAACGAATTTCTACTAAGCTTTCTCAAAGAGATAGATAAAGCAGGAAAACTGAAAACTTTAATATTATCTTAATACATTGTTACAGTGGACTGTTAAAACAAGCTAAAATCTCCCTCCTTCCACAGCAATAATTTTAGTTTCCAGAAAATATTACTTCAGATAATAGTCATAAAATTACATTGCATCGAGGTATTGCTCTTTAAGAATGTTTTCTGGTTTATATTCTAGTTACTATTGGCGGTTTACCAAATATGGTAAATTTTACATAAACCTAATTGCTAATTTCAAGCAAAAATTCTGGAGAAGACTTTTATATGTGTCCGCCATTTTTGAAACATACCTTGAAATGATTTTTTTCTTAATTTTAATTTATCTTCATATAGTGTTTTGCGATTAAAAAAAAACACTTACAGACCAAGTGTTAAAAATTTATTTGGTTATTGCTAATGTGCATCCTACTTTTTCATCCGATTGTCATTGTCCCAATTTGCAAAGGGAATATTCATGAAAAAGAAAAGGTCCAAGATTATAACGGATTAATAAACTTCATCTCACTTGACAGAACTTGATTATAATAGAGATAGTTAGAAGCTAGTTGGGTCCAGATTCCTGTGTAAACAGATGAAAAGTGTGATCATCAGTGTTGCCGACAGTGTTAAGTACATGTTATCACTAGCGTACGTAGTGTACACGTCTTTGCTTGGTATAGGTGAAACAAAATCGTTTAGATGATAAAATTTGTGGTTATCTACAAGAGTGCCAATTGACTTATTGTTTGTTTTGTGATTTCAGTTTCAATCTTTCGAGGTAGAGAATTTGCATATAAACGTTCAAGATAATAATTATCGGCTATGCAATAACGATCACGAAAATATACACTAATATTGATTTATTAATACAATCAATGATAATTGTTAATAATGCAGTCAGTTATCATTGAAAAGAGTTTTCAGTCACTTTCGCAAAGCTGAAATCCTGAAATAAATAATTTTCAAGATCGTGCATTCTACAGTACAATATCCCAAATACTTTTCAGTTGCTTTCATCCATATGTGTATCACATTGTTATCAGTTATTAAAACTCAATAAATCCGCTTGCAATTCATTTTATTATTTTTGTCTTACTTATAGTCGCAATGAATTAAGTTTGTATATTGAACGGATATTTAAGTCTGTATATTGTAAAGCTGTTTTAAGTTTGTGCTGTATTAATATGTTAAGTCTGTATATTGTAAAGCTGTTTAAGTTTGTGCTGTATTAATCTGTTAAGTCTGTATATTGTAAAGCTGTTTAAGTTTGTGCTGTGTTAATATGTTAAGTCTGTATATTGTAAAGCTGTTTACATCTGTATATTGAACAGGTGTTATGTCTGTATGCTGTAAAGGTGTTTGGTATGGATGTCATAACAAGGTATAAACTGGCCAATCTTTCAATTTCTGTTGCAATGCTGTACAAATAGACATATACAAATATCGTCCTACGCTCAAAAATTCACAAAAAAATCCAGTCTCAACTAAAATTGCGTCTGATTCGTTGCAACCAAATCGTTGGTTAATCTGACTCCAGAAATATAAAATTAGTCTAACCTTGGATGCAAAAGCGTTTTAGAAATGTTGTAGTCATGTCTAGTTTCTTACAATAACAAAAGGACTGTACATTTACGTATTGTATTAGTTATGTCTACTTTCTTCAAATAACCAAAACAATGCCCATTTCCATAGTATTGTGGCGATTGATGGAGATGCGCATTTGATTAAAGCGCCCCGTTTAAGCAATTCTTAGGTTTGTGGGATTGCTTGTTTAATTATTAAAATTCGGTGCAATGGAAAATATTACTTTGCCCGAAATAATAAGCCATCTACTAGGAGCAAATGTCACGGATAAAAAGTGTTAGTGAGTTTCCATGATGCCATGGTCAATGAGTAGCGAATTTAGACCCAAACCGTATGACTGACACTGTCATAATGTAGTCCCTATTAAAATCAAGTGGTATACATTGGCGTTGTGACTGCAGTGGCGGTATTTAAGGTAAGAAACCGGTAAAATATACAATGGAAACAGCAAGAAGGGACTCTGCATATACTGTTTATGTCGCCATGGTGGCAAATATGATGCAGTTGAACTGGCATGATATGCCTTGAAACAAGAGATTGATTGCCCTAAGTGGCGTAGTTAAAATAGTTCCCTGTGCTAGGGGATAGTTGTAGAGTTTATATGGCGTAAACTGCTGACGGTACAGAAAGTTGATGAAGAGAAAATATGCAGATGTGCGGTTGATAGATATTTGGCAAGTTGTGAATAATATGGTATTGCAATGATTAGAGTAAAATCTCAGTATAGAATGGACACGTCGGGCTTTTTAACTGAGAACTGAAGTTGTATAAAGTCTTTGGAAATTTGGAGTAAACTTATTACTTCTAGCGGTAATCGCGTCAGGGTCTTGACAGCGCTCGGTCAAGCAAAGACCCCTGGATTGTAACAATAGAATACCAAAAGAAATTCCCCTTTCTATGGTGTACTGGTCAGGTTTTCTTTCTTAGACTCACAAAGAAATGATCCTTTCCGTATTGTTGTACGTGGTCATAATTACTTTCTTTGAATACCAAAAGGAATGTCCCATTCTGTAGTGTTGTGATTGGTTGTATATACTTTGCTAGAAAACCTAAAGAAATGCCCTTGTCTACTTTCTTAGAATACCAAAATAAATTTTCCTTTCCATAGTAGCATCCTACAATGAGAACTAATCGCGCCATATTGATTTGAACTCGGCTGATAAAATGGCAACCTGGTTGTTATTGACTTACAAATGAAGGAGTAAGAGTGCCATTTATTCTCTCAATGTAGAGCTCATCCATTTTAATCCAACAAAAACAAAAACGAATTCATTTCGTATTCCTTCACAACTGTACGTCATACCAGCTTCAAATATTAACTGCATGTCTTCTTTGGAAAGTATAAGAGATCTACTGCAATAAGAGGTAAAAAAAGGAAGGAATGTGATATTGCGATCTAAGAAAATATCAAATATATTGCTTTGAATGGTATACAAATTCGTTTCTTCTAGGTTTCTTGGGATAGCCTTCAAAACACATACGTAAATATAATACCAGTAAACTATTAAAAAGCACAGACTTTACTTTTCATGCCAATTAGCTTGTCATGTAATTAAAATATTAAACATAATTTGTGGTACTCTTTATCAAACTTTTAAAAAATACAAATATAATTTTATTTTCATTATATACCCCTTGTACTTGACATTTCTGAAGTGTATACGGATCACGAGAAATATAAACACATGGCTAAATATCATAGGTTTCACCTATGACATCGTCTCAACAAAGATATTATGACAAAAGATAATAATAAATACAGTGTCCATGTGTATGTACGCTTCTTACCGATTTTCGCCAGGCTTGCAATAAGAATCCATAAGCAGATGATTATCGGAAGTTCCACTCGTTGAAAGTCAAAGCTGAATACTTGATACCGCTCCTGCGTTTTGGTTTCTCCACCGTTCTTTCCCCCAATCTCCTTAGTTGTAGTTTCCTCCGGCTGCGTCCAACACACCTGGATCAAGAATAGCAAGGTCAAAACAATCACTGTGCATCGTCTTATTCGTTTGAAGTACTCCATTCAGAAAAGAACAACAGAATAAATAGTCACATCTAAAAACATTCCTTAAACGTACCGTTTCTCCACTAGCCCACTTATAGTGCCGAATACATACTTTATGCTCCTAGCGATAAAAGTCGTACCGCCGACATCGCGCAGTTGGTACGACCATCTAGCTTGACGGCTTTTACATATATACTTGGGCCGACTCGACTGACCTACATGGCGATATACGATAAAATAGATAAGGGTAGAACACCTAATATCAATTGGAAATCGCAGTCCAATATGTCCTGAACCAAACATTTGTGCCAATTCCAGTTCTAATCTTTAACCAGAGATGGACTCGAATCAGATAATATACCTCTAAAAATATTCACCTTGTCCCTGTAATGGTCACTGAGCGACTATATCGAGGTGCTTGCTGGTTAACAAGCAAGCATTTTCTTTATCAGACGTCGCTACATGGACACAATGGACATCATTGTAGGCTACCTCTCCGATGTCAATCAGATTTTCACTTCAGGGTTGAACCTGCGGGATAAGAAAGCGCATTTAGTCCATGAACATCAACAATCATCATTAGTTTACTTAAGAAAACAATTTTCCTCATTTATTATAGATTCACCGAGCATTTATACCAAATTGAAAGTAGGACTTTGCCATTTTGTTATCCAAGTTAAATCTTGTCATTTATTAAATAACGTTTCACCAGTTTCTGATAGTTTAGACCTCAGCCCCCCCCCCTTCTGTCGAGTAGGTAACCACACCTTGTTTTTACAAAATGTGGTTTTAACACAGCACCGCGACGATGACGCCGACAGCCAGGGAATGTGAATCAAGGGCAAGCATGTGCATAGTTGATTATACATATACGAATCATTTTCATATGTATAATGTGAATCCTATTCCAATCAATGCATCGTTTAAAAATATTCTCTATTGTAATACAAACACATATTCCATTCAAAATAATCCTATTCTATTCATTGCCAAAATGCATCAGACTGGAGTTTGCTTTCACTCAATGGGATGGTTCATACCCCACATCAGACTGGATTTTGCTTTTCACTCAATGGGATGGTTCATACACCACATCAGACTGGATTTTACTCTTCACTCAATGGGATGGTTCATACCCCACATCAGACTGGATTTTACTCTTCACTCAATGGGATGGTTCATACCCCACATCAGACTGGATTTTGCTTTTCACTCAATGGGATGGTTCATACACCACATCAGACTGGATTTTACTCTTCACTCAATGGGATGGTTCATACCCCACATCAAACTGCATTTTCCTCCTCACTCATTATGGTGGTTCGAACCCACAAGATCAATCTACTTGAAAATAGGTCTAAAAGGCTGATTTGATTGATACTTTACATGTCGGTTTCAACTGCTTGCATGTTTTTCACGCCTATATCCGTGCAGTAAAGTCAGACGTACCATATATATTGTGACGACGTAAATTGTAATTTTGAAAACCAGACAAGCTCCAGACGACTAAGCCGGTACATAACTTGAAAGGACTTTATACCATTAACACGTATTCTCTTGATTCAAATATAGTGATTCTGAGAAGAAAGAAAATATAAAAATATATTTGGCCCAAGTCATCAAGCTGTAAAAGTCATGGAAGAATTCTGCGATAGTAGCTTTCCCTGGTTCTTCCTCCACCATTAATACTGGCCACCATGTATCGCCTATCTTGTGTTGAATAATGGCGTTAAGCCCTGCAACAACAACAACAACAACAACAACAACAACAACTTGTTGTATAACCTTGTACACTCTACTGCTTTCCATCATAATCTTTAGATATTGAAACGTGCTTTCGAACTGAATATATACGAGTTTTGTTTGTTTTCGTACATGTTTCGGAGTATACATTATTGTTGGGAGAGGACGTAGATTTTTCTAACACTCATCCAAAGGATTTCTAGGAAGTCGGGAGTCTAATATTAAAATGTCATTTGTAATGTGACTGACAATGACACAAGATTTTTTTTTTAGTCGAAAATGTTCCTTTTATGTGTTGGAATAGCGCCCATTTTCACACTGAAAGCTCAGTTCAAGTACGTTTGAATAAGCCAACTAAAAGGTAAATTACAGCATACTTTACTTAAATATTTGGTACTTAACAAAAATCATTAATGGTATGGAATGATGCAGGCATATAAATGTAAACGGGGACTATTTATTATAGATATGAATTGAGGGGTAGGGGTGGATTAGAGTCTAAGGGGAACTCAAAGTAATATTGCACGTCATGCACACACATCGATACATACATACATACATACATACATACATACATACATACATACATACATACATACATACATACATACATACATACATACATACATACATACATATCTTCTGTAAATTCTGGTATAATATTAATAGGTTACTGCATTTGTATGGAAAAATATGAACGAGTTTTTTTCAGAGGGTTATACTGCAGACGAACTTGGGAGTGCAACATATCCATCCGACAAAACGAGTTTGTAAAGTAACTGAATATGTGTCTTTTTCGAAATTAAATATGTAAGCGTAGCTGCATAATTAAACAACATAAGTAGTATATATGAAGATATACGGACAATGGGAGTTATCATTAAAAATGAGCCTGTTCCTGTATACGGCACAGAATTTTCCGAGACAATGGCACACCCAGGGCCTATATACGGAAAATTGAAATTTTGTATTAGTGAATAGCACACACTGGGCCTTTTGTAGCGACAAGAGGTATGACACAGGTGGCATTGCGTCACGGTACTGGATACTTGTCAACACTGTAGCAGTGTGCAAGTAATGTAACGTCAAGTGGGATGTATGTTTTATAACTTATATAGGCAATACAAAAATTAAAAAAATCTTTTCGAGGCATTGGATGTGGCCCTAAAAAGGGTCATTAATGTACAGGACATTTCATAGCTCTTTTCTTCCTCAAATTTCTCAAAGCTTGTCTTAAACTGTATCTCACTTCTGGTCCGAAGATGAGACTCCGCTTGAAACAGCCTTGTCTTTCCAAATAAGATCTTATTTTCCAATCAGTGGCACCGTTAATCCGGATAAAAGCCCATTTTGTTTTAAATTCATGGGTAAGTCCGTACGGATATAACAACGACGATACCCAAGTAGATGATTCAACGTCGATCAACATTTTCTTTATGACGAGAACAGATGAAGGGAATAAAGTTAACCTCGTTTAAACGGCTTGAATTTGTTGACCAATCCCAATACGAGTTACAAAATTGAGTCACTTCGTGGAGTCTGGCTTCCAATCTGAAGAGTTACTTGTGACGTCACATTCCCTATATACGTGCGCTAGCGTTTATGCGCAGTGAATGTATGCGACATAGTTTGGTGAAACATGACTGAACCTAAGAAGATAACAAATTGGGGTGCACCGGCTGTGGAGACGAAAAGCGATGGCATAGCAGAGTCTATTAAAGTGTAATTTCCCGAAGAGATCGATTTAGTAGATTTTCGCTCTTCGCAAGAATTTGTTCCGGCACCAGAAACTAAACCCAGAGAGTCTACACCAAAACAAAGTCCATTACCACCAGTAAACCCTGAACAGTACTATCACATTCGAGAGACGGACAAACGTTCCTCTAGAAAATTTAGAACTACGGCCTACACGTACATGGTGATGTTTAAAGATTTCAAGTCCGATGTACTACTGGAGAAGGCAGAAGAATTCATCACTAATGTGTGGGATTCTTTGTTAACCAATCTGAAATAGCAAAGTCAAGCTAAAGATGACGATCGATTCAGACTTTCCATTCATCACGACCGTCCGTTTGGATCGAGTTTAGCAAGCCATCAGAATTGACACCTTCCAAAATCATGGACAAAAAGCAATAATCCAACGACATCACCGACGGAAAAGTGACACTGTTCATGACCCACGTTTCCCTTCCACAAGGGTCCAGACAGCGCAAAAAGGTGTTCTTGGTCGACGAACTTCGCATCATCAAGCGTATACTCGTCCGAATTAACAATCTTCAAGACCAGATGTGTTTAGTCTGTGCCATCGTGGTGGGACGAACGTATGCCGACAAGAACGACACAGCAGAATGGAAGTGAGCCTGTCAAGCTATTTAAAAATCTAGTCGAGACAAACAAAAAAAGAGAAGCAGAACTCCTTTTGCAGAAAGCGGGCATATCCAAAGACACACTCTGTGGCATTCCTAAGATGCAAAAGTTGCAAGACATCTCGGCTCCACGTTACACATTAAAAGTGCACCCTCAAGAAGTACTCGGACCTATGTTATTTTGAGGCAAAGAGTTAAAAGACGGAAAATACACTCTCGTCTATCATCATGATGAACGTTTTGATACTATTGCCAGTATCACTTCATTCTTGTCATACAGTTTTTACTGTGAGAAATGTGACTATGGATATAACAATCAAGAGCAACACACGCATTGTGGATCGAAACGCTCAGGTTGTTTAGCCTCTAAACCCTGTCTATACGAAGGACAATCACGAGCGCATTGTTCTGTTTGCTAACCCACGTTTGTCAGTCCTGCCTGGTAAAAACAACATTTAAAGACACAAAGTTAACAGTAGAAAAGAGATTGTCAACTCCTGAGATTGTGCCATACTTCTGGACAAAGGATACTTACCAACATTGCGAAGGCACGCGTATGTTTAGGAAAAAAAAAGATGTCAACTTTCTCGTGAAATCGTGCACTTGGAACATCAATGCTCATTCCGGAATACCATTATAAACATAAACAGAAAGAAGAAGATAATGACCAGAATAAGAAGGGTAATTTCATCTATTTCTATCTCGAATGCATGCAAGAAACTGGCATTGTCATTCCTAATTTCTGCTTGACTCACCGAGCTTGTGAGAAGTGCATGCAAGAACCTATCTTGACTCATTACCCTCACTGTAGCAAGATTCCTGGAGGACGTGAAAATATCTTTCAGGGCCCAACACATTGACTGATTTTGCTCAATGGATTTTATACCCTATCGACGAGACGTGGAGCCAAGAAGATATCGAACGTTACGGAGATTGCCATCGCTATGCCAGGGTGATGGCTCACAATTTCTCGAAATACGATGGACAGTTTCTGTTCTGATACTATGCGGAACAAAGTTTCGAACGGTCTAAAGTGACTTTGAAAGGAACCAAAATCATTTCCATAAACGTAGGTCAGTCAAGTGCAGTTTAAAGATTCGATGAATTACTTGGCCATGCCTTTGAGTCGTATGCCTAAAGAGTGTGGTATGACAGAAATGGTCAAAGGATATTTTCCACACTTTTTCAATACCGAAGTCAATCAACATGCCGTTTTACCCCATTTGTCGGAGGCTCACTACTATGATTCCGACAACATGCGCTCCGAACAACAAGAAGTTTTTTTTAGGAATGGTAATAGACTCACGCCTCAGACCCATTCGACTATCAGGAAGAAATGTTATAATATTGTCGTTCTGACGTAGACACTTTACGGTGTTGCTGTGAAAAATTTCTTGAATTGTTCACGGATCACGGAGGGATCGATCCTTTGAAACAAGCATGTGCCATTGCCAAAGCGTGTTCCTTAGTGTACAGTCAACGATTCATGCCCGAAAACACGCTAGCTGTCATTAGTCCTCAAACAACCAATTTTGTCAAACGTCAATACTCGGTCAAAGCCCTACGCTGATTACATTGCTTGTGTGACAAGGAAGACAAATTCATTCAAAATGTCCGCAACAGAGGAGAAGGGAAAGCCATCGGAAGGTATTCAGTAGATGGCTTGGACTTAGAAAACTCGTAGATTGTTTACAATGTTTATTTCACGGATGTCCCATCTGAAAACCCTCAACATGCCACTAAAAACCATTTTGTTTGAACGCACCATGGAAGAGTTGTACCAGGCCACTTGTCAGCGCCGCTTGAAGTTAGAAGAGCAAGGATACCAAGTAATAGAAATGTGGGAGCACGAGTACGATCAGTGATTGAAAACCGATCCATTGTTTGAGTGCATCGTGGAAAGTTATAAGCTGGTGGACCTATTGAACCCACGAGACAGGTTGTACGGAGGACGGAAGAATGCCGCCTGTTGGTGTTCAAAGCTGACGAGGAGAAAGGAGAAGAAATCAAATACTTAGATGAGTGTTCTCTGTATCCGTACGTGTGCAGATGTTGTCACTTTCCCGTATGACACCCGCAATTGCTGACCGCAAACATCAACGTGAACAATATTCGACAGTACGAAGGATTTATCAAGTGTAAAGTCTTGCCTCCCACGAACTTGTACAATCTCGAGTTACCATATCATTGTGCCGTACTTGTGCAGAAACGTGCAACTAAAACTACCCTTGTCAACACACTCAGAAACGCGCCTTGACGGGAACGTGAGTTAGCGTGGAATTGTTTAAAGCTCTGGACTTTGGATACCAACTGTCAAAAGTGTATATAATTTACCACTTTCTCAAGGCAGCGAAGTACCACAAGGGAGACTAGACTCTAAAATACATTTTCTGAAACTACATGAATGCTTTTTTGAAACTGAAACAAGAAGCGAGTGTCTATCCTTCCTGGTGTCACACTCCAGAAGGCCTACGTAAATTGAAAGAGTAATACTGGGAGCAGGAAGGCATCACTTTAGACAACATCAGGAAAAACGATGAAAGGCGATCGTTTGCCAAAGTGATATTAAATTGTTTATGGGGGCAAAATTGCACAACGACCGTGTTTACCCAAAACGGAATATTTGTCAGAACCTTCCTGCTACTTCCAGATGATTCACGACAAAACGAAATACATGTAACAAGTGGACGTCGTTTGTCAGGATTTATTCTTATTCAATTACGAAGAAGAACTGGACTTTGTAGAATCAGATGAATTTGGAAATGTTATCATTGCGGCTTACGTGACAGCCCATGCTCGCTTAAAACTGTACGAAGCTTTAGAATTGTTAGGAGATCGTGTATTGTATTTTGACACGGGCAGTTGCATCTACATCAGTCAACAGCAACCCAAAATCGAAGGAGACCATTTAGGAGCATGGACGAACGAGCATCCCGAGGACAAGATTTTAAGTTTTGCCAGTGGCGGTTCTAACATTACGGTTACGAATATCATAACCATTAAGGTGAAAAATGCACACGGAATGTAAAATGAAAGGCTTGACTCTCAATTATCGCACCAGTCAAGTGGCAAAGTTTGGCGTACTCAAAGAAGCCTTGCTGTCTGGACAGGGTGGAAACTTTAAAGTTACCACTTACCAACCTAACAAGATAGTACGTTTACCCACACACCAAATCGTCAGTCGACAATTGGAGAAAGTTTGTCAAATCATGTACCAGAAGCGAGTACGGCTTCCTAACAACTTTACCCTACGGACACGCTGATATTGGTCAGCATAAAAAGGGACATCGTCCAAGACCGATAGTTCATTGTGATTACCAAGACCAAGAAAGAAAGATGAATCCTTTTACACAGCAAGTATCCAGCAAGAGGAAACTCGAGTGCGATGATGTGCCTTGCGATGGCATAGATGCCGTACGCTGTGACCTCAGTGATTTAGTATCACATTATTTTCATGGGAACTTTACTATGACTACCCAACTTATCATGGAAAGGGATGATGATGGTATACGTGTCAAACATGACGGATGCGAAAGCAATGCTACTCGTCATCGTACACCTTTTCAATTTACTGTTTTCGTTGTCGGTGTCATCCTCCACAAGAAACCACGCGACTACCACCTTACGGATGTCATATAAAACTGAGCAAACATCTGCATATTTAACCTTACCCTTATCTAACTGAACTTGTACAAAGGGAATATGTGTTTCCTGTGCGTATGCCAGAATAATGTGAGTATGAAAGTCGATTGCGAACTTTACGAGGAAAATGGCCAAAATATTTGGGAGGACCTACCCCCGAAAGAATTAGCCAGAGCCGGATTTTTCTGCTAGGGCGAAGATGATAAAGTCAAGTGCTTTAGTTGTGACGTGTCAATTCATAAGTGGGAGAAGAAAGATTGCGCTTACATAGAACATGCTCGTTGGTCTCCAGATTGCCAAAATAAATTATTTTTTGTTCTAATTTACAAAGCTTGTTGTGTTCACTCTTTCTTTTGTTACTTTGAACGAGCCGATACGTAACAAATAATAATAATAATAATAATAATAATAATAATAATAATAATAATAATAATAATAATAATAATAATAATAATAATAATAATAAATAATGACGACAACACTTAAAAAGAATTTTAAAAAAAACATGTATAATGATATGATTACAAAAATAAAGCAAACACCACAAAATTAGAAACAGAAAATCATGCTATAAATTTTTGAGGTAAAGATACCTTGTAAGGATACATTATTAGTTCTTTATTACTATTCTTGCAGTAAAAATAGATGAGTTTTAAGAGCGCTCCTGAATGAGATCACTGTAACTGTGTCTAAGTGCAGTGGGCAATTCGTTTCACGTTGCTGCCCCCTTGTATGCAAAAACACGTTGTCCATATGAATTCAACTTCTTAGTGGGAATAATGAGAATACGAGTGTCAGAAGAGGAGCGTAAGCATCTTGCAAGTGTATACATATGGTTGAGGTCGGATAGGTATGTTGGACTGGAGTCTGTCAATGAAACATAGCACAGTGAACAAATGTTGTGTTTAATTCTGAATCGTACGAATATCCAGTGTAGGGTACAGAGCAGCGGATAGGTGTGCTCTGATCGTGGTACTTTAAGGATGATCCGAGCAGCAGTGATTTGAACTTTTTGAAGTTTCTGAAGTAGATATTGAGATGCATCAGACAGAATTGAAATACAATAGTAGTCTTGAAAGTATTCAGGAACACACAAGTGTTTTAGTGGCATCAGCTGACAAATAATTGCATATGTTCAGAACATGTTGATGCAATGAGAGTACTGTCAAGGGTGATAACGAGGTTTATTACTGACTGCTTGAATTTAATGTTGGTGTTGCTGATATTTATTGCCTGAGGTAAAGGATGTGAATGAGAAAGTATTTGTGTTGTTGTAATCAGGATGTCTTCAGTTTTATCATTATTCATCTGCAGCTTGATGTATGTCTTCCATGATTTCACATCAGAAATGCAACTCTCTATGCGTTGGATGGTAGCTTCAAATTCAGCTGGATGGCTAGATTTGTATATGTGGGTTTCATCAGCATAGAATTGGTGATACATTGGATAATGATCTATGACACTTGAGAGTGGCTGAGTGTATAGATTGAAGAGAACAGATCCAAAAACAGGCCCCTGTAGAACACCACAGCTGATATCAACTATGCTATAGTGTTTTCCATTTACGAACACAATTTGTGTCCTGTTGACCAAGTAGGACTTAAACCAAAGTAAGGCCGTATCGTGAATGCCAAATTCATGCTATAGACGGTGATGTAATATATCTTGACATTTATTGTCAAATGTTGAAGACAACAAGTCAAGAAAAATGAGTACTGTAGTCTTTCCCCCATCCAAAGCAGAGAGAAGGTCATTGAATACTTTCAGAAGAGCATTTTCAGTACTGTGGCGAGGGTAATATGCACACTGTACATTGCTAAAAAGACTGAATTCAGATGAAATGCAAGTTGGGAAAGAACAACGTTTTCTAATAATTTTACTTGAATGGGAGATTAGAAACTGGGCGGCAGTTCTTTAGATCATCATGGTCTAATGTTGATTTCTTCAGCAGAGGCTTTGCAATGGCAGTTTTGTAAAATGATGGAAATTCCCCAGATGAGAAAGACTTATTAATAACATCAGTTAGTGAAGAAAATATTGGGTCAAAGCACTCTAGCAGCAGTACATCGGAATCGGATCCAGTTCACATGCATTTGGTGCACTCATAATCACGATTGTATGTACATATAGACAGATACAAATGCTAATAACAGTTGCTCCTGAAATTATGTTTCGTAACTTTATAGTGATGACGAGTCCACTGAAATTGTGTTGTTTATGGTTTGTACTTTGTCACGGAAAAAATTTGCAAACAGGTCCGGGACGTCGACTAGAGAGAAGTGCTTTACATTTATTCCTTGAATGTAGCTTGTTAGTAATCTCAAATAGCTCTTTACAGCTGGAACTTTCCGTGTTCTTAGTACTGTAATGGGCCGATTTCGCTACATGGACTTTGTTTGTAACATTCTTCTTAGAGGCATCTATATCTGCTTATGAATAGTTAGTCTGTTGGAAAGCCAAAACGTATAGGACAAAGGTATTTAAGACAACTACACATTCTATGTGAAAAATGTTTCTTGTTTTTCATTCATTCATCATTTTTATATATAAAAAATTGTGTGATATTTATTGTAGAAATTTAAGAAATGTGTATTTTGCTGCACAAGTCATACAGAAAGAGAAAGAGGAGGGTGTTTGATATGTTGAGCTGTTCTTGGATGGGTGCGATGACGCGGGGCTGAGACTAGGTTGCTGGGTCTGTGGTTTGTGGGTAATAGAGTGCGTCAAAATTATAAATAACAGGTCAAAGTTGCTGAAAGGCCTACACCTAGGCCACGCGCCTTCTTAAAGAGACTGTGGCCCAGCCTGGGACCATAAGCAGTCGCAGAAGTACTCAATGTAAAACGCGACTATAATAGATATACCGATATGTCTGACTACCATTGTGAACCAGTTCACTTCAAAGGAAAATGAGTAGTAGACTAACGATGGTTCTTAAACACTTGGTGTTTAATAGATGATCTGGCTATGGAGGCTATTGAAGAAAGAACACGATTTCAGGAAGAGGAGGAAGAAAGAAGAGAAGGAAAAGAAGCGAGGGCACTACCTCACCTCATGGTAAGACCAGTGTGTAATGTCAAACCTGAGGTGAATACACCTCCACAACCACAACCACAACCACAACCAAGAGACGCTGTCCTCCAGACAGAAAACTGGGAGCAGGATGCTTTGCAAGAATTAGAGAGATAGCGACAAGAATGGAAGCTACGGCGTGTGCAACATCATCCCAGTGTGTTCCATAGGATAAGACTGAAGGAAAAAATCTGAAGACTGGGAAAATGAAGCCACGTAACCTCTCTCTGTACTCTCAGCCACACGTATAAATTGGGAGCAGGATTGGAGAAGGCGATGTGTGTGTAGTGCCCGCCCTGTAAGATGTCAGCATTAAACAGGTGCAATTGGAGTTCAAGAAGAAACATCCCTACTCAAGGGTAACCAGATACATGTATCTATAAAAAGAAGACCGTTCAAGTTGCCTATTTTTGTGAATGTTGTGTGGTGTGACTATACACACTCACTCCTTTACTGATGTATGTGTATATGTGTTTGCATGCTCATTCGATAGTGTCTGATAGTATATTTTTGTGTGTTTTATACTTGCTCGTTCATTGGTGTAGATAGAATATAATATTTTACGCTTGCTCAATCGCTTGTGTAGATAGTATATTGTGCGTTTAATTCTTTTCACCCCGATGGTGTGGATAGAATATTTGTATATTTTATGCTTGCTCGTTTCGTTGGTGAGGATAGTATATTGTGTGTTTTATGCTAGCTCATTTGGTTGGTGTAGATATTATATTATATGTGAAGTGACTGTAAGGAATGTTTTCTTTCATGTCCGTGCTTGAAGTATATAACACCGTGAGATATTTTTCGGAAGGTATATCAGATTTAACCAAGTAGCATTTTGTCAAAAAGGTATACAAAAAATAAGGAAAGGAGGAGACATGATGGAAAAGGTAATGGAATAAGAGGTTAAAAAGATTCAAGAGAACTGGACAAAAAAAAAGAAAGGACGAAGAAAAAAAGAAAGAATACTCTGAAAAAGTTAACAGGAACTGGATGCAAATACAGAAAAAAATTTAGAGACATGGACATCGAGACCGGATACCAGACGAAGAATAGGAAAAGAACAAAGGAATTATTCCAAAAGTTGGGAACTGGTGGAAGAAGAAGAAGAAGAAGAAGAAGAAGAAGAAGAAGAAGAAGAAGAAGAAGAAGAAGAAGAAGAAGAAGAAGAAGAAGAAGAAGAGCAACAACAGGAACAAAAAGAACAAGAAGAACAAAACAATAAGAACAAGAAGAAGAACAAGAACAAGAAAACAAAGGACCTTTATAGATCCACTTCCAAATCCCTCAACAAATAATCATTTTTAAATTGCTTAAACCAAACATAAATTTACTATATTAAACAAACACGAACGTTTGACGTCAGAGTACTTGCACATTGCTACAGTGTTACCAGTGTCCAGAAGAGTGACGTCATGCCACCAGTGTCATTTCTCTTCTTCCTATACAAAATTCCCATTGTCCGTATATCGTCCCAGGATGTTTTTGTCCGTATAAAATCGTGTCCGTATTTCGTCCCAGGGGGTATTTGCAATAATAATTCCCATTGTCCGTGTGACATCACCATACACTACTCACATATCATTGTCACAACAAGAGGCAGAACATAGGGGGTTAGTTAGTTGTTTTGTTGATACATCCAGTCAACTTCATAACGCGCATATCTTCTCTTGCAATTTGGCGTTAGGAAAGCTCTTCTTTGCTTTGTGAGTGAAACAACAGTCGTAATAACAGTAGGAGACGTCGTCGCTGATGTCGAATATGGGTAAATCTGTTCAAAATGGACTTTGCATTTTTTAAAAAATATATCAAATGAGAAAACAGTGTTAAATCAGGGTTGTTAGATATCTTGGTCAACGACAAAGCAGAAGATAGAGAAGAAGACATTGTTGCCTATCAGCGTGGTTTTTTGGAGTACGTACGTAATGTAAACAACTGTCGGGGGATTGCAACTTTTTTCTTTCGTGGCAGGAATTGATTTGTAAAGTCGTCAAGATGCATCAGGTGTTTAAAACGCACCATTGTCGTTCACACAAGTCAGCAATAGATTCCTATAGGATTTGGCCTTCACTTAGAGTTGTGAAACATACCAAGTCATTGTCACAACAAGAGGTAAACAGGAGTATATATAAAGAGAAAGAACTTTGTTAAATCATTCCTGAATCAGCTATCGAGATAAAACGATCGCACGATTTCAGTGAGAGAGAAAAGGGAAGAGAAAGCGACGTGAAGTATCTCCTCAAACACGAAGTGTTCGCTCAAATTGAAGACATGAGCGAACCTGAACCAACGCCTTCCACGTCTGCGACCGGACCATGAGAGCCGATTCCAAACCATAGTTTACTAGTATCACCCGAAAGATATTACCACATTCGAGAGACGGAAAATATCTTCACTAGAAAATTTAGAACTACGGCCTACTCGTATGTGGTGAAGTTTAAAGATCTCAGATCAGACGTACCGCTAGAGAAAGCGTAAGGCTCATCACCTATTTATGTGATTCTTTGTGAAACGCAATGAACGCCAATACAAAGAAGATGATATCTTGAGCCTTTTCATTTATCACGACGATTTGAAGTCCTCTGTTTGGTTCGAGTTTAGCAACCCAGTAGAACTGACACCTTTCAAAGTAATCGACAAGATTCAACACGATAAGCAATCCAACGAAACGTTTCACCTCACCGATTGGAAAAGCGACACTTTACATGACCCACGTTTCTCTTCCAAAAGGGACAGGAGAACGCAAAATTGTGTTGTTGGTGCAAGAACTTCGCAACATTAAGTGCATCATCATTTTAATTAACAACATTTAAGACAAGATGTGTTTAGCCCATGCCATCGTAGTGGGACAAACGTATGCCGACATAAACGACACGGCAGAATAGAAAAGAGCCTGGGAGAACATTCAACAATAGAGCTGAGCCAAACAACGAATTGAAGCAGAACTTCTGTAACAACAAGCTGGCCTATCTAACGACACACCCTGTGGCATTCCTGAAATGCAAACATTGGAAGATGTCTTGTCTCTACGTTATACCTTGAAAGTGCAACCTCAAGAAGTGCGTGGAGAACTTGTTTCGAGACAACAATTTCAAAGACGGAAAAATACATTCATGTATATCATCACGATGAACATTTTGATGTCATAACCCGTATCACAGGATATTTTGGATACAGTTATTACTGTGAGAAGTGTGACTGTGGATATAACAATCGAGAACAACACAACATTTTCCTCTAAACCCAGTCTTAACGAAGAAGAAGAACGTGAGCATTGCACAGCTTCTCAGCGCCCTTTCGTCAGCCGTACCTGTTACCAACAACATGTGAAGACACGTGGTTCACAGCGGAAAAGTGCTTGTCAACTGCTGAGATTGTGCCCTACTTGTGGACAAATCATATGAACCAGCAGTGCTAATACGCATGTATATCCATGAAAGAAACGATGTCCCATTTGTTGCCAAATCGTGAACTTGGAACATGAATGCTACGTTCAAATATACCAACCCAAACAGGAAGACGAGAAAAATGATAAGAAGAAGGAGAATTTTATCTTTTCTGATTTCGAATGCATTCAATAAACCGGCATTCACATTCCTAGCTTCTGCGTGTGTCATCGAGCGTGCCAGAAGTGCATCCAAGAACCTATCTTTAGTCATTGCTCTTACTGTAGCATGATTTCTGGAGGAGGTGAAAACATCTTTCTGGAAGCTAACACACTAACAAATTTCGCCCGATGGATCTCAGACCCTATCGACAAAACGTGGAGTCAAGAGGACATCGGACGTTACGGAGATAGTCTTCGCCATGCCATGGTGATGGCTCTCAATTTCTCTGGATACGATGGGCAGTTTCTTCTGAACAAATATATATCGTCAAATCATCGAAGGTTCTAAAGTCACTTTAAACGGAGCGAAACACATTTCCATGCACGTGGGAGAAGTGCACTTTAAAGATTCGATGAGTTAATTGGCCATATCATTGAGCAGAATGCCTAAAACGTTTAAAAAGACAGAAATGGCCAAAGATTATTTTCCGCACTTTTCGAATATCGAAACCAATAAACATGCAGTTCTGCCCCATTTGCCTGATGCTCACTTCAACGACCCTAACAACATACGCACCGAGCAATGAAAAGTTTCTGCGCTTGGTACCTCTCCCACGCCTCAGACCCTTTTGACTTTCAGGAAGAAATGTTAAAGTATTGTCAATCTGACGTTGACGTTTTACTGTGTTGCTGTGGAAACTTTCAAGAATTATTAATGAAGCATTGATGGATTGATCCATAAAAGAAACGATTCATGCCCGAAAACACCCTGGCTGTCATCCGCCCTCAAACGACGAATTTTGTCAAACGACGACACTCGATCAAACCTCTGCCCTATGTGCTTTACTTGTGTGACAAGGAAAACACATGGATCAAGCATGCTCAAATCAGAGATGGTGAAAAGATCATTAGAACGTATTCGGTGAATGGCTGAAACGTCCGATCTGATATCCTCAACATAACACTAAAAATCAATTTTTGCAACGTGCCATGGAAAACTTATGCGATGCCAATTGTCCACCGCACTTGAAGTTAGAACAGCCAGGATACCCAGAGGTGAAAATGTGGAAAAACTAGCCTGAGTTTAAACGCATCGTGGAAAGTTACAAGTTGTTGGACCTCTGGACCCTCAGGACAGTTTGTATAGAGATTGAACGAATGCCACATGTTTTCTGTACTGCGAAAGAGAAGGGAGACGAAATCAAATACCTGGACGTGTGTTCACTGTATACTTACGTGTACAAATATTGTCACTTTTCAGCAAGTCACCTACGATTGTTTTCAAAACACATTGAAGTGGAAAACATTCAACAATACAAATGATTGATTAAAAATGAAAAGTCTTGCTTCCTACCAACTTGTACCATCGCGTTTTACCTTACCATTGTCAAGGAAAACTGGCGTTTCCTTTGTGCCGTACTTTTGCAGAAACGTGTAACTAAGACAAACCTTGTCATCAGACTTTAGAGGTATGCGCATTGACGGGAGCGTGGGTCAGCGTGGAATTGTTTAAAGCTCCGGACCTGGGACATCAAATTTTAGAAATGTGCGATTTTTAACACTTTCTTAAGACAACAGTACCATAAGTGTGACGAGACTCAGAAAGACATTTTCACGGACTACGTAAATGTCTTTTTGAAACTGAAGCATGAAACTAGCGGATATCCTTCATGGTGCCAAACTCCTGAAGGCCAAGAGAAATTTGAAGAGAAATACTTTGACCAGGAGGGCATCACTATAGACCACATCGAGAAAAACGAGGGAGGGAGATCGTTTGCTAAAGTGATGTTGAATTGCTTCTCAGGAAAATTGGCACAACGACCATGTTTACCCAAGACGGAGTTTGTGACAGGACCTTCCAGCTACTTCCAGATGATTCACGAGAATATCAAATATCTGAAACACATTGACGTCGTTCGTGAAGGCTTGATCATGGTAAGTTACGAAGAAGAACAAAAGAACTTGAGTTTGTAGAATCTGATGAATTTGGAAATGCCATCATTACTCCCTACGTGATAGCCCGTGCCCATTTAGAACAGTACGAAGACTTGCACCAACAGAGTCCTGTACTTTCACACGGACAGTTGCATCTACATTCAACATCCTTTTGATCATCAAGGGCGAGACCGTTAGAAGAATGGATGGACAAACACCACGACGACAAGATTCTAAGTTTTGTAAGTGGCTGTCCCAAATATTACGGCTACGACTACCGGGACAAATAAGGAGAAGCGCACACCGAATGTAAAGTGAAAGGATTGACTCTAACTCATAGCGCGAGTCAAGTGCTCAACTTTGGGGTATAGAGAGAGAGAATCAAAATAATTTTAAAGTGTCCCCCTACGAACCGCACAAGATTGTATGTTTAGTCACACATCAAACTGTTAGTCGGTCCTTGGAAAAAGCTTATCAGATCGTGTACCAAAAGCGAGTGCACCTTCCCAACTACTTTACCGTATGGACACATACTAGTCAATATATAAAGGGGAAAACTTTGAAGACCGATACGTCATCGTGAGCACAAACGTCAAGCAAGAAAGATCAATCTTCACAATTTAGAAATGGTAATGGTCCAGTGTTTCCGTTTCTGACACTGTATGTGAATCTTACAATAATTAGCATGAAAATTTTTGCCACATTGTACAGCTGATCCTACCATCAAACAACGATATTTGTTGTATGATTTAATCATTGTTATCATAGTAGCAAGGGTCTAATTGGAGGAAAATTCAATTAAAGAAAGGTAATTAAAGAATTATATTAATATAGTCTCATATGGGCCGGTGGGACGAAGCTAGATTAATATAACAATATTATTAGGATATCACTGGAAACAAAATCACATTGCCTAAATCAGAAACAGATTTAAATCTCATCCAAAAATACACAAGATCACTAGAAGCAACACTAAACGCGTTTGTAAGGTTGTCTGGGATTGAGCCGTCAACATCAACACTTGATATGTACAGATTAACCTAAGATAAGAAACAACTACCATTTGAGTTAATTCTTCTTGCTTTTATCAAACAGGCAATGAATAAATTTGACAACGATGGTGCTGTTCGTTTTTGGCCGACGTTTAAAATAGATGGTGACGGATTATTTATAGATTCAACAAGGAATCGAAATTTTGCTCATAAACTAATACAGCATCTACAGAGCAATAAGTATTTTTTTTCAAGATAAAATTTACAGCTGAACAACAAACACCAGATAAATGACAGTGTATCATACGTGATAAATTGAATCCGGTAAAACAATCAAGATCAGCATCAATAATCATCCTGGACAAAAATACCAAGCAAAGAACATTTATCGGGATAGACAACAACTACAAGAACGCTTATCCTGCTACAGCCATTGTTTACTCAATTTATGACATAAATGAACCAAACATATATGCTCTTGCTCCAATAAAAACAGGTGTGCTAAATTGAATTACTCATAGTATAACGGAGTATTTTGTAAACTCAAAGCGTGGTAACAAATTAACATATTAAAGAATAAAAAAGTATAAAGTGAAAAACGTGTCTGTAGGAATGGAGCTCGCATATATTGCAAAGCTGAGTTAGAAAAATTGTTAATGTTTCTGATGATTATGAAAACAATAACAAATAAAGTTTTATATAACTCGAATAAATACACAACACGTGGTGTTCAAATAACATAAATTGGTCATAACTGTCATGTGTGGACAGAAGCAGTAACAAAATTTCAAAAATAAAGAAAAATAAGATTTTTACAACTTTATATTTTTGAGGAAATTAACCGCATAAGAATAAGAGGACCTGTATCAGTCTGGTTATTTTAAAGTGGCGGCTAGAGGATGTTCGTATTAATAGCTTCGACTACGAATCGTTTGATCAGTTTCTTTTGCTATCTGGAGTTCTCCATTTGAAGGAATCACTTCAACGTGCTTGAAACTGATTGCGATAAAACAGTACGGCGACAACTATGATTTACTCATTAACCATTTTGCTATTTCGTCTGTTATAGTTCATATACCCCTCCCCAAAAAATGGCTTCCAACACCAAAAGAATTTCTCGACGATGTAACACAATCATGTGTTAAGTTTGGTCATGGCGTTCTTTGGAACAAAAAATACAATTTCTCTAGGGGGCCCCGAGTGGCCGAGTGGTCTAAAGCGCTGTCCGTTACGGATCACTGCCATCTCACCTCTGTCTGCGTATGTTCGAGTCTAGGATTCGGCTAATGTAGATATGTGAGAAAGCTTGCCAGTAGCTTCTCGTGGGTCGGTGGTTCTTTCCGGTGATTTCCCGGTTTCTTCCTCCACCAATAATACTGGCCGCCATGAATAGCCTATCGTGTGCTGAAAAATGGCGTTAAGCCCAACAACAACAACAACAATTTCTCTAACATGATTTCAGTTGATAACGTAGGAGCTTATCCAGCAGTGTTTCTAGGACTTGGCGAATATCATCGTTATATTGAATGATTAGGGTTTTCAAAACACAAAACGACACGAGTTGCAATAAGCGGGACACTACCAAATACTGATCTTTTTGGATTTGCCGAGATTAAATCATTCGAATTTTCAGTGAGTATTCATCCTGTAATACCAATTTGGTTTAGTAGATACTTTAATAAACCTAATACTAGTGTCAATCTTAACGAATGTTGCGCAAAATATCAGGGTGGTTGGGTTCTACTAGTGTTTTTTTACGATAAACGTTCGATCTTAAGATTCTCACATCGTTGAGTACAACCTCTATAATAGTTTGGTACAAACAACAACAACAATTTTGGTTATCACAAGATGAAAAAGAAATATGCAAGAAACTTATAGGTAAATTCACATAAGCGACGTCACGTCCTTGTACAATATTATTTAGGCATTCAGAAGAATTATCACGAGATGGAATCATTATTACGATCATTAGCTAGTACTACGGCAATACTCATCAGTTTACTTATTTAACATCATCAGCGCTGGCATATTCGTCAATAAACCAATTATCGATCATCAAAAGACTTCCCTATGACGCTGTTAGGGTGGCCACATATTTTTTGTATATAATTTTTATAAATTGGACCTTCCTTAGCCGTTTATCGAAGACACCAGCGGTGTTAACTTGGGTTCATAGCGAATAATACTTAAATTTTCCGATTATGCTTAATTTAAAAAACCACATATTTATTATCACAATGATAATGTATCGCATATATCATCACTGTCAGTATACGATCAAATCACGAGATATAGAACAGTCTATCTAAAGGGTCCAGGTGTTCGAGTGAACAAGACACGATAGAATTATTTAAAAATTCTGACATGATTGTGTTGGCACCAACTCACCGGTTTGCCAGAGAGATGAGACACCGTAGTGTCAGCAAATATAAGTATCGTTGTTTCTTTAGATGGTGAGGTGATTCATGGACCCCCAAACAAATGGGTGAGAAATATATCCAGAGAATAATTATCTGGGATGATATTTGTACAGTATCCAAAGATACATTAGAGACATTTCTTCATTCGTTATCAACAAAATCTACTGCAATTATCATGTGTGGGCGATCATGGATAGCCTCCGCCATTTACAAGTGAATCACCATACGAATGGTTAAGCAACAACGTTGGCTGCTAAAACGAAATGCTGTATGATGACAAAATGACAGCTATGACAGTTAAAATCGTTAGTCAGATTACAACATGACAAAATTAAATGTGAAATCATTCATACCGTAATTCCTGAAACGCCGATGTGTGATTTCTGAGACTTATTGCGACCTAGGGATCTAATAGTTTTATCTAGGATAAACGTCTGCGATTCACTTAAGTGTAAATTATTTGAACTTCACACGGATAAATTTCCTTATCAACTAGTTCCATTATGTAATCTGCCAACAGATACACGCGTAAAAATATGCTCGTTGATATTTGGGAGGCAAACACAAGAGTTGTACGAAGAAAATAAAAACTCCTTCTTACTGATATCATCGTTCTGGACGCTGTGATATGCAGTAACAATCCTTTCGTCTAAGGGATTAATAATATCAGATACCAATATCTGGATTGCCGATGATCGCATGAAACGGTCAAATTAAGTTTATCTGGCCCTGTTTAGGGTAACGAATATCTCAGTTTCACAGGATTGTCTACATATTAGATCTGCCCACAGCGTCACAAGCAATAACAGCGCTACCAGAAATTATTAACGCAGTGAAGAAAAAAATTGACAGATTATGCTAGAGATGACAACAAAAATTACGCAAGTTTGATCTGGATGTGAAATTTGTCATGATGATTAAACAACTGCAAAATAATCATTGCTCCTGCTATAATATAATAATGGTGTGGCAATATTTTCCTAATGACGTAAGACAATTTACCCTGGACAGAATCGATAGTTGTCTCTGCCACACACGCGAAAATAATCTCTAACATGTTGTAAGGCCCTTTTTGGTCCTTAAGGGTGCTACATATATTTGTATATAGGAACAGAGAAAAATGTATTTTTTAAAAAAAAGTCAAAAAGTTTGGGGTTGGGCAATGAAAGAGGGGTTATATCATCAACATAAAATCGAGAACAATTTTGGCAATGTTTAATTAATTGTAATAATAAATAAAAGCTATAGTTATTGTGTACAGCTAGATCATGTAATTCTAATATAACAACAGGAGGTGGGGGAGGCTTTCAAGTGTGGTGGGAGACAACTGCAACAATCTATTATTCCATCAATTCTTGATTATTTATTATTATGATATGATATTTGTAAAGATCAAAAAAATGTACATACTCGAAAGCTTGCTTTACTTTGAATTCTGGCGCCGACTGTACTCGTCAGTTGTCTGACCAACATTGACAGCGCTCCCGTATTTATAAGCTTCCCCAGGCACCACGTGAGACAATCCAACCAATCGCTGCATGCACGGCAACCCATGTAACCAATCGGTGTCTTGTATGGTGCGCCATGCATTGCATTGTAAACAATACAGTTTTGCATGGTATACAATGTCAAAATTACAAATACATAAATTGCATAACAATAAATAGTTAAATACCATAGAGCTCGTCTATGAAACGAATAAGAACATTTTATGAGCTCAAGTTTAGGTGAAATTAAACTTTATGATGATAACTTAAGTCTTGAATAATTGAATCGATTCATATAGATGCGGGTTCTGCACTTTATGCAGACGACCGCTATTGTCACATTGAAACATGAATTGCATACCTCGATACAACGGTATTGTAACGATATTATCGCTAAAACATGCAAATCACTTTCTTATTAGTACCTTATTATCATTAGAAAGAATAACTGCAAATGTGAATGTATAGAATCTCTAAATACGAAACTCTCATGCTAATCCAAGATGGCGGACATCGTAATACGAGGACATACATGGACTGTTCTCGTTATGATTTTGTAGGTATTTTACATATATTACAAATAGTAATAGCATAAAAGCATAATATGTGTAGCAGATAAACTAAACAGTACACTCTAAAAACTCTATAACAGACTTTCAAAGACGTTTTACCGAAAGAACCTTTACCTCGAAAATAGGTTACACATGTTAAGATCGGTTGCCAGAATTTTCTGCTAGTTTGACAGTCAATGGACATTAGAGATAAATATAATTACTCTTCTTTGTAAAATGAATATTATAAATCATATTCATATTCATATGTACCATATCTATAAAAACAAACGTAATAAAAGCAAAGACTGAAAAGAGTATCCAAGTCATTGTGACTCTAGTTATGGTCATTACAATGTCATGAATGTAACAGACGTAGAAGAGCTTAGTTCCTCAAAAACGTGATTTTTGTTAGTGCTTTTTTACGCGTGTGGGGAGACCCCGCTAGCGTCTGCGACGCCGTATCAAATCTGGTGGTAACTGGATGTTTTCAGGAATTTCTTGTAATTGTTCACGCACAAATCCACGTTGAGGTGCTGTTGAATTTATTATATAGATTGATGGCTGCGTAGTAAATCTTACCACACTGCAAATTTATGAGTTGTTACACTCCACATAGGATCAGTTAATCTTGCTTCACCAGTCGTGTAAATACCTCACTGTGACTTTACTACAAAACACAGTATGCTGTAACTGATCTGGTGATTTTCATCGTTTTATGTATTTTTCGCAGTTGCATCGACTGGTTTCGCGGTAATTCCGCTCGCGACCTCATTGTTTAACGCTATCACCACAGGCGGTAGTCTAACAACATAATCACATAGTTTAACGCTGTCACCAAAGGAGGGAGTCTAGCAACATAATCACGAGATCAGTTCTGAACGTGCAGTAATTCTTGGGCATATTGATGTCCAAGGTGTCAATGTGAAAGTATTTGATTAAATCGTTCAGTGATTGCCTGATCGCGATGTATCGCGGTGTGTCCGCGTCTGATTTTAACATTATGCTGTTGAATTAGTGTCGTTACTATACAAAGAAAATGTTTGTCAGGGTCAACCTGTAGCAATTGTTTCCATCGGAGGACGACATGCGACCGGTGTCCCCTTTGATAAATTAGTTCAAACGCTTCTGCGACTTCAGTTGCTGTTTTAGACCATAACTGTTTCAGCCTCTTTGTTTCTGCTTGCAAAATCTACGACAGTTAACGCATATTTGTATGTGCGCCGTTTTCAATATACGTCATGTGGTAAAAACTTGATATCTGCCTAATAAAATTCATTGGATGTGCTGACATCAAACCGTCCATATTGAATCTTTTTGGTACGTGGAAGATAAATTTATCATACGCCTGTAGTGTTAACCACGCTGCATCTACAGCTCGTTTGACACCTGCTGCATCGGAGAGAGTTTTAGTTGCTGCTGTAACTCACCAATATCCTCTTGGACCATAATAAATCGACTCCATTATGTAATTGTTAGCAGTTAATTATCCGCTTCTAAACTATTTTACCTTTTATCGCCGATCTTGTTAACCAATTCGCGGATGATTCTCGTATGTTTTTTTTATTGTATTCAGCGTATGAATCAACTTGACATCCGCGATACATCGGTGTTGCAGATCTGGATTTTTTTTACGCGACATCATGAACATGGCAACTTGATCAATCACATTTATCTGAAATTTGCCTGGTTTTGGTTTATCTTTTTTCCGTCAAGATTAAGATTAAGGTGAGTTCCTGGACCACAATAATTATATCCTGGAAAATATGTTTTCCCCAGGATACCTAGCCCATGGTGTCTCGGGTGTTTTCCCAAGTGTCTTAGCAATATTGCCACCTTTGTAGCAACAGGAATGCTGACAAACTTATATTTTTGAGTGCCGCATTTTATAAATTTACCTGTATGTGTAATTTTTTAACACGGTTGATCTTAGAAATTTTGTACTATGTGACAGTTTTGTATCTAACATAATGTAAACTCATGATTATAAATAATATTATATATGTACAATATGAACGTGATTGAATTTTCAGCAACTCGTGAGCAAGCACCGGTAAAGCATTATCCAGTGTTACCAAATTCCATTCGAGTTATTATAGTTGGTCCATCTTGGTCGGATAAACTCAATTGTTGCTCAACCTGATAATGAGGTGGCTCAAATAGGATAAAGTTTATTTAGTAGCACCATCTGTCGATAGCCAACGATGATATAATGTTCTTAAGGAATTTAATGAATCTGCAGCGGCCGAGAACGATGTTATTTAATTTAACACATACATTGATGAAGCGCTCTCCGTCGAGGATCTCATCGAGGATATCAGCAATGTCGTGCTTTACTCATTATGTCATGATTCACAAACAAGCAAATCCCGCCAGAATCCTATCACGGGTAAGACATAAAAACACAGATGACATTTACGATGCTCAGCGGTGTACTTAGATTCCCTAGGTAGTTACAGATAACTAATTGCTTGGTCATTTTTAACGGAGTGTCTCGGTGACATGGACTTAAGTATGTTTAAGGATTTCTTCGCACATGCTCAGAAAATTCCGCATGGATACGTTTACACGATACGGCAAAATATTATCAAATTGTTCTCGATAAAATCATTGATTAAAGAATTATATTTTTGCATAATGAACCAGGAAAATATTAACGAGATTATTTCTATGATTGAACAATTGCATCAGGATGGTCTCGCGGTTCAACTCGATTTTAATAGGCCCAACGATGAATTGAGATGATATAGCAGTGAACTAAAGAGGGCAAAGATTTATTTGCGGAAGAAAACAGATTTATCACATTACTCGAGCGTCTAATGGAATATTGACGGATTTACATGAACAACATAATATACCTAAATTTGTTCCATTGACAAGCGCCATTAAGAAAATACGATCAGATTTGTCTCAACAATATGAAACTCGAGCGTCTGTAAGTGCTAAAAAAAACGTGTATTCGAGTCTATTAAGATACCTAGAGAATGAGAAGAATAACAAAAAAAATAAGTTCACAAAATAGCGACACAAATTTGAAATTATGTTAGTTTTTGTAATAGTTTGCCGCTAAGGACTGTCTCGCACATACAAACGAACCGATAATTCTTCACCCCGTGTGTCTAATAAATTACCGTCTCGATCGGTTAGACGAAAATATATTCGTAAAGCATCGATACATATACTTCTTAGCTGTTTCATTTCAAATTTGATCCATGATATAGCAGATTTATTAAGATATTCAAGTTTATATTTCTCCAACATCTCTCTTAGTACTCGTGGTGCTATTTCGTACTTCCATCGTTGTCGCTTTTGTCACTTTTTCTCCTTTATGTAATTTATTATCTATGCATAGCCATTTCTTCAGCAGATTAGTAACCTCTGGAACTCCATGCATACTAAGAGGGAGGTCCTCCTGTGAATATAAACCAGATGGTGCTGGACGTGGAGGTTTAACAACAACTGGTGTTGACAGCGGCCATCCCAGCACAGTTCTCATTGACGATTGGTATATCAGTGGCGTAATCTTTCTACAGCTCAGCGCTTACTCGTGTATCTTAATAGCGATCTTTAATTCTTTTACTGTTATTGATTTAATTATACGCTGACATTCGTCGTTGATTTGTTCGATTTGTTATAATCCTGTTGTGATTGTAACGACTTCTCAGATTGGGGCTTGCCCACCAGTAGCATCAGTGTTGGTGTTATGTGAAGATATCATTGATTTTTGGCTGACTATTCACCAAATGTTCTTTCTCTGAGATTTGACCAACTATAATGAAATCGTATTTATGTCTGTGCTATTTCAAGTGACCGACAATTATGAACTTCTTTCGGAGTTTTTTTTTAAAAAAAAAAACTATCTAATTCTGGTCTTGTAGACGTTGCTGATATCATTGTGGCTGTCAGATGGTTTGTGTTAGCGATGATCTGCTCTAGTCTTGTGGCTATTTCTGCAATATAATTTAAACGGTAGATTCTAAATATGGTGCTGGCATCGTCGGCAACGGTTTGTTGGCGTTCTTGTGATATCGATAAGAAAATCTCTGATAGCAGCAAATTTATTGTCTGATATTGTACAGTCATTTAAACCAAACTGACAGTATCGATTAATAATTAATATGTCGCAGAGTAAGTTATTTCCGTGTGCTCAAGGAATGTTTACTAGCACATGTAGATATTTCTTTGCGATGATAATGAATATACCAGTAACATCGATAGTAACAGATACACCGATTCCAAACACGGGCTGTATTACATGCGTCACTGATAATGTATAGATTTACATTGTTGTTTCAGCGACCAGCGAGGAAACTACGTAAACACCATTGTCAATGACGATAATTCGTTTGAGATATTTTTTTAAAATTTTTTATCATTTGCTCGTCTATGATTTCTTCCAGGACTGCCTCCACGCACATGCTTGCAAGGATTGTTTGAGATCTATTATTGTTAGGTCCTGCAGGTGATGTTTTTCTTGTGTGTCCGATGTGTGCCTTTCCATTTAGATATTATCGAAAATTTCCACAGATGTCAGACGCGTTAGCACATATTATTCGGCGGCGGCGCCATTGTGCATCGCTTATTTCGCACACTCAACCAGCAAATATGATTATTGTATATCGCAATCAGTCAATTGAATGTTTTTCGAAAGAAAGTCCAGAGTGCAGAAATATCTCACTGTTGATATTTTGTTTCTTCTCGAGCTAGCATAAATTTTACATCGGCAATTTTGATTTAACATAATTGAGATAGCTCCATAAAATCTATTGGTGGAATCACCCCATGGTATTTCTGATTTATATCTCAAGTTTACAGGTGCCAAGCAAGGAGATCCTGTACATCCCGGTGACGTGAACGGTATGTTTGATGAAGTTGTTTTGCGGTGACTATATTGTTGAGTGAGTCGAAACTGTGTATACGAGGTTGATGAGCGGAGTTTTTTCAATTAAACCATCTTTAATTTCTTAAAATGTATTTTCAAGTTTATTGTTTATCGAATTGATTCTTGAGTTGATGTCGGTGAGCTCATTGTTACCAATTTTGATTGATGTTTTAACGTTGATTAGATCAACAAGATGCTTATCAATTTAAGAGACATATGTGTTGATGACTGCTAGATTTTCACCAAAAATCATGAATGGTTTTATTTATGTTTCAACAAACTTTTTCAAACGCGGTTACATGATTATTATATTCAGATCTTAACGTGGTCATTCTATCATTGATTTTCATTAACGATGTCATCATCTGTATGTTCATGCTGTCCACATACTTCTTCGATGCGGCTTCATCGATTCTGGTTCTTTCAAATTAACAATACTTTTTCCGCTCATATGGAGATTGCCAGTCATTGCATCACCGGTTATATCAACGTACTTACTGATCTCTGTTCTAATCGTGGCGTTGTTGTTGTCCACATATTTTTTGTTGTCACGTAATCGTCTGAGTTTGGTTCGCTATGATTAATAATTGTATTTTTACTCATGCTGAGATCGTACATAATGTCTCAAATTATTCTAATTCGTGCAGCAATCTCTCCAGTGATTGTTAAAAATGAATCCCTCGATTCTTTAATTATACCTGTTTTAGTAAAAACCGCTTATTTATCTTCGGTCGCGCCTAGAACTTGCAGAATTCTATCTGTCAACGGGATATTGCTAGTTTTTACCCGTCCTTGCTAATCCTGAAAAACAACAAGCTCATTTGTGCCAACATTGGCGAGACGTAAAGACCAGTATGTTCATCTCGTGTCGTATATTTTGATAATAATTGTCGCCCTGTAGCTTGCCTTAAGCATATCTTTCATAAATATCTACCATTTTAAATTAATAACCTGCTTAAAACAGCGAACGGTATAGTCATGTACGGCTTTTTGAGGCGGTGCTGATGACCTTCATACAGCATTAAGTACAGATAGTACTTCGTAGCTGGATATTGGTGGATCCGTTATTATCTGTTTTATTAATGTTGAATACCAGACTACTGTGTCAGTGGCTATGCCACTATACCGTAAAAATTCTTATGGTGGTACGAATCCATACAAATCAAAAAATAAAACACCACGTGGATCGTGCTGGATACTTTTAGTAGAGTGCTTACTTAGGGATAGGCAGTTTTACTGGCTGTGGTCGGACCGCGTGCGAATATGTATAATCGTGAGAATATGTATTTGACCGCAGACAATGCATTACCAGCAAAATTACCAACACTGCTAATAGCCTTTTCACAAACAATTTCAATGGATTTCGTACCTAATTGTTTTGCAATAGGAGTAACTTTTGAGGCTGCCCTTCTGAATTAACCTTGAACAATATCGCCGAGTCGATCTCCCTCGATCATTTTAGTAAACGTGAATTTATCACCCTGATACTTTCAGATCAACGTTGGGAATTGTGTATAATCGTGTCATTTTGTTATCGCCAATCTAATTAGTTACTAACTGTAGTAATAGTCTGCAATTTTATTGATCGATCAGCTCCACAATATACGCCACTGTCCATAACATCACCAGTAAACAAACGCTAACAAATATCAGCTGCTTCATTGACGATTTCGTTGGAATTGTTGCCGGTTCTTATTCCAGCAATCAGAATTTCAAGTCGATCAACAACAGCGAGGATTTTATTGAGACAAAGTTTATCCTTAATCACCGGCGATTCAGCTTTCACATTACCACCTTGTTTCCTGCAACTTTAATTGCGAGTGGCAAGACCCCTTCCAGTTGCTCCTTCAGGTGCTTCATCATATGGATCTGGTTCAGGAGAGCTGCCTCTGTTGCAGCGTTTCTCTTTTCCTTTTTTATTTTCGACGCAGTTTTTTCTTTCTTCTCTCAATTTTTCAATTTTCAATGTTAAGCCTTGTTTCTTTTTGTAACTTTTCCCTTGCCTATTTAGCTTCTTCAATGTGCTCATCTACTATCTAGTTAAAAAATAAATCTACGTCATCAGTTTTGATCTGCTTAGCACTAGAAAAATTGCGATAAATATAAAACTCCAATCAGCACGAGTTACACTTTTGACATGTTCTGGTTTCACATAATTTTCTTTTTCCTGCCTTCAAAATGCGGTATTTGGTCTTCATCCTTGATAGCGGCAATACCTTTCTCGGTAAATTTATCCATCATATCTGTGTAAACTCTTGGTGATGCTGGTAGTAGTTGAAATTTGGGTGGTAGCCGAACTGGGGGGTGGGGGTGGTAGATGGCCGGCAATATCAGCAAGTAATGTCTCAATATTATTTTGTGTTTCCTCAGTTGCATTAGCAATTGTTTTGGTTGGTTCTACAATTGACTTAAATAATTGCTCCATGTCTTCTATAAATTCCACGTGAGTATCTTGGAGTTTCTGCAGCTGCTGTTTTACAGGATTACGGACTGGAAGATACTTCTTAATTGCATCTAGTCGTTGTCGATGTAATTTTCGTAGGAGATTCCATAGTAAGCGGATAATCACTCATTATCATTTCTTGCAACAACGATTTAATTACAGATCACAAAGTCAGAAGATACACAAGGGTTTACTCTATTACTATAAGGTAACGTATTTTTTTTATAGCAATACAGAATTGCTGGAGTTATCGGAATTTCAATTATTCTCACAGTTTAGATATTATGCCGGTGACTTGACGGTGCTAAAATTGTATATGCTATTAATAACTCGCTAGGGTTCCCGATGAGGTAACGTGGCTGCGCTAAAAATACCGATGCGTTATAACTCATTGGAATTTACAAGTATAATTGATTATTGTGCATTCGCTGGTGAAAAATATCCATTTATCTTAAATATAGCCACTTGAGAAATTATGCATTCTAAATACGTGTATATATTTAATGTCTGCCTGTCTGGTCAGTAAGAGTATGCTAAATCAAATTAACAAACTAAAATTTAGCCTGGACAGCTCACCGAATCTCTCAAATTTTGTTTCGCACTTAGTGATTCACTAGGAGTGGTGGGTGTTCACGTACAGTGGAAAACGAAAATGGAGAAAGAAAAATTCTCTGAATCTCGAAAAATTTGCACTAGGTGATCCAACAATTACAATGGAAATTAGAAAAATACAACAATTACACAAGATTTAAAAGCTATTCAATATCATTCATTTTGGTCGCGGACACTTCCGTTTGCTATTTTTGTCCCCCTGGGGGTTTTCCGCACTTGTTTTGGTCGCCACATTCCTCTGCCTGCTTGGCTACACCATAAAAATTATTAACTGACAACTGGCCATAGTACACAATTAATTTCACTATATATTCTCTACATTTGTTTCTCAGTACTGAACTTTCCACTGTGTGACAATCAATACAAATCATATGTTAATCTAAAAAACCTTCAAAGATGACTTTACGGTTTAGTTCTTGTCAAGGGTTGACCTGCATTTTTTTGAGAGGCTGAATTGTAAACAAAATACCAGGCAACGGAACACAGAATTCACTTCCGGATCATCACCATGACCTTATTACTCAATGTGCACTGTCGCCGAAATACACACAGACAACCACACCATAAGCTCACATATTAAAGAATAAACAATTGCCTTTAAATCCTTACCAAGAATGCCAAAAGCTGACTCTAGTATCACCACCAAATTTAGACCGGAAAAAGTGATCTAAAAATAGACTGGGACTACATTCGTGGCTACTGAACCGGATTTTATTAATTGTGTACTGATTCCAACTGCATGTTGCTCACACCCCACCCTCAACACAGAAACGAAAATAATTTATCACCACCAAAAATAACTTCCGCCAGCCAGACTCGTCATGTTAAATTTCGTGCATTTCAGATACGGACATTTTTTTTTTAAAATAGCATTTACAGATAATTACATATTAATTTCAATATGGCGGTCCAATGTTAAATTCTCGTTTGATACCAGGCTTATCTTTTGAGGCTCTGTGGAAAATACGGAGGGGTTGGTGTATCTTTATTAATTGTTTTTAAATTAGTCTTCCACTGAAAATTGATTTATCTTGCTTTTTAGGTTAAAGCAGAAACTCTTTTTCATCGTAAACTGGTACCAGTTGTTCTGTTGCGCAAGTAATCCATACTTGCTTGTCCGTTGGTGCGGTTTTGTAAATCTGTCTTTCAGTTAAACAAACTGCGCAAGTTTTGGTAACGATTTTTAAAAATCTCTTATTTAGCAGCTATGGAGCAGAATTCAGTTTAGGTGGCGCTCTATAGTTTCGCATTTAGCATAGGTTAAAATTTTAAAGAAAAAGAGTTTACCCCTTTTTCCTCACTAGTTATACTGGTTATTTAAAAGAGACTTTGTATATCTTAGGTATTGTTCAAAGAACCTTTATTTCCCTTTATTTTGATGTATGATTGATGGGTGTAATATGGGTTATAGAATACTCAGCTTGGCCTTACTTCAGATGTGCATCTTTCAAAAAAGTGCTAGCTCTACTTGCTCATTTTCACTTCTCGAACTTCAGAGGTAAATTGTAAAAAAAAAAAAAAAAAAAAAGAGCCGATAACTTTTTTTTTACATTTTATGTATTTGGTAATTCAGTCATTGCACTTTTAGAAGCTGGTATTATCTAGTTTGGCAAAATTTATTTTCCATATTTTAATAGCTGCCAAGAATAGTGTACTTTAGACAAATTTAGGTTGATTTTTTTAGCACAAGGGAGCAGTCATTTTAATTAGTGGTGTCCTAAGTTCATTTAAAATTTCCAAAAGTACAATATCCAAAGAAATTTCATCCACATTACATGAAAGTGGTATATAGGTATGCCAACATTCTCATCACTGTGCATGTTTAAAATGCAAACAACTTCACCTTACATACAACACTCTCTCAAAAGTACATAATAACTGGTGAGCGCCACCTTAGACACTTCCTTAAAGCATCTCATCGATCCAGATGACAAGGTAGCGCGAAAACTGAAATAGTTTCAAAAGAATCAGAAATGTCAAAATACAACAACGTTGTAAAAAGATATAATACAAAACTCTAGTAGCTCAGTTGTCGTTAAGTCACTATTTTAAAACAATATAACCAATAACTAAGTAGTTATGGTACCAGAAAAAGAAGGCCGACCAATACAGTTGGAGTTTCGTAATGTATAATTCAGTACGTAGAATGATAGACATAGAAAAATTATAATGTCAGAGTTGCATTAAATAATAAGAAACATCAGCTAGTTGGAGCTATTTTACCGTCTGTAAAATACAGCTAGCTGGTGGATGGTAGTCCGATTGTAAAGAATGGCTATAAATTATAGTAATAGAGATGTCCCATTTCCTTTAATTATCATTTAGAGTTAAAGAGTCCGACACTACATCTCCGTTGGTTTGTACCCCCCCCCGACTTAAATAACTAAAAACGTTTAATGTGATAAAACGTGCACAGAACTAAGTCAGTTGAATCATTGATTTATAATTTCTAACCTGACTGACATTAATGGCACTGATACATGCATCCCCTTGCTTATTTCATATTTAACAATCTTTCTATACTAACACGGCGCCATATTCCGTACACTATAGTATGGGATAGTTTATTTCTATCAGACAATATAATGACGTAGTTCAGCCTGTTGGGTTACTGCCGAATAATTCTGTAAATTGCCATCATGTTGAGAGTTTGGAATTATATCCCTTTATACACATGAACATATTAATTAAACCGCTTGTTAAATCCATTTGAAAGGCAAATTTGTTATTGTCATTCATTTCCTTTGCTGGTTTCGACATTTTAAATATTTGAAGCAGACGACATACTTGTGCACCTCTGTGGTTGTGATAACACCCTTTTTGCTGAAAATGACCTTGTCCAGAAACTGGAAATGGATCTCGGGCATGTCCATCTATTATATTGAAAACTTCTGTTAAGCGTGAAATGTGCAGATGCAGACGATATTAGCATATTGGTATTAGAACCATTCTACTCATGGTCATATTAGAAATATATAAATCAATGAATGAATTGACAAAGTGCCTTGCACTTTTTATCACATTAAATTTTTCAGTTACTGAACTTGGTGGGTGGGGTACAAACGGGTTGATATAATCGGACTATATTGTGTGAAAATGTAACTTGTACAAACAAATATGCATTTTCGTCAACAGGCATTGCTGAAAAGTCTACAGCAAAAAAGGTGTCAGTATGTACCGAAAAAAATGCCACTGATACTTATAAATAATTGATTTAGTGGCAAGGAGAAATGGGCTATTTTTTATAAAATTTTTGGGAAATGGAACAGAAGTTATTTTAACTTGTAAATACTAGTGCCACTGATAATGGTGTATGATGTCGAGAAAATCTGGGCAATTTCTGAGGCTTCTTGCAGGTGTTCAAATGTTTATAAGTAAAATTACAGATGCCCAGTGTTGAAGACTGTTATAATAAGTAGGTGACTGATATAGACTATTTTCAGTTGGGTTTCCATCATTTTAATATGAGATTGTTTCATAATGTAAATTTCAATATTATATACAAAACGGGTACATTTGGACAGTTGCAGGACAACTTTGGAATGATATGGTGTAACTTTTGGTAATTGAGAGGCAAATTTGATAATGTGCAACAATTATCATACTTTCATGCTAATAATTATAACAACAATAATCATAGTGATGATGATAATGATGACTGGCAGTTGTAACAATAATGATAACAGTAACGATGAAGAAGCTGAAGAACAATTATAAGATCTATCAATTCTGGCTAAAAATCTATATCATTTAAATAATATTTAATGAGAGATTTGTTTGTTTGGTATTTATGGCACAATAGAATATTAAGGTCAAATCATGCAGAAGCAATGAAAGTAAAGTGCATTGCTGATGAATACACAAAGGTAGTTTAACCCTTTGTACTCATAGAGTGTAAGACTTTTTTGCCCTTCAATAGTTTAAAACAAAGATGACTTGAATTAGCTCGTTTTGCTAACTCCAGTACTAAGGTAACTTCTTTTTTTACAGCAGAACTAAATTGTGGAAAGGAATTTTATAAATGTAGGGGCATTATTTACCGAGCTCTTAATAGAATACTACAACTAGTGGTATAATGCAGCTTTGGTCCTTTGTTCAAAACGGATGCTTCCTGATGCTAAAATTGCAGAAAATATGCATGTGTTTTGTACATATGCATATTGAATTTTATTATGTTATATGTGGCTTTTTCTGCTCAGATTACTCCTTTTATCCACTTAGATTAGGCTTTTTCCTCTCCAGGGGTTGGCATGTATGTCCTTTGTGCCACAAATAAAAACAACACAAAATAATAATGAGCTTGAAATGCAAAGCAGCTCAAGTTGGACTTAGGATAAGCAGGAATAAGACAAAATTCATGAGGGTTAGATATACCACAGCAAGGGACGCTATGAAGATTGGTCAGCAACAACTTGAGTAGGTAAAGAAATTCACCTACCTAGGCAGCACCCTAGCCAATGATGGTGACGCCTACCATGATGTTGATTGTAGAATAGGGAACGCAGGGGCAGTCTTTCGGTGGCTTCAACCAATCTTGGCCATTGCACAAATCAGTGTTGCAACAAAAATTTGGTCATTCAATACTATCGTTGTCCTGACTGCAGTCTATGCATGTGAAATGTGGAAGAAGTCGACCCAGATTGCAAGAAGGCTTAACGTCACCCAAAAGCAATGGTTGCGTCGAATCCTGCAAATCATAAATGAAGAGATCCACCAGTGAACAGGCACCTGCCATCTCAACGACATTGTGACAGTGCTGGCTACGTTTTGCAGGTCACATACTCCAGCAACCAATCTCACGGCATCCAAGAAATGCCATCTCATGGACGCCATGGGGAAGACAGAAACAAGGCCACCTTTGAACTACATGGCAAAGCACCTTCATTGAAGATCTGAGAGTGCTTGGCATATCGTTGGATGACACTGAAACCATTGCGACAGATCAACCTCAATGGAGAGCACATGCTGCCCAATGCGCCAAACGGTGCAGGAGGAACTAAGTCTGAGTCTAAGTAGACTGGAATCTATAACTTTCAGAAGTTACATATAAAACAAAATCAATAGTTTATTAAAATATCCATAATGCTAATGAAAATATGGATTAAATTAAGGTAAACATGGTGGTTGGCCAGAGTCCTGTTTCCTGATTCAGGCTGTTACATTGTAACCCCTATATTACCATATTGACATACACTTTGGCCAGTTTCCTGATTCCTGATTCAGGCTGTTACTTTGTAACCCCTATATGACCACATTGACATACACTTTGGCCAGTTTCCTGATTCCTGATTTAGGCTCTTACTTTGTAACCCCTATATGACCACATTGACATACACTTTTTCCAGTGTCCTGTTTCCTGATCCAGGATGTTTAATTTTCAACCCCTGCAGATTTACTTTTTTATGAAAAACTTTACCCAGGTCCACATCTTATACAATATTTAACTCCCAAGTAGAGAAAAGGTTATGAGAGAGTGCTTGTTATATTTGGTCCATTTTGAAAATATGGACAAATGACAACATTCCTCTGTAGAAAAAATTTATCACAAAGACAAATCACTTTGAAAAAATTTGCTTAGTCCCATTATGATAAAAAGCACCTACATCATTTGTGATTTGCTGGGAGAAATCTATAACCTGCACATGTGATGACTAATCCTGAAGAACAGATTGCCATCTAGTGTTCCCATCCATTGGACAGCATCTTGTAGCATTGTAGCTGCCAGCAATGCTAACAGAGATATTAGGAAACAGAGCTATTTGGTCTTTGGCACTGTCATTCCAGGGTTTGAACCTGAGACCACTAAAACAAGAGACTACATTGCAAACTACAAGGTCACCACCTCTCACATGTCATGAGGGTCGGTGGATTATAAGCAAGAACCATTTGATTAATTGGCAAAAAGAGGGGACTAGGATTATATGCTGAAATCAGGGTTTTGGAGTAATCTGTTGATCACTCATCCTCACATGTTAGGGTAGAAATACCTGGTCAAAAAAACAGTTAAAAAATGGAACAACTTTTCCATACACCCTTACTTGTAAATCATTAGTTGGGGGTTAAACAGCCAATTGTTCTACCCAACTTATTTTCATTAACAGTGATGATGATAATGACGATGACTTCAATAGTCATCATTATGATGATTGGAATGACAGCAACTATAAACTGATTTTTCATTTACACAAGAGAATATAATGTAAATATTTTAATTCATTTTTAGTTAACAAGATTAAAGGAACACTTCTGGCAAAATCAGAATTAAGATTTAGTTTAAGTTTTTAATCAACCTCCTGCTACTCTCCAAAATCAAGAGTAGCTTGCTGTTTTTCATAAGTTGATGCATTTAATATTTTGCTAAACTGGCTGAAGACCATGTTAGCTCATGTTTTGGCCCTTTGTGTTTTGACTACCCATTGTGCTTAGTATGTACTATTGTACTCATCTTCTCAAAACAGATCACTGCCAATATTCAGTGAAAAACTTGGTACATGTAGAAATATTTCTTAGGCGCAACCCAAAAAGTATCTGGGATATCTTCCGTAATAAGTGTAACTTTAACAACAAGGTGAAAAACATTTTACTTCTAATTAGTTTTAATTAGAATGTTTGTATTTTTATGCTTATGACCTACCCACCTACAGGTACCAGAAATATATACCCTTATGGTTAAGTGGTAAGAACAGACACCAAATGTAGCTACATGAAAGAAGTGCTGTCCAATAAGATGTAGAGGCCTACCGTCACATCTGCTGGGGTGGTCTAGTCACCACTGTCCTGTTTTATTATCTTTGTAATTCATCAGTAAAGCTTGATTATTTCATTTGTCAAAATAGTGTTCAAGTATGAATGGCAATTTCTGGGTGATTTTAACCTTGAAATTGATTGATTGAAAGCCTATATTAAGCACGATGTCATTGCACAGTTGAGTTGATAAAGCTTTACCACTAATACTGGACAGGAATTTATTACTGTAAAGCCCCAATTTAATTTTAGCATATGATGCCCATCCTTTCCCAGTGAAATGGTCAGTCCCAGATGGGATTTTTTATAAAGACCAGCATATCTTGTGATCAGACTATCAGATTCAGTATCATGGTTGTCCAGTACAATGTGGCTCTGACCAGGGTTCACTCAGAGAATCCAGCAGATACGTTGAACACCAGTTCCATCCAGTCTCTAGTGAGTGTAGTGCTGAACACTAATGATACTTGCATTTCCTTCACACACTCCTATTTAACCCTATTGAATTCATATTTGAATGTAGTATTTGCAACATTGTGTGACAGATAATATTAGAAAAGGAGAAATGTTGGGTGTGTAGAAATTGTAGTCAGGGTTTGTGGAATTTGATTCGGAAGGAACTTATGACTTTTTAAAATCACTATCAGCCATGGACCTGTGTCTTCAGAAAATTTCTTTGAGCACTGTGTAACTGTCATGCAGCTGGTAATCAGCAAAGAGCAGTAGAAACAAAACCCCAAAACATGTTTCTGTGTTAAAACAGTTTTAAATATGAAGTGGCTAAAGAAAACTAGAAATGTATTTTTCTAATAATTATAATTGTTTTGTATTCCATATTTTGTATAAAAACATGGTTTATGCTTTGTATTGCTAAATATTAAACTCACATGGTGTTAAAGGGAATTACAAGTGAAAATGAAAGAATATCTTATGGATATCTGCAATAAAAAAGATAACTCCATTGTCCGTACACTTTAACCAATCTGACCACAACATAAACTATTCTATATATCAGATAATAGAAATCATCCAGTCTGATGCAACACTTTCTAGAGGCAACATTATTCATGAATATAGAGACTTTTATTGGCTACACCAATTATATATTCTACAGCCGATGGGGATCAACATAGACTGTTAAAATAAGGGTTCCATTCATTTCAAACCAAATTTTATTGACATATCCAAGTAGTTTCCAAGATATAATTTGGGTACTAAGACCCTGGTGTTAGGGATGGACAGCAGGGTCAAAATAGTGTTTAGGAACCAGGTGTGTCTATAGCTATCAAGGATTTCAATAGATTGTAAGGTGTGACCCACATCTTTATGCCCTAGTGGCATAACATAAACCAGGAGTCCCATCTCATGCCCTAGTGGCATAACATAACCCAGGGGTCCCATTCATCTTCTGACACCTTGAGCTGGTTATCATGCACATCAGTTCTCAAACATGGTAGTCACATAGTTTGAGTTATTTAAATCTTGTGTGAAATAATCTGCACTCCCTAATTCCACAAGCTTCTTTAACAAGATTTTAAATGAATGTTGTGTAGATCTACAAACCATCGAAAATAACATCCCAGCTAATCTGATTTGATCAGAGTTAGGACAGGTTCTTTCAAGATTATTTTTTAACTGTTTTTGAACCATGTAGTTAGCCATCAAGACAGTCATGACATTACATAGATGTCATTACTTATTGACATCTGACTTGTTAGACTAAGAACTTTGATTTTGAAATGACCTGTATGAATAAAACAGAAATGAAAAAGTAAAATAACTGTCTCAAAAGATGTTGATTAATTTTTGACTAAATTTGATGTCTAGATTGAACACTTGCCAGAATTTATGAGGTGAGTTATTTCAGGCCTACATGTGTCTATAGTTAAAGCAGATGAGACATACAGCTCCATACAGCAAATGAGACATCAATTCCATAAAGCAGACAAGACGTACAGTTCCATAAAGCAGATGAGACATACAATTCAAAAAAGAAAATGAGACATACAATTCTATAAAGCAGAAGAGAATTCAAAAAAGAAAATGAGACAGAATTCCATAAAGTGGATGAGACATGCAGTTCCATAAAGCAGACAAGACATACACTTCCATAAAGCAGATGAGACATACAATTCAAAAAAGAAAATGAGACAGAATTCCATAAAGCAGATGAGACATACAGTTCCATAAAGCAGTTGAGACATACAATTCCAACAAGCAAATGAGACAAAATTCCATAAAACAGATGTCTCATCTACAATGAGACAATTCCATAAAGCAAATGAGACATATAATTCTATAAAGCAGATGAGACATAGAGACATACAATTCCATAACATTCTGTAATCAGCAAATGCCATGTGTGTTTCACATATACATGTACTAGCTTTCTGGGACAGTAATTTCATTGAGGTCAAGATATTGTATGTGTTTTGATTATTTCTATATATTTTCATTATTCCATAAGCAATAAATTTCATTTTCTATGTAAGATAGATTGGCCTAACTCAGTTGTCATCACAACAGAATTCGTCGGTTGTCTTTTATTTAAATACTTTGTTGATAATATTCAAAACCCAAACATTTAAAAGTCTTGCTTAGTAAATTGAGCTTTGAATTTTTCAGGAATTTTAGTTTAAATTACATTATGATTGTATGTTAAAGATCATGAATGATTTTAGCTTTTTTCATTGTTAAAATTACACTAATGTATATGTTTTTTTATAGTGATATACAGTGAGAATGGCTTCAGACAAAGTGAACCCAGGCACTTTGAAAAATTATAGTAAGTATTAGCAGTGTGAATCTTGAATGTGTATGTTAATTAAATTTTACAATACTGTGAATTCATCTTTATTTGTATGGTAGTGTTCCCTGAATTTGTGATCTCTATATAGTACCATTAATTCAAGGACCTGGTGAACAATTATTGATCTGTGGAAGTAATCAGATCTGGGTTTATGATATAAATAACTAATAAAATTGTAATGGTTTGCAAAACAATGTAAATTATTATATTAAATTAATATGATGTGAAAATAAATGATTTCTAGTTCCTGTATTATGTAGGTCATTTTTCCCATATGACAAAGCTATGTGCATGACATCTCTTTTGTTCAAATTATCTCACTGTAGATGTACTCAAGATCTACATTATTTAGAAATAAAAGACAAGTTGTACAGTTATTTGAACACAGTATTTATAAATAAAAGATGTTATACAATCATTTGAACACAGTATTTAGAAGAAAAATAACAAGTTGTACAGGCATTTAAACAAAGCATTTACACATAAGGAAAGTTGTGCAAGCATTTGAATAGCATTTGCAAATAAAATACAAGTTGTGTATGCATTTAAACAAATAGTTTATAAATAAAAGACAAGTTGTACAGGCATTTAATTAATCAGATAATGATGCATCATGATAAACACTCAATGCTGCTTTTACACAGAGATAATTATCCTTTTAACATGGATATTTTAAACCATCTACCTGATACTGCATCTCCTTTGATGGAAATTAGTTAGACTTTGTAGTTCTCTTGCTCTTGGGTAAAAATCTGTAAGAGTGATGTTATCCATGGATCCCACTCCTGTGGTGCCTGGGAATTGGTCAAACATCAGAATTTCAATAATCAGTTACAAGGTCATTTCAATATTTATATTTTTACCAAGCTTGATATATATATATATATATATATATATATATATATATATATATATATAAAGAATACAAATCATATGGCGAATAACAGCTTTTTCAAGCGTATTGGATCCACCAAGGGATCACATGTCAGGGATTAATTAAAATAGATGCAATAAACTGACGACGAACAGTACGAAACTAGTAACTAACTAGCCTAAGCGCTTTCGACTCTTAATGAGTCTTTTTCAAAGGCAAATACAAAACATGTTTTGTATTTGCCTTTGAAAAAGACTCATTAAGAGTCGAAAGCGCTTAGGCTAGGTAGTTACTAGTTTCGTACTGTTCGTCGTCAGTTTATTGCATCTCTATATATATATATATATATATATATATATATATATATATATATATATATATATATATATATATATATATAGTCATAGCAGGAATATAATTCTACAAGTGATGGATTTTGCATTTTGACCACAGGGTCACTGTTAGAGGGTTTTGGAGTGGGGGTAGGAGTATTTTTGCAGTTGAAGTGGAATTATACAGTGAAAATCATAGGGATTTGCAATGCTGAGCCATTGTAGTTGCTTTGCCCATATCTGCTTCTGTCCAGCACACAATCCTGAGTTTGAGTATATAGCCAGTGCTGGATTTACCATTGTGTTTAGGTGTGCTTAAGCACAAGACCCCTGTTGGCCAGGAGATCCATCTTCTTGGCAAAGAAAAAAGATTATGATGAATTTTTCAAACGTCTGTGGCTATTTTAACTACTCATAAATTTCCTGAGAATATATGCCTGACTACCTGTGTAGGCATACTAAGCCTTTCTCCTTTAGGGTCCAAGTAAGTTTCTTCATAACTTAACAAGCACAGGGTCTCATTTGTCCTAAATCCGGCACTGTATATAGTAATCCTTCTACACATCTCTTCGTCTGTCCAGCACTCAATCCTGTAGTTGAATATATAATAATCCTCACATCTATTGTCCCATCTCTGCTTCTGTCCCGCACAAAGTCCTGAGGTTGAGTTTATCGTAATTCTCAAGTCCACCTACCCATCTGTCCTTCTGTCCAATCTTGTTATTGCAATGAACGGTCATGTTAGCATTGCCTTTTTTACTACCAGACTTATAACGTCTAGTTGCTGCTCAGATATTGAATAAGCCAACTTCAAGACCATCTTGAAAATCTTGTTAGTGCTACTACTCTTGAATAGTTGGTCATTTCACCATGAGGTTTTCTTTAAAAAAAATTTCCTATGATATCAACTTGGCCCTAAATGAAAATGGTGCTGATATACTGACCATTGTGGCCTCCTTGGCAGACATCTTCAAAATATAGTTGTTGCTTCTTTGCCAGAAAACTTCTTATAGCATCTGGACGGTCATACTGACTTGGAGTTTGTACCAAAATGGATGGTCATACTGACTTGGAATTTGTACCAAAATGGATGGTCATTCTGACTTGGAGTTTGTACCAAAATGGACGGTCATACTGACTTGGAGTTTGTACCAAAATGGATGGTCATACTGACTTGGAGTTTGTACCAAAATGGACGGTCATACTGACTTGGAGTTTGTACCAAAATGGATGGTCATACTGACTTGGAGTTTGTACCAAAATGGATGGTCATACTGACTTGGAGTTTGTACCAAAATGGATGGTCATACTGACTTGGAGTTTGTACCAAAATGGATGGTCATACTGACTTGGAATTTGTACCAAAATGGATGGTCATTCTGACTTGGAGTTTGTACCAAAATGGATGGTCATACTGACTTGGAGTTTGTACCAAAATGGATGGTCATACTGACTTGGAATTTGTACCAAAATGGATGGTCATTCTGACTTGGAGTTTGTACCAAAATGGACGGTCATACTGACTTGGAGTTTGTACCAAAATGGACGGTCATACTGACTTGGAGTTTGTACCAAAATGGATGGTCATACTGACTTGGAATTTGTACCAAAATGGATGGTCATTCTGACTTGGAGTTTGTACCAAAATGGACGGTCATACTGACTTGGAGTTTGTACCAAAATGGATGGTCATACTGACTTGGAGTTTGTACCAAAATGGATGGTCATACTGACTTGGAGTTTGTACCAAAATGAACGGTCATTCTGACTTGGAGTTTGTACCAAAATGGATGGTTATACTGACTTGGAGTTTGTACCAAAATGGATGGTCATACTAACTTTGAGTTTTTACCAAAATGGATAGTTATTCTGACTTGGAGTTTGTACCAAAATGGATGGTCATAATTGACTTGGGGTTTGTACCAAAATGTATGGTCTTTCTGTCTTGGAGTTTGTACCAAAATGGATGGTCATAATTGACTTGGAGTTTGTACAAAAATGGATGGTCATACTAACTTTGAGTTTTACCAAAATGTACGGTCATACTGACTTGGAGTTTGTACCAAAATGGATGGTCATTCTGACTTGGAGTTTGTACCAAAATGTATGGTCATACTGACTTGGAGTTTGTACCAAAATGAATAGTCATACTAACTTTGAGTTTTTACCAAAATGGATTATCATGCTGACTTGGAGTTTGTACCAAAATAGATGGTGATACTAACATGGAGTTTGTAACAAAAGGTTTATTATATGTTGTTAATCCTAAATAAAAATGGCTTAATTTAGTCTATATCACACTCTTGTTTTGCTATACACTCATCTCCTTTCTATGGTGTGTGAATTGGATATATTTACATGAGCAACTGCTCCATAATACTTTATATTTTTTTTTTAAATTTCTTGAATGATAGCTAATTTTATGTTTGGGATTATTGTTTTTTATAATTAATTAATGAGATAAATGAAAAGGAATCACATTCAGTAGCTTAAAATCATAAGGCATTAAATTATTTCATTCTTCTTCATAGGTTTTGAACCAACAGATTTTGATGCAGGCACTTCAAAAGACCTTCAAGGAGTTGATGTCATTCATTCCAATCTGACAAAGTTTTCATTTGGTGTGAATGACCAGGGATCTTTAGCTAAAGATGACTGGGGATCTGCTTCAATGTAATCTTTGATATTTTTGATTTCCTTTGTGCTAACTTTGCTTTAAAATTATTTACTTTATGTCATGTGATAAAAGTGTTTAATGTTTGTGTTATTTTAGATTGTTCATAAAACACAAACATCATAAGCCTTGTCTGACAAGTAGGTGACTACAGAAGTGCCATATCAATTGTATGCATCAATTTTTTTTTCTTTATTGTTAGAATAATAAAAAGCAGTTCTGCACAAAGTAATTAGAAGTGGATTTTTTTTCTCTCTCTCTAGTTGAGCATTGTATATTAATACAAGAAATAGATTTTCTCACTCTCCAGTTGGGCATTACATATTACCACAAGCAATAGATTTTCTCTTTCTCAAGTTGGGCATTGTATATTAACACAAGCAATAGATATTGGACATTGCATATTAACACAAGAAATAGATTTTCTTTCTCCATTTGGGCATTTCATATTAACACAAGCTATAGATTTTGTCGTTCTCAAGTTGGGCATTGCATATTAACATAAGCAATAGATATTTGGCATTGCATATTAACACAAGCAATAGATTTTGTCGCTCTCTAGTTGGGCATTGCATATTAACATAAGCAATAGATATTGGGCATTGCATACACAAGCAATAGATTTTCTCACTCTACTGTTGGGCATTACATAGTTACACAAGAAATAAATTTTCTCGAGCTCTAGTTGGGCATTGCATAGTGACACAAGAAATAGATTTTCTCGCTCGCTTGTTGGGCATTGCATAGTAACACAAGAAATAGATTTTCTCAATCTCTAGATGGGCATTGCATAGTAACACAAGATATAGATTTTATCTTTTTAGTTGGGCATTGGATAGTAACTAGGGTACCAGTAGGTTTAGTCTGTGAAGTTAAAGGTCTTTTAAAGACAGTTGAAGAAGAGGATGTAGTTTCGAACTGTCACAGAAAAATCTAACGTGAATTAACTTTTATTAGATCGCTTATGGTTCATCTTGTGTCATTCAGCCATCAATGTTTGGTATTATCACTGTCTCAAAATATATTGACTACATGAAAGGATGCCATCTTGCATCAGTTTGCATCAATGATAGTAATCCAACATCTGATCTGACTACCATTACTATAGGTAAATAACCTTAAAAATACTTCTCAGCACCTGTTAAAACAACTTTTAATCACATTTGACATCATGGCATTAAGGCCTTTCTATTATTTTCAATTTATTATTTTTACAACTGTTCTGAGGTACCATCAAAAATGATCAGCATTACTAAAAAATAGACTAACCTTGTTGTTTTTTTGGGATTAGCATTTTCAGCACAAGATTGGCTACACAAAGTTGGCCAGCATAATTGGTGGAGGTAGAACACAGGAAAACTTGCTAAGACCCATCAGCTGATGAGAAGTTACTAGCAGCTTTCTCACATACCCACAGTAGCCAAGCCAGAGACTCCAACCCACATGAATAGAAATGTGCTCTGGACAAGACAAATCTTGTAACAACTTTTCCAAAACTATTAAACAGAATACAACCATATTTTTAGACAGCATCATGGCATGAAGGCTTTTCAAATAGATACAACTGATGATGGTTCACTTTGGCCACCATTAATAACAATAGCAAAGTCTTGTCACAATGTTTCAAAAACTGCTCAACAGATTTTGAGCTAATTTGACATAAAGCATCTTAATGAAGGCCTTATTGTTATGTATGCCCAGTGTGAGAGCAGAAAGCCTTTCAATTTTGTGTGTAATTTGGATTTTAATGTAGCTTTAACAATTTTTCAGTCATATTGCTATGACGTATGCAGTGTGGCAGTTTATAGTGATGTATTGCACTGGGGCATCATGCCACAGACATGTAGCATGATGTGCCACCAAGTCACATTATCCTGAGACCAAGCTGACCGGTCCTAACACTAAGGTCTTATTGCTGAGCACCTAGCAATGTAGCTGTTAGTATCTATGTTAAAAGTCTTTGGTATGACTCAGCCAGTTTTAATCTGTCACTCCCACATCTGAAATAGACACTCTAACCACTTGGTCACCAGAGAGGTTCCCTTTCAATATTGTATGCCCCAATGTAATAGCACAATACCTGTCAATATTGTATGCCCCAATGTAATAGCACAAGGCCTGTCAATATTGTATGCTCCAATGTAATAGCACAATACCTGTCAATATTGTATGCCCCAATGTAATAGCACAATACCTGTCAATATTGTATGCCCCAATGTAATAGCACAAGGCCTGTCAATATTGTATGCCCCAATGTAATAGCACAAGGCCTGTCAATATTGTATGCCCCAATGTAATAGCACAATACCTGTCAATATTGTATGCCCCAATGTAATAGTACAAGGCCTGTCAATATTGTATGCCCCAATGTAATAGTACAAGGCCAGTCAATATTGTATGCCCCAATGTAATAGCACAAGGCCTGTCAATATTGTATGCCCCAATGTAATAGTACAAGGCCAGTCAATATTGTATGCCCCAATGTAATAGCACAAGGCCTGTCAATATTGTATGCCCCAATGTAATAGTACAAGGCCAGTCAATATTGTATGCTCCAATGTAATAGCACAAGGCCTGTCAATATTGTATGCCCCAATGTAATAGCACAATACCTGTCAATATTGTATGCCTCAATGTAATAGCACAAGACCTGTCAAATTGTGATAGCAGAATTTTGTATTTGTGCTATTTTATCTGGATTTTCAATACATTTTAGTGCAGATACATTGAACCATCATGGTAATATTGGACTCGCATTACTCATCCTATCTTGCATCTGTCTGCCATCCTTGTTCAGGCTATAATAATATTCCTGTACTACTCCATGCCTTGACATCAGTCTTACACTGTGTGCATCCCAGGATGAACACCTGGTTAGCAAAACTAGATTCTTTTGACCTATTTGCCAGAAATTATTTAGACTAAAATTTGATACTTTTTCACAAAATTCCACTAATTTTAAACTTAAATTGCATACTAAGATGTACATGTGTTGTACACTGTAAATGTACATTCTGACCCAAAAAAATTGTAATGCCAGTGACATCAACCTGTGCAATGTGTGCATCTTCCCTTTCTCTCGTACTGTAATGCTGTTGACATCAACCTGTGTAATGTGTGCCTCTTGGTATGTACATATGATGTGTTCCAAAATTTTGAGGATTATATTTTCATTCCAGTGTTTTTAAAAGATTTATTTCAAATCAGCTAGAGTTCCAATATCTTTTTACCTATTGGCTTAAACCTTACAACAAATGTATGTCTTAACAAGGATGTGTAAACAAAAGCTGCTTTGATGTGACCTGTTTTCAAGTATTTTTTTCATAAAAATAATGTTCGTTCTCCCTGTCGGCATCTAAACTTCTATACTCCTATACATATTGCAATAAAAATTTCACTTTGAGATTGTGTGTAACTTGGGATATGTACATTTTTTTCAAGTATGGTCACTGTGACTGAAGTTTTAGGATTTAAATGAAATTGGTTTTATTATATCTAGGTTCAAGTTCTGAAACAATTTCATTTATTGCTACCAAACTTATTTTAAGAATATGTTTAGGAGCTGTTTCTCCTATTAAAACTGTGATGTTCAGGATGTTGAACATTATTAACCCTTTCCCTCATAGAGTGTATGGCTTTTTCACCCTTCGATACACATGTAGCAGTTATGCATAGGCCTGTTAAGCTGTGAAGTGTATTTTACGTTTAACAGCAATTTTAACCATTTTACGTTTCTGGTAAACATATATTATGTATGGAAAGATTTAAGATTAAAATACGGTCGTTATAACTTTATAACTATTTTTAACAAAAGAATTTTGTATGTTTTTAAAAATCTTCAGAGAACTCGTTCACTATCAAATCAGTGAAGCCATGTGATCAACCGTAGTGGCAATTTTTCATCCTCAAAATTTACAAGTTCTTTGTCTGCGTCTACATCACTAAATTAGTTGAATTTGATAATTTATAAAAACTAAGAGCTTCCCACCTCAGTCTCAGAGCCTTTACCTAAGTTATTGAAGCTTTCATAGTTGTGATTCTACTGGTTAAAGTACTGAACAATATCATAGACCGCCATTTTGTCGAATGGAGAATACAACCCAGGTAGGACCTACTTACTTTAAATAGCAGATTGCAACCAGAGTATCAACAGTGACCACGTGATCTGACATAATGATCATTCACACCAATGTATGTAGTATGTATGTAGGCGGTTTTCCCCGAAGGTGGCATTACGAAAATGTGCTCAAAATGGCTGTTGTTTACAGAGTTGCCAAAAGGCGCTTATATGGATGTCAGGTGAAGTGCCAAAAGGTGCTTATATGGATGTCGGGTAAAGTGCCAAAAGGCATCTGTATGGTAACGTCCGCAGAGGGCCAAAAGGCACTTATATTAGGTAAAGGGTTAAAAGATATGGTGTGTTCTAATTTCAACATCATTCATCTCTATGTAACTTTAATGGAAAGACTACCTTTCAACACTTAGTAACTTTCAAGATATTGAATAAATGTATGCAGCATATTTTCAGCGACTAATGAACACTTTGTTTCTTATTATACAAATACATATATAGTATTGTTGTAAAGAAGACAAATTCGTCTATGGAATTATGCTGAGAAACAAGTTTGATTTCATGCAAGTGATTAAACAGGTAAATTGAAAGGTAATTTAAATGCAAATTTAATGGTGTCCAATCAAACTGTAATTAAAGCTTTTAATGAGTAATGTGAAATCTTTTTTTTTTTTATCCAGTGTCACGTTCATACAAATCACAGCCTGAATTAATGCAATATTATGTTACATCTTAGGGAAAGCCATATGTTGGGTAACTATATTCTTGCAGGTGTTAAAAAACTTAAATATACAAGAATCTATGTTCTTTATGGAAATAAATATGAATAAAAATATCTGCTCTGCCTTTGATTTGACCAGAATTATTTAATAAATGTTCAAGACAGTTCTTTCGTGTGCATATCATTGACCTGTATCATCGCTGGACAAACATGTCACAAGATGAAATTTCTCCAACATTGGATCCAACAAGCCAGAATTTCTGTTTTTCTTTATAATTTCAGCTAATTTTCTGTCCAAAATAATAACTTGCTATTTCCGAAATTATAGTCACTGTAAAATATGCTAAAATATTGAAGCGGTGTTCAAGATCCATCAAGTAATCATGCAGGGCCTATGAATTCAGAAAATGTGTGAATCTTACAATCCATTTCAGATTTAGTCTATTGCCGAAAGTTAAGTTTAGTATACATCAGCGAGCTCAGAGCCATCAAAACACTCACTGTCATCTCTCTTGCTAACAGTTAATGCAAACACCCCTTTTCTTTTTTGTTTGTAAATACAAGATCAGAATTCTCCTATTTTCAGTTATTTTATCCAAAGACAATTCATATTCATCATCTAAGAAGTCCACCATTTTGGGTGCACTTAGATGATTGCAAAGATTAATATTTATAAATCAGACAACCATGCTTTCTTGTTTGTACCTATCTTAAAGTACGACTACATAAAAAAAAATCAGATTGCAAAATAATTATTTACGAATGGAGGACCCTTAATTTTGACCAATCAGAATATATCATCAAAATGAGACATGAACATAATACTGGTATATCAATCTGCAGTGTTGAGAAGGAGTTATTGTTCTTGGACCACTTTATTGTTCTGCAGTTTTGAACATTTGTAATCTGTTGCCACCAGATGTACATTAAATGTGCTTCAGACCTGTTTTACAAATACTGACCTGTTCCACAAAAGCACAAGTTTCTTGTGGTCTGCTCACTAACAACTCTAGTTTACTTTTATATCTTTCAGCTTTGGACACTTTTTGGGAGCTTCTGATAATCCTTTTGTATCCATGGCAGATGGTCTGGAGTTTGATGATCAGAACTTTGTATCTGCTGGTTTGTACAGGTTTTGTTGTCAAGCCCACTTTGGTGGGAAGAGATGCATAGGAATAATAGAGTCTCATGTTTGGCATGAATCCCTTTAAAGCTAGACAATTCATTGTAGGACATTCTCACTTTCCCCTTTTCCCTTTGGATCAAGGTTATAGTCATAGAAGATTTGCTATCCAGTTTTAAAGGTTTTTCATTTGCTTAATTTAATGATAGATTCTTCCTACTTGGAATCAGTTATTATAAAGCTAAGGTAATTAATTGATGCTTGCTGCTTTGACTTCGGCGTTAAGGTCTCAGTCTAAAAATATTTCATTATGGCTTTATTAGCATTAATATATTATCATACTTTTCTAAGGTTCACTTAGGACTCTTACTAAATGAAATTAATAAAAAAAAAACATTCTGTCTTAGAAAATGTGCATTTTTTAAATCAAAAACTGTTTCAATTACAAGATTCTTCCATAACATCTGAATTAGATGTATGACCATGTGCAACGCACATGATTTATAACTGAAAACCAATAGAATTGTTGAAATTCATATTAATATGCATGTAATTCATTTTAATTTATGAAACAAAAATGTTAACTTTACTCTGCTTATGTACTTTTTTTTCTATCAAAAGGTGCTATTAATTCCCATGAAATTCCATAACTTTGATCAATATTGCCAATTTAAAGGCTTTTCCCAATCTCCCAACTTTGTCCTCATAACATGGGAACCATGAGGAGAGAAATCAACCAATAAGACACAAAAAGATATGACTGTGAGTAGAAATGACAAAGACTAAAAGCACATGAGAGATATAAATTAAATAAGCATTATACAGTAAAGCATAGACTAAGATATCAGACAATGATAATGTTGTTTTTGTCTAGACCTCGAGTTCTTAAAAATGGAGATCAGATTACTCTCCAGTCCTTCTTTTACTTTTGAATATCTAACATTAATTAGTTCACTTGCAAATTTCACTTAGATGTTGATATTACTGGCAATTAAATTTTATTTGTTTCCCATGATTTAATAGACGACAAATATAGGTGTTATTCTGGTGATGAGGACAGTGATAGTATCATCATCATCATCATCATCATCATCATCATCATCATCATCATCATCATCATCATCATCAGTGCCAATGTTAAAGTTGTATTTAAAAATTTCGTACATTTAGCTCGATTTTCTTCAGCTGTTGATACAGTAATAAACCCAATAGGTTAATTTATGAAAAGTTGGCCACTATGACCTTCTATCTTGCTTTAGTAACTATGTTGCATTTTGAGGTTATGGAATAGTTCAGTACTAATGTCATAATGAGCTAGAAGTGATAGTCACATTATCCATTCATCTGTATATCTGTCCATTTTATTTTCTGACTTCATTTTGTTGGTTTCAGACAGCAAGTGAAAATTTAAAAGGAAATAACTGGAGCTGTGTGACTACAGTTGTGACTTTATTGCAAAGTAGATGACATGATAAGGCAAATTATCTCATGTATTTGATGTTATTGGGACATTATTAATTATTCACACCCATTATTTTTTTAAAAATTAAAAACATGGTTACTGTCAAACCAATGGAGGGGATAGGAAGAATTATTCATGTCTGTCCATCTTGTTGAATCGCATCACATTTCGACATACTTCTGTTTAATAAAATTTGAAAAACCTAATGAATTCAGATAAACTTTGATATTATCATTTTCATTAAGAATTTGAAGTCCAATTCTCACCATTTTCCATGCAATTTAATTGATATATGGCTCCTATATGCTTAGACCTTTGTCATTTTATTGCATCATTAATTTTATTTCCATGCAACAAGTTTTCAAACATTTTATAAGTTCAAACTAAATTTAGCATGGTGCTTTACAATAAAAAGACCTAGGTCATGTTCAGTATTTACGTTTCCATAACACTTTTAATTAAGGTCTTTGTTTGAATGAGCCATTTTATTGCATTATATGTTTGAAACTTTTTTTTCTGCTCATTAACTTTTGAAAGACAGATTCAAACCAAATTTGAAACAAGATTTTACATGAAAAAGACCTACATGAAGATCCACCATTTTCTACCGCTATTTTGATGCAATTGTAACCGCTGTTTGAATTGGAGCTTTGCCCTTCAATAAGCAGTGTTATATTTCTCAAAAACTATTGAAGAACTTTGTTCCTTCAAAATCTAATATTATTGGCTCCGGTTTAAAATAAAACCTTAATATTAATAACCCCTGTTTAAATCAGAACCTTAATATTGATGGCCTCTGTTTAAAACAACCTTAATATGAATAGCCCCCATTTAAAACAGAATCTTAATATGAATGGCCCCTGTTTAAAACAGGTCCTTAATATTATTTGTCCCTGTTTTAGACCTTAATATTAATGGTCCTTGGTTAACACTGAACCTTAATATTAATGGCCCTTGTTTAAAACAGAACCTTGTCATTAATGGACCTTGTTTAAAACAACCTTTAAATAACCTTGGCCCATTTAAAATATAACCTTATTAATAATAGCCCTTGTTTAAAACACAATCTTGCCCTTTAGCTGCATAAGTTCATGATTTCAACTTCAATTTGTTATGAGGATTTACTTTAAAAAGTCTTAGGTTGAGTTTGGTTTTCACTAATTTCATAGTTATGACACCAGTTTTTGATTTAAAAATGTGTCACTTCTATTGCATGATTAGACATATATTTTACTAAGACATTTCTAGTATTTGATATACATGTTTGTGTTAACCCTTAATGATGATATTTTACAGGGGATTTCATGGGACAACTTGAAGCTGATGAAGCTGAGTTTGAACGTGAAAATGTCTTCCGACAGGTGAGTATGAGTCTCATTGGTAGATGAGGTATAGGAAATTTTCCCAGTATGGTTTAGCTTGTGGCCATTTTAATAAAAGCTGCTACTTCTGATATTGTTCTGACCTCCAAAGTCACCTTTTACAAATTGATGACATCCCTAGATAAGGTTTGCAAAATGTTGTTTTGTGTTTTGGATACATTGTCATTGTTGAATGAAAGCATTGTTATATATATATATATATATATATATATATATATATATATATATATATATATATATATATATATAGTTTTATATGCTGAACATGTCTGACAGGACTGGTCTTTGACTGATTGTAAAAGCAACTTAGACAAATTGGACATTGTTAGTATCTGAGAAGAAACTCATATTCTCACTTTACAGATGTGGTCATATCTGTTGCTAAGGGCCATTCATGGGAAAAGTAAAACCCCTGTTTGCCTTTGAAATTTCCAGAGAATTTCAAAACTTTTGGGGCATTTCCACCCAATTCTTGTGCAACCCAGGTAGCGTAATTCTCCATGCATGTCTGTGGTTTATAAATGACTTGAATGATCCGTGTTGTCTAGCTGCGTACCATCTTGACTATTGACTGTACCATACAGGTCTCGATCCATGCCTTCTAGCATCAACTCAGTTTTGGTGCCATATTGGCTGCTGACCGTACTATTCAGCTATCCAGTTCACAATCCATGCCATTTGGTGACCAAAGGCTTCCATTTCATATCATCCTCTGCCATATCAAGTAGACCCATGGAACTTTACCAGGGGTCATATTGAGAGATTCATCCATCCACCTAACCATACCATTACTCCAGCAGTACAGCTGTAAGCCTGACACCTGTAGTACAAGGCTTGTGTTTTGAGGAGCATGATCACTCTCACACGCCATTACACTGCTTAAATTGCTTCCATCAGAGTGACCCATTGCTCTCCCCAATCTTTTCATTCAGAACAAAGATTGCTAGATGTTTTCTGAGTGAACTTCTCAATTTTTGTCAAAGATTTCCGGCAAGTTGACTCTCACAAATACTGATATGAGTACAAGTTCTGCCATGTTGATTTATGATGATGATGTGCCATAAATAATGATGCTGTAAATATTTTAGTGCAGAACCACACATATACTTTATTAAAAACATGTTCTTTGTATAGTGAATGTAAAACTCATTAGTTGTATGTAACAGTGTCAATATCATCATTAAGTGAATTTTGTAATTTTTTGTGTTAATGTCATGGTATGTAAGGCAGCACATATTGTGTTCTCATTTTAAGACTTAGAGTATTTATGTTTATATTGTATTTTAATTATTGTATCTTTTCTAGTTCATTGTTGCATTACTATTTATGGTAAAGGTTTGTAGAGACTATCATACGTCATTATCATAAACAGTTCATTCTAATGTGCCATGTTTTTTTTGTAATCCATACCCATTTAGTTTCAATTTTCTTGCATTATACAATTATTTGGCCATCTTGGTAGTAAGTTTTTCTGTTTGAACAGCTTGTATCTCTTTCCTTCACTTTTAATTACAGAGATGTTAATCAAATGCAAGAAGTATAGACACTTTTAAATGATGGATGACAACCATAAGAAATGCCTGTCCTGAAAAAATGTTCTTCACACCAATGTAACAAGTGTGCAATATTGGTAGATGTCGTTTGGTCCCGTATCTTGAAAAAGACATTGAAGGGTTGCAACAAAAGGACATACTCCAAATGGTCTGAAAATGATGTATGATGTATTCATCTCGATTTATAATTTTATTGAGGAAAGCTGAGATGCCATTCCCACCCCTGATGAAGATACTTAAAAGAATGCCTAAAGCAGTGATCACTTTAGCCCCAGTCAGTGATCACTTTAGCTCCAGTCATTGATCACTTTAGCTCGAATCATTGATCACTTTAGCTCCAGTCATTGATCACTTTAGCTGCAGTCATTGATCACTTTAGCTCCAGTCATTGATCACTTTAGCTCCAATCATTGATCACTTTATCTGCAATCATTGATCACTTTATCTCCAGTCATTGATCACTTTAGCTCCAGTCAGTGATCACTTTAGCTCCAATCATTGATCACTTTAGCTCCAGTCAGTGATCACTTTAGCTCCAATCATTGATCACTTTAGCTCCAGAGTCACACCAAGTGAGTCCACTCAAGCTATCTTGGAATTGCTATATGAAATACACAGAGAATGTCCACAGTGGCTTTCAAATGCTATATGAAGTATACTGGGAATGTCCACGGTGGCTTTCAAATGCTATATTAAGTATACTGGGAATGTCCACGGTGGCTTTCAAATGTCCTTCCTCCCAGTTAAAGCAGGAAAGCAGTGCCCAATGCCACAATTGTTGGTTGCTTGGCTAAAGGAAGTCATTAGATCGGTGTACTCTGAACTCTCACAGGTTTAGATAAATAATGAATATTTTAGCTCATGAAATTTGAGTAGTTTCCATGAGCCTGTCGCATTTCAAGACATTGGATGACACACTTACAGTTCTGCTTCTTTCATCTTCTATTTGCATGACATGACCTTGTAAAAGAGAGAACTGAATCTTGTTGGGCCAATTTTAGCTGCCCCAAAGTTACCACACCCTATTCATCACAGCACAACCTCAGTTCCAGGCATGACCTTGCATGTATAAACAAATAATCATTGTTTATCTTTCCTCAGGTTCAGAAAAGTTAATCCTTGCAGTAGAGCAGTTATTGTGCTCCTACAGGGTGACATAGGTAGAAGATGACATGTAGAGGTTGGATGCTATGTCTTTCTTCCTCTTCTCCTAATAATGAAATTTTGTGATTGGAAAGTGTATTTGATAAAGAAAAGAAATTAATTTATTAAATTATATTTCTTCAAAAATACTTTCCTGGTCAAATTAATGTCAATCCCTTCCAGCTATTTATACCAGCTGTTTATACCATTTAGATCATGTGTAAAGAGAAATCTCAAACAAAACTTGAGTTCTTTTCTAAAAGTCAGCTATGAATAAATGACATAAGCCTCATTGAGAATTTATTATAAACTTTGTATTAATGCAAAGCAAAAGTAGGGAGTTGCAAGTTCGATTATAAAAACACACCTGGCCACCTCTATAGCTTAAATGGTTCTTTTTCATTGTCCAGCTACCACACACATAGCCCAGTACATCACAGAACAATTACTACTGTCCACATTATTATTAAAAAGGATTTCACTATATTTTTAGAATATTGGTAATTTGATAGCTATGAGATAACTTAAAAATTGACATGACAAAATACTGGGATGATCGTTATTCAAGATTGCAAAGTTTTAAAACCTTTGTAGACATCTACAGACCATCCCAAATTACATCCCAAGGTTTGAATGGCATATGAGGAGTTGTGTGACATGAATTATAATTTCACATATTTCAGAATGAGTAGGATCCTATTATCCATATATTTCTGTGAAATGCATAGGACAAATTAAATTTTTATACCTCCCTTAAATATTTTGTTACATTTGCATGTATTTATTGCATTTAGTTTAAAAATCACAAAGAGTTAATTTTCCCCACAATTTTTTCCTATTTTATCCCTAGGATGAGGCAATAACTGTGAATGAGTCCCAGGCTAAAAGCAATGAGAGTTCATGGGAATACAAGAGCATTGTGACCATGCCCTGCCCATCTTGGCTGGACTGTTCAGGAAAAGACAACCTCATCAACATTTCTATAGATACTTACATGAAGAGCAGATCAGAACCACTTGGAGATATAAGTGCAGTCTCAGAAAATAGGAGGGTAAGCATGACTCGTTTTCTGAAGATCACCTGACCATATATGGGTACTGTTATTCATTATAGCACAGATTGATAATGGCTTATCATAAACTCTTGCCCCAAATTTGTTAGAGAATATCCTGATATATTGGCCTGGAAATTGTAATCAGAATGCAGTCAACATGATTAATTTCAAAGAACCTTTAAACAAAATTGTCAAATCCACCTTAATATATGACAGCCAGTAATGTAAAGAAACAGTAAGATTTTATTCCCCAGACTTGCTTAAATACCTTTGACCAGTTTTGCACAAAAAATGTCATAGCATTGGTCGTTAGGTCAGTGAAAACCAGGTAAGCAATCTCAGTCCGACTTGGAACTCTTGTTTACTTAAAATACCATACCTGTTCATAAACTAATATAACCACTTAGGCCTATTTTTATTTCCCAGCATGACTGGTAGGGGCACATATTGTTTGTCCATACCTTGGTTTTAAAGCCATTAGATCTTTTTTTGCTTCAGCTGCAATAGCAAATTGAGACAAAAGCATCATTTTTCTGGCACCAGTGGTAGCTACAGTGCTAAACTTGTGCTACAGTTTGTGCAGATTACTACTTGAGGCCAAGAAGAGCTTGTGTAATGCTTATTTGGTGTCTATCATCTCTTAACAGTAGATAATTTCTGCAATGCCAAGACTTTACTCATCTATCTATGAAACAATAAAACATTCCAGAAATCTAAAATAAAAAGAACCAAGTACAAGTCTGACTACATTGTCATAGGTTCTTGACATCATTATGTAGCCAGTTTCACTCTAAGATAATTGTGTTCAATTACATACTTTAATGCATTTTTAATTTAATTAAATTTCAATCAATTTTCAAATGAGGTTTGTATTTTTAGACCTGCCAACCCTTACGATTTTGCCATAAGCCTTACAAAAATGACCCTTAAAATACAAACTTATGCAATAAAAGAAAAAAAAAACTATTGAAAAAATATTGTTGCCAAACAATCTGAATGATTTGTTCATCAGGGTTTGATTTGGATCCAGGTTTCGTATTAGAATTAGTGGAATTAGTTAGGGAACCAGACAAACTTTATAGCAGTGCCTCAGATACTTTAAAATGCATGTATTTTGGCATGCAAAGCATCTGCATGATCAAAATGTTAATTATAGAATTTGTAAACAATGGTGTCCAGCAAGTGATGCATGTTGAAGATGAAAGGGAAAATAAGCAACTTAATAATCAACACAGAATGGAAAATAAGCAATTTAATCAGAGAAATAATAGGAATATTTTGATTATTGTGAATAAAAGCAGGAAGGGATATAGTCTGAGTTTCCTCTTAACCTTGACACCCCATTTTTGATATTTGTTTTTTTTTTTTTTTTGTTGGGGTGTAGGGTCAGAGTTCATTCCCTATCAAAAACTTGGAATTTGCCGACACCACATGGTCCCTTAATTACATTAAATCAATAGACTCTGACCCTACACCCCAACATAAAAAAAACAGATATCAAAAATGGGGTGCCAAGGGTCAGAGGAAACTTGGACTAGAAGGGATACAATTACGTTTATTGGACATCACATGCCAGTTATAATAGTGGGAGATACAATTGCCATCATCATGTGAATAAAAAAATTCAAAGAATTACATCAAAATGAGAGATAACAGCAAGCCATTGAGCTGCATAGGGTTTGGAACTGAAGTTTGTGCAACTGTACTATAATTGTTAAGTCACATTTACATAAACTTTTCAGTTGAACATAACTGTCACTGCCTGTTATGAATATTTAAATTTTAAATACATTTTCCAGTTTTACAATAGCAGTTTATATTTTGTTGCACCTTACTGAAAACTGGTCAAGAGTACAGAAAAAAATAAACTACCTTACTGAGAATGTCTCATCAAGGTTGGCATGTCTGTAATTTTAGCAGTACAGGATCTTGTCTCCAAAAAAGACATTGTTGTATGATGGTTTCCCTGGAAGTTGCAAGTCTAAAAGAGTGAAAGACAACAAGCTTTGTAAAATTTACTATGGTACTACAAATTAAATTCCTAAATAATCCAAGAATTACAGACACAAAGTCATAGTAATTTATAGTCTGAATAAAATTCAGTAAAAATCCGGAACAAAAAACCCAAATCAGAAGTTGATGATGTGTCTGTGTTACTAAAGTATTGGTATATCAACAATCTTTTGTTGAATCACATAAATATAATTCCAGGTTTGAATATGCTATAAATTCCAGTGAATGTCTCCAGAAATTTTGTCAGAGAATTTTTAAAAATACTGGTCACAACATAATACAACTTGAAAGTACTAGATGTTAAGGCATGACTGACCTCACCATTACAAGATTATATAAATCTCTTCTTAACCTCAGGTCACAATTAGCATTTTCTAAAGAACATTACCTAATATAAAATAACCTTCTAAATGATCCTGATGTTTATAAAATCAAAACCTTAACCTGTAACATTCACTTAGTAAAGTCCAAAACCCAAATCAAAATATTAACTCCTATTAATAATGAGCCTGATATTAAGCCTATAAACATAGAATATAATTTAGCTGTGAATTAGTTGTTGAAATAAAATGAAATTAGAAAATTAAAAACGTCAATCAGGTCAAGCAAAAATTAACTCTGGTTTGGACAGAAGTCAAGTCCATCATACAATGTTAGATTACAATATCATGCAATGAAATAAAATAAAATTTTAAACTAACAAACAAACAAATAAATTAAATATGCATTACACTAGACAACATGTTATTGGTAGGGTACATACCGTTATTTTTTACATAGAGGTGTGAAACCTCCATGGCTGGTCAGCCTCAGATTGGATTATTCTCCTCTTTTGTCTTATTTTGAGCAATAAAAAAAGCTGAGGACAGTCTATCCAGAGGAGTAATGGTAATTTCCGTACATTGATCTCTGCACCAGATCATTAGGAGTCCTTGTTAAAAGAAAACTTCTGTATATTTTGAACATAGATAACATTCCAGACAACTCAAAAGGGATGTTGTCCTTGTATGAATAAAACTCTTACCCATAAAGAACATGTTAAACATTTGAACTTGCATTAATAATGTAAGTCATACATGAAGATTTGAAAAGTGGTGACATATTTATTGAATTCTATAAATAGCTTACATAATCAATGTGTATTTCCTGTAAACATTGAAATTGGTAAAAACACATACACCTAAAGAAATGTATTTTGTGGAAAATCCGAAACCATTTTGTCTCTTTAGACTCATTTTGAGCTTAGCTTACACTGAGAAAAGTGTTACAGTGAAATATTATATGTGTATCTGTATCTTCATCGGGTTTATTCTTTGCCTACAGTTAGGCATCCATTTTGAAAAAATGTTTTGTTTCTGTTTACAAAACATGCCTTGGAGAGAGGAAAGTTATGTTTTGTGTGAATATTTGTTAGTAGAATAGTGTGCCATCATATAGATAGTAATTTCAATACCAAACAATTATTATTTGAAGGAGAGAAATCAAAATGTTCTTTCTTGCCAACATCAGTAGACTCGGAATACATAATAAACTGAGGAGCTCAGCTGTCACCAATATCACGAAATCACCCACAGATAATTTCAGACAAAATCATAAACTTTAAAAGCTTTTTTGTTCAATAATAATAATAATAATAATAATAATAATAATAATAATAATAATAATAATAATAATGGCATTATTATTAATAATAATAATGATGATAATAATAATAATAATAATAATAATAATAATAATAATAATAATAATAATAATAATAATAATAATAATGTTCAACTACAATGTGAATAGGTTGGTGTTTGTGGTTTTCCATTTCTCATTCACTACATTACAAATGTCATAGATTACATATTTCATGACTGTGCAAAAATTAGTTGAAGTCATTTATGTGATAAGAAACTTGAAGTCTTTATTGGAAATGTCTCCTCCATCCCCTGTCATATAAGGCATGGTGTTCCACAATACTCTGTCCTGTGTTCCATCCTCTTTTATTTATTAGGGAACTTCCACCCTCTACTCAGCATAAAAATACTAACATGTTTCCAGATGATGCAATAACTTCATCAAGTATCAATGTCTATACCTTATTATACAAACTATGTTCAGACCTTTTATTACTCTAAGACAAAATGCATGTTAATGGAAACATCCAAAATTACTTGCAAATAAGTAAGACTTATCACTGAACATTAATAATAAAGCAGTTGAAAATGTAAAATATGAGAAGCTATTAGAGTAATCATTGACAGAAGTCTTAAGTGGGAAAAGCAAGCAGACTATGTAGGTCACTCACATCTACGATTTTCCTTCTTTCCTTTTGGAATTTTAGTAAATATAGATTCTTTTCCAGAATTAGATGTTTTCATTTGGATCCTGTATTACTACAGAACTTCACTCAGCCATTTATGTGATTTCATGCAATAACCTCAGAAGACATTGTAGTAATACAAATCAATTTGATGCATTCGGTGATTTGACACAGCTGGAGTGCACCACATATGTTATAAAAACAAAGACCAAGATTGTTTTTGATTGTGATGTTGTCCTTCCACTGCCATATTTTGAATGAAAGATCAGAATGTAGTTCTTAATGGCAAGAATCACATCTGATGTTTCATTCTCAATTTGACAAAAGAGGCAATCGTTTTTTGACTTGATGGTAAAGGCCAGGGAATTCTCTGGCTGCCAGTATTAGTGTAGTCAAATATGGCAACAAAGAAACAATGAGCTCGTGAAACTGTCTCTGATGATGAGCCAGTAAGAAAGTTACATGAAAACAGTAAGCACAGAGTTTCAAACCAGAATACAAGCAATTTTTCTCTGTTATCAAGAAGTTGGCGAAAGGTGAAACCTTTGCAATTTGTAATACTTGTAGGCAGCATTTCAGCATAACACGTGGGGAGAAGGACAACTGTAAAAAATAAACATGTTTCAATAAATAAACAAGGATTTTTCTGCCTTGCTAAGGTTGTAATAGAAAATGTCATGATTCTTTGAGCCCAAAAGATGTTTCCATTATGAATACAGAAACTCTCTTTAGAGCATTTATTGAGAAGCATAATCTATAAAATGTGGCAGATCATGTGAGTAAGTTGTTTGTAAAAATGTTCCCTGACTCAAAAATAGCCTCCAAATACAGCTGAGCAAGGAGTACGGCTATAGCAATTGTAAATTAACTTTATTTCATAAAGAAGGAAAATGGTGTTGACAATATAAAATGATTTTAGCAAAGCCTTTTCTGTTGTAACAGATGGAAGTTGTGACTTGGACATAAAGCAGCATCCAGTTGTGATAAGATATTTTGATGATAAGTAAAGGGCAAATTATTTCTAGGATACTGTTTGTGGATATTTGTGAAGAGAAAGCCACTGGAGAAAATGTATTTAAATTAATAATATAATTTCACTTGGATGTGACAATGGTAATGTGATGGAAACAACAAAGGCATATTTAGATATTTCTTCATAAACTGCCAAACTTTTATAGCTTCAGATGCACATGTCATTTGATTCACTAGTCAGTAGGAAAGGCTTCTGCCAAACTTAATGCCAACAAGGAGAATCTTCTTATTGACATTTGTCAGTGCTTGGAAAAAAGTTCCATTAGGAAAGGTTCCCTAAAATTCTATCAAGAATTTCACAACAAAGAATTTTACAAAATTTAAAGCATGCCTGACCTTGTTGCTATTTCTCTTGGACCATTGGATCCCATTAAAGGATTTTTTTGAAGAGAAATTATTTACAACTGAACTCAAAAGTTATTGTGTTGCCAGAAGAAAGTAGTATTGATGGAAGAGTGAACATCTTATTAATTAATAAATAATGTTTGTCTATGTTTTTAGTGTTTTGTAATCACCTTACTATTTACGGAAGCTACCTTACTATATTTCATGCTCAATCTTACTATTTTTTATTGTAAGGGATGGCACTTCTGGTGTGGGATGTTGGTATGTTCATCCCTTTTGGGATGTTGGTATGTTAAATGTATGGGATGTTGGTATGTTAAATGTATGGAATGTTGGTATGTTAAATGTATTGGATGCTGGTATGTTAAATGTGTGGGATTTTGGTATGTTAAATGTATGTGATGTTGGTATGTTAAATGTATTGGATGCTGGTATGTTAAATGTATGGGATGTTGGTATGTTAAATGTATTGGATGCTGGTTTGTTAAATGTGTGGGATGTTGGTATGTTCATCCCTTTTGGGATGTTGGTATGTTAAATGTATGGGATGTTGGTATGTTAAATGTATGGAATGTTGGTATGTTAAATGTATTGGATGCTGGTATGTTAAATGTGTGGGATTTTGGTATGTTAAATGTATGTGATGTTGGTATGTTAAATGTATTGGATGCTGGTATGTTAAATGTATGGGATGTTGGTATGTTAAATGTATTGGATGCTGGTATGTTAAATGTGTGGGATGTTGGTATGTTAAATGTATGGGATGTTGGTATGTTAAATGTATGGGATGTTGGTATGTTAAATGTCAGATGTTGGTATGTTAAATGTATTGGATGCTGGTTTGTGAAATGTGTGGTATGTTGGGGTATTACATGTGTCAGATGTTGGTATGATAAATGTGTGGTATGTTGGTATTTTACATGTGTCAGATGTTGGTATGATAAATGTGTGGTATGTTGGTATTTTACATGTGTCAGATGTTGGTATGATAAATGTGGTATGTTGGTATTTTACATGTGTCAGATGTTGGTATGATAAATGTGTGGTATGTTGGTATTTTACATGTGTCAGATGTTGGTATGATAAATGTGGTATGTTGGTATGTTACATGTGTCAGATGTTGGTATGGTAAATGTGTGGTTTGTTGGTGTGTTATCTGTGTCAGATGTTAGTATGTTAAATTTGCATGATGTTATTTTGTCAAATTTGTCAAATGTTGGTATGGTAAATTTGTGAGATGTTGGTATTAAATGTAAGGGTCATATTAACTGCACTGAATCCTTGCTCCATGTTGACATACATAAATAATGTAGTTGTTTTCATTGGTTTCTAGAATTTCTTCCCTTCAAAGACTATAGACATTTCTTGATATTGTGCAGAAGGTGGACCACATGATGATGGAAATATTCTCCCATGAAGAAATTGCTATAAGCGAAGTGCAAACATCATCCTCACGTATTGAACATAAGCCATAACAGTACATCATTTTGCAGGAGTCAGATGAATCTCTGTGCATGTTTGGTTGGAGTCTCATAGATCAGTAAATTATATGAGTATGAGATTAATAAATAATTATTATGTTCACATGTGATTCTATGTAAAACAAGACTAATCACACTGGACAAAAACCTCAAGCATTTCTCGTCATTTAATGCATATGACTTATAATTGCATTAAGCTCTTCCATTTAGCTACATGTTATCTACCCTGAAGTGATATGGTATTATATGTCTTAGTCTGACTTACCAGAAATTTAGAATAAATTTCAAAATGTTCAGTCATCACACTAAATGAACAGCAAAAAATAACATAATTTTACATTTTCACATAGAGCTGAAGATTGCTTCCATTAAGCGGACAGCTTCCCGACAAGTTTTCTATACATTGTGGTGGTATTGAAATAATAGCACAACAAATACTATGGACATGGTCAAACCCACTAAAGCTGGAAAACACAGGGTAAATGGGCCCAACACTGCTGACACACTACGCATGGAACAGTAAACATTAATGTAAAACACTATTTAGAAATCAGAAAAACAAAGTGATGTACCATAAACACACTGTACAGAGCAAGTAAAACCCACTTAACATTTATCTTCATATAAAAGGCATCTTCATGCAGTTCTGGGACAGTAATAATGCAGACAATATTCAGATTATAACCCCATAATCATACACACATTACTGGGCATAAAATGACAACTGTATATATTCACTGACATTTACCTCAGTTCCAGGGACTTAACCCTGGGTCATTATTAGGAAACTGATATGATTCCAACCCTTTAACCATTTATTTATATCCATTTTCTGAACATGATAAAAATGAGTTTAAATATTTGGTATCTGAGTGTTTTCTAATGCCTGGGAATTTTACCCTAGTGATATGGATTTTATGTTTAGTTAGGACAGAATGGGAGCATGGAGATCTGTGTTTTACATTATTTTCTCTCTAATGTTTATTAATAATGCAATATGTATTTAATATGCTTTTTAAATCTTGCATATATCACTCTAACACTTTGTATGTTTTCTTTTAGCCACAGTTTGGGATGCAGGTCATCTCACCCAAGAGAGACAAAGCTTGCCCTCTTATTGACATCACTTGGGAAGCCAGTGATACAACCTTAACCTCAAATGCTGATAAAAGTAGGAAATATCTCTCATACTAACATTTTAAATCTACACTAAATAAACAGAAGTGAACTTCTGAAATTGACTATTTCTCTGTATACCTTTTTGTTATATACTTAACTGTGAAATATAAACTTATGGGCGAAATAATTTTCTTTCTTTCTTTTTTCTCATGCCTCTATTTTCACATGTGAAAATATATCCTTATATTATTCACATACGAAAAGATTTCCCATCATGCCATGCAATACTTGATTGTGTGTGCCTACAAAAGTTGTACATGCAACAACAAAAACAAGGTCTTTAAGAGCAGAAACAATTAAGCAGAAACTGCTTTACATTTCAGACATGAAAATTAGTCCTTGATAAATAAATTTGACCAGATGCTGTTGGTGTCTCTCCAAAATTATTTCCCCTTACTTCCTTGACAGTAACAACAAATCCAGATAGGGTCAGAAAGTTTACAATATCACAGAATAATGTAAATTTACTGTGGCATATTAAGTCAACCATACTTTGTTAAGTAACTTATATTTATATAATCAAACTATGAAAGTGTGGTGAATTTACAAACAGGGTATAGGGATAAAAGTGGTTTGTGCCAAAGCATGAATTTACCATATTTTCCAGGATATAAGTCACTACATTTTTTCTTGTCTTTTTTCTTAAAAATGACATGTTCGACTTATATGCAGGAGCGACTTATACGATAAATATATATTTTTTGATGACTGTGATGTGCAGTGATGCGAAATGCATCTGCTGGTGTACTGGCAAGCCAATTGCTGGAAACTTACATACGGTACATGTAAGTATTAGACTATAAGATTATCAAATTAAATAATCAAATAATATTTAGTTATATATGTGTTAAAATTTGTTGTTAGTAATAAATAAAAAAATATTGAAATAACGATTGCCATTGTATTTCCTTTATTATTCAGCATATACATCTTAGAATCTTTCTATCTCTAAATTCAGTCGTAAATTTCAGCTCATTTTCCCACCCAAGCTGCTAGTCAAAGTCCTTTGAACTTGCCGCCCAGCTATTGCGTCCTGTTCTTTTGATGTACTCAAATAAATACAGTATGTAAAACTGGGATTATTTTGTTATTTTAAACAACAAATTACGTCACTGTAAAGCATTTTTGAGACCTCTTGTAGCAATTCATAATTTACTTCAATAATAGTTTATAAAAACACACAATCATTTTTTTCGGTTGGTTTCGCAATGGCTTTTTATATAAAAAAAAACGATTGTGGCTGGTTTTGAAAAAGCCAAAAATCATTCAGAAAATTGGTGAAGAAGATGACAGTGAAATCGAAGAAGACACCAGCGGTGAAATTCCTGAACACATCAGATATTCAAAAGTGATACAGAAGATGAAGATTTTTGAAGTTTATTCCGAGGTAGATTAGCGACAACGTAAAGAAATAACAGTGGCGCTATTATTTACTTGATAAATATTACTTATAAATCTTATTTGCTTTTATTTTCTATGTCTATTGTAATACTGACTTTTATATAACTCTTAAACAATTGTATAATATTTCTTACACAAAGTTGGAAATTACCAAGTCGCATGATATGGCCGGCGGTATCAAAGACGTGATTATGGTAAGTGCGGAGGAGCGATTTATACGCAGGAGCGACTTATACGCAGGAGCGACTTATCTGTTGAATTTTCCAAAATTTTCTGGATTTCCTCCTCCCGCGACTTATACGCAGGAGCGACTTATAGGGCGGAAAATATGGTAATCAGTGTTACCCTTTGCCCTCATTTTCACTTCAGAGACCCCCTAATTTTTAATTTGACCAATAGGTTTGATACCAAAGTTTGATTTTTACCCAGTCTGACCTCATTTTTCACTCCAAGGAAATTTTTGACTCTTATAAGGGATACATTGATTTAATCTTCTAAACTTTGATTCTAAAGCAGTTTTCTTTCCTACGTAATTCTGGATAAATTTCATCTTGTGGTACCAAAAACTATATATTTTAATTTGTAGGTTTGCCACTTGTTAAAATATCATGCTTTTTGTACCACACATTATATCTGGTAAAATATATGAAAATAAAAATATCCTCTATATATTTTTCCATATTTGCATTATAAGCATTGTATCATCAGCAACCTTTTCCATTATCTGTTTTCCATTATCAGTCCATATATGTTACATGTTTTCAATTATCAGTCTGTAAATTTTTCCTGAGCTTTGAAAGTGGCCTAATTAATGGTAGAGGTAATGGGACTAAATTTTTCAACATATTCATTTTACTGGAAGATGTTAAGTTCATTAAATCTTGAAAATTCTTAGGCAAAATCTTTCAGTATCTGTTTGATTCATCCCTTAGCATTTTTCATCTGTAATTTTTTAACTAAATCCTTCAGTGCCTGTATGATTGTTCCTTTAGCTCTTTTCATCTTTACCTAATTTGTAGTTGTTATTCTAATTCGTTTAATTACAATTATATTTTTATTCTCAGACAGCGACACTTTGCGAGATAACTGTAGCAGAAATACATCTACACAACCATCATCAAACAAGACCTTTACTTGTAGCATTTTGGATAAAAATACTGATGATACTGTAGTTCCTCCTCGTCCTGCTCCCACTCCTGCTTGTCATGAAGGTACTTAGCTCTTCTTTACATTTTTATTTGTTTTTAGGCATGTATTAAATACACATTTATTTGTTGTATGGCGCTATGTTTATTTTATCACATCTTTGTGGTCAGAAATTTTTTTTTACTGCATTTGATGATCTGCTTTTGAATTTTGTAAATTTTATCCACAAATGAAACTGGTTGTTAAATACAAATTTTGTGTATCTTGATCTTAAATCAATCCTTAATTATGAAAAAATGTGTCAAACATGTATTAAATCAAGGAAAATGTAATTATATTTACCATATTTTATGAATAAAAATGACTTGCATTTTCCATATGAAAATTTACAGTACTCAAGAACCATAATAAAATTGTCAGTAAATTGCCAGTAATCTTCTTACTGTTCCAGAGCAACACAGTGTTCTTGATTTAAGTCAGTTTCTCTCTAATGTGTCAAGAGACGATCCCAATGAGATGGCCAAGCTTCTGATGCAGTCACTGAAAAGCAAGTCAATCAGGGGTATTTCAAATAAGGAAAAGTATGTAGAGAAGCCAAGTGATAAACAGCTCAAGCCAGCAATGCCAGGAGAAAGAATGCATGATAAGCAAAAGTTGCAACAGCACATAAAAGATTTTGAAAGACAAACAGATGAACAAATCTTTCGTAAGCCAAATGGACCAGTACCTACAGTAAAATCAAGAGACATTAAGTCTCAAATACCAAAACAAATAAAGCCTTTAGAAAAGTCAACCAATGACAACAGTTTTGATCAAATTAGGTTACGAAAAGATAAAGACCCAGTGATAACTTCTGAAAAATCTAGTAGCAAACAACAAATCAAAGAACAAAGCTCCCAAATGCCTAGTGAGAAGAGAACGCACATTCCAAGCTTTCATTCAGCTGAGAGTACAGCAGCTTCAGCTAAGGAAGTAGCAGATAGAGTAAGGAAGACTGGTGAATGGAAGTCCCCAAAACTTAGCATTGCTTCATATAAGGAACTCGAATCAAAAACCTCACAGATAATTTCAGGAAGTAGATCACCGTATCAGCCTGATTCAGGCAATACGAAGTGCAGTAATTTATTACCTGAAAAAAAGTCTGAGAAATATAAAATTGATGAATGTGTTGCTTTTCCTGATAGTAACATTCATGTTGATAAAGCATTGGAAGTTTTAGATTCAAAGTGCAATGATTCAGATTTGACACAGAAACAGCAGAGGAATTCAAAAAGTGATCTGAAATTGTCAAGTTGTGAAGTTCCTAATCAAGCGCTCTTTCAATGCTCCGTACCAGAAAACAAACCTCAAGAAACACAACATTATAAATCTTGTAAAGAGAACAAGAATGAAGTCCCAGCCATTCAGGTAAGATAATTAGTTACATCATGTTTTAGCAGAGTGGCTGAGAACAGCAAACCTGAGTAATTCCAAAATAGAATCAACAGGTTGTAAATTCACATCCATACTGCTAACATACTATGTATTTATTTTTTTCAAAATGTTAGAAGTACATTCATTGTGTTTAATGTTATTTATGTGTCAGTGATGCAAACCACTAGATTAAATTGGTTCAAAGCTAAAAGTGACCACACACATATATAATACAGCATACTACAGGAGTAAATCCTTTTTATTTTAGATCTGGGAAACGGGTGTAAATAAGCATAGCAATACCTTTCTAATAGGAGGTGATCTTTTTTAAGCAGTCATGTGCAGGGAATCATTTGGTTGAAATTTGCATAGCAGATTATGCACCCAAAATGTCTTTGTACAGGCACTACTCTTGTAGATATTTAGATGGGATAAATTAGTTTCTAGGTTACCTTTTTTGGGGCAGTGAATAGGGAGACTATTTCAAGATAACTGAAATCCACCCTTCATGCTGCTATGATCAAGACTGATATTTTGCACTACATAACAAAGAATGGTATTGACTTGTGCTTCTTTTTCAGACAAGGTACCTGTGGTTAGTGGGAACACAGACTTTACTTTCTGATATATTATTTGAAACCTATCTCATCAGACTTGGCATTAGGGAAAAAACTGCTTGAACCAGCTCCAACCCTTTGCTAAATTCATTACATGCATTTACCATGTTTATTTGAATTGACTTCATAAAAAATCTCATAATTTATGATGTTGCACAGTACTGTGCCATTTTTAAGCAAGTACTATGCTTCTGTCACAGATGCACTTGAAACATCTCATGTGGTCCTAGGATACTCTCTAAGCATCTCATGTGGTTGTTAAGGTTACATGGTACACTCTAAGCATCTCATGTGGTCCTTTATGGTACAGGATATACTCCAAGCATCTCATGTGGTTTTTTTAAGGTACAGAGTACACTCTAAGCATTTCATGTGTTCCTTTATGGTACAGGATATACGCCAAACATCTCATGTGGTCCTTTAAGGTACAGAGTACACTTTAAGCATCTCATGTGGTCCTTTACGGCAGTGGTCCCTAACTTCCCGGTCCGCGGACCGGTACCGGGCCATGGATCAAATGGTACCGGGCTGCCCAAGGAACATTAAATTATTTCCATTTTATTTACTGTGGTGTATTTCTCTCGGGTTTGTGCAACTTGCCATGGACAAGAGGTTAACCAGGAGCTGAGAGTCGTCACCTAAATCCGTACCAATACCTTGCATGACAAAACTATCTTGATATCGGGGTGGTTTTAGGTCACGTCTGGAGATAAGCGGCTTTGGTGGAGAGAAGGTGTGTATCACTCTTCTCTCTGTTCACCGGTACTTGTTTAAGAGTGCTTGGTGTACATGTATATTGTATTTGCTCAAATTTTACACACAAATTAGCGAAAAAGAATACGAAACAGATGTCATTAGAAAATTTCCTTGGGAAAAAGAAAAGGCTCAGTGAAGAGACAGAAGAAAAGTCTTCAACATCAAAGAAACAAAAAACTTTGAACACACAATACCATGAGTCCTACTTGAAATATGGATTTATCGGGACAGGTGATTCCCACACACCAACCCTACTCTGCATAGTTTGCGGCAACCAGCTCTCGAATGAAGCAATGAAACCTTCAAAACTGCTTCGCCACTTGAACACCAAACACCCTGGATTAAAAGACAAGTCCCTGGATGATTTTGAAAGAAAAAAACGGGAACACATAGGACAGAATAAATATTTGAGGGCCACCACATCAATAAAGGAGATGCACTGAGAGCATCATATTTGAAGGCTAACATATTGCTAAGACTAAAAAGCCATTCACTAATGGTGAAGAATTGATCCTGCCCTCCACTAAAGACATTTGCTGTGAACTTATAGGAGAGGATGCTGTGGAAAAGATAGCACATGTGCCTTTGTCGGCTAGCACTGCGACTAGGTGCATTGAGGAAATAGCCAAAGACATTGAGACACAATTGTTGGAGAGGATTAATATATCACCGTGGTATGCACTCCAGGTTGACGAATCTATAGATATTGACAACAAGGCAACACTGCTTGTTTATATGTGATATCTATATATCAGGATGATGTGCATGATAATTTGTTATGTGTTTAATCTTAGCCAACCAATACAACAGGAGCAGAACTGTTCATGTCACTGGATGGTTATATTAGGACAACTAAAATGTTCCTGTTGTGTCGTCATATGCACATATGGAGCTGCTTGCCATGACTGGAAGACTGTCTTGTTTAACTGCTTGGTTAAGAAAGTTGCACATGAGAATGAATCTATGCATTGTATCATTTACAGAAAATTGATGGCAATCCGAAAAATGTCACCAGCATTTAACAGCATATTGATTGATGTAGTTAAAATTATTAACCACATCAAAGCACATGTCCTTAACTTGCATGTTTCAGCAGCTTTATGAGGAGATGGACATAGAACACATATGCCTTTTCTTATACACAGAAAAAAGATGGTTATCCAGAGGAGAATCGCTAACCAGAGTATTTGAATTACGAGAGCCATTGCAAAGATTTCTCTCAGAAAAAAAGTCAACTCTGTCAGCACATTTCAGTGACAAGATATGGGTTGCAAAACTGGCTTACCTGTGTGACATATTCAGCGTGTTCAATTAGCTCAATCTCTCCCTTCAGGAAAAAATGACAAATATTTTCCAGTTGGCAGACAAAGTAGCTGCATTTAAAGCCAAACTGGAGTTGTAGGGATGGATCGTGAACAGAGACATTTTTGACATGTTTCAGACATTATCGGGAATTTTAGGCAAGACTGAGTATTCATTCTTTCAGTTGGTGCACAATCGCTTGTCTTTGCTTTTAAAAGTGTTTGAGCGCTATTTCCCAACCACAACAGACCAACGAACTGGTAAGGAAAGGATCTGCGACCCATTGTCAACAAACCAGGTGAATCTAGCATGTCTGTGCAAGAAGAAGATCAACTGCTGGGGATTGCAAATGACGGCAGCCTTAAAACTACTTTTGAGACAACAACTCTGCCAGTGTACTGGATTAAAGTCATGGTGGAATACCCTGAGATTGCCACCACAGCACTTAAATCCCTATTGCCATTTCCGTCATCCTATCTTTGTGAAGCAGGTTTTCTGCAGTGATAGCAACCAAAAAAAACCAACGGAATAATCTGGACATAAGCAACACACATTGTCTCCTATTACCCCCAGGTGGAACCATCTCATTGCAGAGAAACAGGTTCAGGGTTCTCATTGATTTAGCGTTCTAGTTAAATCACTTTATATTCATTTTTTGGTGTAACTATTTTATTTTGATTGCATATTTAAATACAATAAAATTAAAATTTTTGAATGAAAACAATCTAAAATATAAACAATTACTGTCCCCACCCCTCAGCAGGCCGCGGTAAACTTATCAAATGTTGACTGGTCCGCGGTGATAAAAAGGTTGGGGTCCACTGCTTTATGGCACAGGATACACTGTACATATTTCATGTGGTCCTTTTGGGCAGAAAAGGTTCAATGAAAATTGGAAAATTAAATGATACTTCACAAGATTTAGTTTTGATGATAATTTTCTTGAACCTGTAGTATCCTTTGAGATAACACAACCACTCATCTCTCATCTTGTATCCTGTGTCTCTCAAGACTGACCTTTTATGTGATCTATGTGTCATCATTTTTATCACTAAGGGTACCACAGGTTCAATGAATATATCATCAAACTTCATCTTGGTAAGTATTATTTACTTTTCCCATTAAAAAGCCAATATTGTTTACTTTTTCCTTTAAAATGCTTGTAGACACAATTTAGGTATGTAATGTCAAGTAGAATTAGCACCCATTAAGAGCAATACAAGAATTCCCTGAATTACAACAATATATCACTAAACTACACACATGATCACTCTTCATCCCAAAAGTGTAATATGGTCAGTCCACTTTGATTCTACTAAAGTTTAAGTAAAAGCAACCAAAATATTGGTTCAGCCATCTTACGTGTGGGAGCCAAAAGAAATTTTTTGTTCTAGAATAGTTTTTCATGGTAGGTTACTTTAACTCATATTTTGCACTCTGTTGATAGCATTAGACTATTCCCTCACTATAAGGCACCTCATTTGAATGCAGTCCCCGGTATAATGTGGGTATTATCAATAGTCTTGTTTCCACCAGGCAGTCCCTTGTAGAGTGTGGGTATTGTCATTAATCCATTTCCATATGTCTGTCACTTTTATAATGTGGATATAGTCATTAGTCTGTTTCCATATGTCACTTTTATAATGTGGGTTTTGTCATAGGTCTGATTCCATATGTCTGTCACTTTTATAATGTGGGTATTGTCATGGGTCCGATTCCATTGTCTAAAGAGTGTGGATTATGTCATGTAACTGATTTTATTTTATTTTGTGACTGAAGTTCAGTTTATTAAATATATTTCAGGTGTTTCCAGCAGATCTTAATTTTGGACACGTTGCCTGGGGAAGTTGCCAACAGCAACATCTGACAATAAGAAATCTGAGTTCCTGCATAATTAGAGTGCTGATTAAACCAGTAAGATCATTTTCACTACATGTCCGTGTCTGCCATATTATAGTTGATTTCAACTGTATATTGCACAGACTTATATCTGCCATTGTATAATGTAGAAGCAGGTCTGGGTCTATACAGTTTGTTAGGAGTAGTCAGTAGAACAAACCACTTAGACCCAAATCTGCCATTCCATTCTGTTGGGAATAATTGGTAGAACAAACTTGACTTAGACCCAAATCTGCCATTCCATTATGTTGGGATTAATTGGTACAGACTTATATCTGCCATTGTATAATGTCTGGATCTATACAATTTGTTAGGAGTAATCAGTAGAACAACTTAGACCCAAATCTGCATTTGCATTATGTTGGGAATAATTGGTAGAACAAACGACTTAGACCCAAATCTGCCATTGCATTATGATGGGAATAATTGGTACAGACTTATATCTGCCATTGTCAGGGGTCAAGCTAGACTTAAATTTTAGGGAGAAGTGACTTTTCCTTTTGGTCAGAACAGGGAGAAGTGGGAGTTAATCATGGAAAAAGCGAGACCGAAACAATAAACACAATATAGATTATGCTATTGCATTATGTATATATACATACACACACACACAGATGCATTATCATATTTTAATTATGTGCTCTATTTCTTGGTATGCTTTTAAGTTTTAAGCAATGCCGTATTTTAAAGTTGAAAAATATTTGTTATTTGTGAGTATCAATATATTTTGTACGCATATAAAATAATTATATTCATACCCATTCTATTCATACTTAGTATATATGTTTTTTATTTAAAGTAAATGCAGTTTATTTTGGCTGTATGACTTAAAATCACATATGAAGCTATACATTGCAATTCATTTTCACTGATAGAAGTAACAAGATTAGAGCCTTGTAAATGCAAGTTGGTAAAAATGCTTAATAACCTACCACTTAATTATTTTATTTTTCTTAAGTTTTGTGTGCATTTGCAGTCAAAAAGATTTCTAGCATTCTTTGAAACAGCCCCTAATACATATAAATATGAATAAATGCACAGGTGACTTCAAACCACACTCTTCGTCCTGTTTTCATTGTTCCCGATAAAACAATAATGTAATTATTCATAAACAACATACTGAAGCACTAAAGTCAATATATAACTAAACTGGACCCTATTTTTTTTATCCCCAACCAAAAAATCCAAGAATATGTCTTGCACAGAGTGAGTGCAACTATTTTTAGACCGAGTAAGGGGGTCTCGAACTACACACTTTCTTGCTTCGTTACAAAAACCCATTAAAAGTTCCGCATATATATGGTTTGTCTACCTACTGGTAATGATGACACGAATTGGTTAAATTATTTGCTTCATTACTATATATAATTTTCGTATTTTCACAGTTTAATGAAGTGGTATATCAAATACGCAGCGATGTCCGCCATTAAAATTTCATTTATGGTTTCAAACTGATTTTATACAGAAAATACGCAAATACGGCGGTTAAAATTTCCATTTATTAAAAATAGGATATAAATTAGAAAACGCTCTTCACCGATCGTATTTTTAAAGCAAATTACTATTTGCATATTGATGTTTAAATTTTGAAACAGAATTTGGCATCTTTTCATCATAGCACAGTAGGGCCAACTTTATGAAATCAAGCAGGGGTATCTTGCTCCCGAAAAGGGTTAATGGTCAGTTAGCTATTAAAACTTGCATGTGAATGTGCAAGCATTTCTTTGTCGCCATAAGCTGATTGGTATCAACACCATGTGCCAGAACTTACTGCCTACAGCGAGGGGGCATCTCAAAGTTGTAATCTACAGACATATTACGTCCAAAAAATCAGAGGGCAAAGTCATTTTCGCTTTCATAACAGAAGAAGGCAAAGTTTACGCTTCTCAGGCGACTTTTTTGCTACTTCGCCTGGTAGCGTGACCCCTGATTGTATAATGTAGAAGCAGGTCTAGATCTATACAGTTTGTTAGGAGTAATCAGTAGAACGACTTAGACCCAAATCTGCCATTGCATTTTAATGGGAATAGTTGGTACAGACTTATATCTGCCATTGTATAATGTAGAACCAGTTGTGGATCTATACAGTTTGTTAGGAGTAATCAGTAGAACGACTTAGACCAAGATCTGTCATTGCATTATGTTGGGAATATTTGGTAGAACAAACAACTTAGACCCAAATCTGCCATTCCATTATGATGGGAATAATTGGTAGAACAAACGATTTAGACCCAAATCTGCCATTCCATTATGTTGGGATTAATTGGTACAGACTTATATCTGCTATTGCATTATGTGCAAGCAGGTCTGGGTCTATACATTTTGTTAGGAATAACCTGTAGAACAAACAACTGAGACCTATATCTGCCATTGCATAATGGAGTGACAGATGGGGGTCATTTTTTTTAAAAAGTTGGACTCAAGTTACAAATGAGTAAATAAGACATTTGTTTTTATTTATTTTAATACAACTGTTATGATTAAGTAATAATTGCATTATCCCTGTGCTTCTTAGAAAACTTGAAGAGAGCTTGATGGGGAAGTTTACAAATTTGGTGGAATAAGTGGCACAACAGATACATCATTGCTTGCTCCAAAACCCATGAGACCAAGAAAGATCATTGGCCTTGGAGAGCTATTTAGCACCTGGACCATAACTTGAAATCCTGTAACTATACAGTGTGACCCCACTATAACATGGTAGTTGGGGTCCATAGAACCCAACTGTGTTATAGATCAAGTCATGTTATAACCAACTAAGTCATTTAGATGAAGAAAATGATGCATGTACCAACCCAAAAATAATGGTAATATAATCATGAATATTAGTTGTGTTTTCATTGAATCTAATACTTTACCTAGTGAGTATTGTCTGGGTTATGGTTGAAAACTGGGACATGATTCTGTATTTTTTTGGTAAGTTTCTATTTAACTTGATATAAGTTGGACTGTATCTGTTGGTCATTAAACTTTATTCATGGAAGCATCTGGAATCATCGATTACCATGCAGATACTTCACCATGACCTACCTTTTTTCAATAATCTAGGTCTTATTGTATGTTGTGATCTGTACTTCTAAGGTTGTCAAATTTTGGACATTCAAAAATCTTTAGCAGCACTTTTTTTTCCCCATTTTGTTTGGCATTATGGCCTATTTTTACACCCATCATATTTTTATGAAAATGCTGTTTGTTTTTGTAAGCAAATGTTGCCTCTATATTAAATGATCAGTATATGTGGAAGCATCTTGAGAAATACTACACTACTTTTAAGCATATATTCTAAGTTTTGTCTGTATGTCTGTTGATATGTCCATCTTTATATAGTTTGAGGAATATATGTTTTAATTTTAATAAAAATCAGAAATAGGCCAGTTGTACATGTACATTGTATAGCTTATATTTTGCAAACACAATGTTGCTAATAAGAAATTATTGCTAACATTATTTCTTATACTGTCAGTTTTTGCTTTTCTTAGCTAACCTGGTCATAAACCAGAAGAAATTATGCTACAGCCTGTCATCCATCCATTAGCACAAGTTTGTTATCACAGTTTTAGAGTATTGCCATGAAACTTGACACATTCATCTAGTTGGTCCTGAATGAAAATTGTGCCACTTAAGTATTTGTGGTCCTGAATGAAAATTGTGCCACTTGAGTATTTGTGGTCCTGAATGAAAATTGTGCCACTTTAGTATTTGTGGTCCTGAATGAAAATTATGCCACTTGAGCATTTGTGGTCCTGAATGAAAATTGTGCCACTTGAGTATTTGTGGTCCTCAATGAAAATTATGCCACTTGAATATTTGTGGTCCTGAATGAAAATTGTGCCACTTGAGTATTTGTGGTCCTGAATGAAAATTGTGCCACTTGAGTATTTGTGGTCCTCAATGAAAATTATGCCACTTGAGCATTTGTGGTCCTCAATGAAAATTGTGCCACTTGAGTATTTGTGGTCCTCAATGAAAATTGTGCCACTTGAGTATTTGTGGTCCTGAATGAAAATTGTGCCACTTGAGTATTTGTGGTCCTCAATGAAAATTATGCCACTTGAGCATTTGTGGTCCTCAATGAAAATTGTGCCACTTGAGTATTTGTGGTCCTGAATGAAAATTGTGCCACTTGAGTATTTTGGTCCTGAATGAAAATTGTGCCACTTGAGTATTTGTGGTCCTCAATGAAAATTATGCCACTTGAGCATTTGTGGTCCTCAATGAAAATTGTGCCACTTGAGTATTTGTGGTCCTCAATGAAAATTGTGCCACTTGAGTATTTGTGGCTACTGTGATGGCTGTCTTACAAAATCATTTTGTTGTAACTCCTTCTGAATTGACAATCATATCAACATGGGGTTTTCACTGAAATACTTCTCGTAATTTCTAGTTGGTTCTGAATAAAAATGGTAGTGATCTGACATCCATTATAGAGACCAGATTGGCCATCTTGAAAATTTTGTTATTGTTACTTATAGGTCTATAGACATACTGACATGAAGTTGTCACTAAAAGCCTTCTTATGATGTCTCACTGGTAAAATGGAAATGATGCCAATCTGACATCTAATATTGTGATGTCCAGCTGGTAAAATGGAAATGGTGCCAATCTGACATCAAATCTTGTAATGTCCAGCTGGTAAAATGGAAATGGTGCCAATCTGACATGTAATCTTGTAATGTCCAGCTGGTAAAATGAAAATGGTGCCAATCTGATATCAAATCTTGTAATGTCCAGCTGGAAAAATGGAAATGGTGCCAATCTGACATGTAATCTTGTGATGTACAGCTGGTAAAATGGAAATGGTGCCAATCTGACATGTAATCTTGTGATGTCCAGCTGGTAAAATGGAAATTGTGCCAATCTGACATCAAATCTTGTGTTGTCCAGCTGGTGAAATGGAAATTGTGCCAATCTGACATGTAATCTTGTGATGTCCAGCTGGTAAAATGGAAATGGTGCCAATCTGACATCAAATTTTGTGATGTCCAGCTGGTAAAATGGAAATGGTGCCAATCTGACATCAAATCTTGTGATGTCCAGCTGGTAAAATGGAAATGGTGCCAATCTGACATGTAATCTTGTGATGTCCAGCTGGTAAAATGGAAATGGTGCCAATCTGACATCAAATCTTGTGATGTCCAGCTGGTAAAATGGAAATGGTGCCAATCTGACATGTAATCTTGTGATGTCCAGCTGGTAAAATGGAAATGGTGCCAATCTGACATGTAATCTTGTGATGTCCAGCTAGTAAAATGGAAATGGTGCCAATCTGACATGTAATCTTGTGATGTCCAGCTAGTAAAATGGAAATGGTGCCAATCTGACATGTAATCTTGTGATGTCCAGCTAGTAAAATGGAAATGGTGCCAATCTGACATGTAATCTTGTGATGTCCAGCTGGTGAAATGGAAATGGTGCCAATCTGACATCAAATCTTGTGATATCCAGCTAGTAAAATGGAAATGGTGCCAATCTGACATTCAGTATGATCATCATGGCAGCCATGTAGAAAATCTTGTTAACAATGACCTAAGGTGTCAACTAAAGGATTTCTTATGCAGTCTAATAGGTCCTACATTTAAATGTTACCTCATAAAGTATTTCTTATATTGTCTAATAGGTCCTAATGTTAAATGTTGCATCAGAAAGTATTTCTTATTTTGTCTAATAGGTCTTAAATTTGAATGTTGCCTCATAAATAATTTCTTATGCTGTCTAATTGGTCCTTAATTTAAATGTTGCCTCATAAAGGATTTCTTATGCTATCTAATAGATCCTAAATTTAAATGATGCCTCATGCCTGAAAGACTTCTTGTTTTAGATGTTGTGTTCATATTAGAATGAAACAAGTATGATAATCTGGTATGGTTTCATTTAAATTTATAGCAATGAAGGAAATCTGAAGAAATGAAGGAATTCTATAGAAATGAAGGAAATCTAAAGAAATGAAGGAAATCTAAAAATTAAGGAATTCTATAGAAATGAAGGAAATTCAAAGAAATGGAGAAAATATTACGGAATTTAATGATAACTAGGCTATGTGCAGTTTGATTTAAAATCTACACCACTCCCTCGATAACTCGCGCACAACTGGGTCCAAAAACATCGACCACATTATAAGCGAGAGCATGAGTTATCGAGGGACCTATAACACACAACAAGACAAATGGATAGACGTACACAGGCAAAAGGGGTGGGTGGGTTGGTTTGGCATGCTAGTGTTGAATACTCAAAAATCGTGCTATGATTAACTGATTAAATATTTCTTCATAGCAGTGTACTTTGTTTGCTTTTGTCATCACGGAGTAACATTAATTTCAAGATAACTTACATGATATTGAGATCATCAAAACAATAATCCATACTTTTTCCATTGGCTTAACACATGTATGATTTCGCACATTGTGTACTACATCACAAATCATTCTATTGAATTGGATAAATTCTAGTTTGATCCAAAGTAGATTTTTTTTATACACAAGATCGACACCCATTTAAAAAAAAAACCACAATGTCGATCAAACGACAGGTCGATTTGATTGCGGTAGAAGTAAAATGATTTTTTTTTTACAAGGGTTAGCCATTACCAACATCAATTTAATGGGTCTACAAATTTAAAATAACGTAAATTAGAACACGACAATACTTGCAGTTTGTGACACGTTTGACAAATATCATTTCACATTTTCAAAACATCTGCTCATATTTTTTTTTACTCTTTGATTTCTCTGCCGCCTCTGTGTATTGTTCACGGGTGATTTTCTCTCTGAGCTGGTTTGCATAATTACATGACATGCGGCTTCCTGATTCGCTAAGCGTATTTCTCCCGACAATGAATTTTGTTTAATTCTATGTCGGCACTGGAATCTCCAAAAGTGATACAAATATTTTAAAAATATCACATAAAAATGTGAAACTATATTTTCGACTGGTCAAATAAAACGAATTTTGAGAATGGTAATGACCTCAAGAACTTATGCTGCTATAAGCATGCTGCCTTTGTTTTTTTTATTGTACTTCCCTTGCTTGATTTGATACAAAAGACATATTCAAAGTGATAAAACAACACAGGTGTCTTTTGATTGATTTTTGTTTATTGCAACAAATACTTCCCCAAGTTGTTGATCAAAACAAAGCCGGCATTTATATAGGTTCTCACAGAAGTACTCACGGGTTTCAATGTGACGGACGATTTGACTATTTTCATGTTTTCATAGAAGAGAATATGTTGCAATTCTAGTGTTTATACTGAAGCGAAATTAAAGGATTAGAACGTGAATTTCACATAGCAAGACATTTAAGTGGTGTATATTTTATTATCTGTTGCCACCTCTTAGCATAATATTTCGTTGATCCTGTTTTGCCAGACTGATTATTTACAGAGTATTAACAACTTTTTCTCTCAAAAATCCCCAAACATAATATGAGACATCTAATTAGAACTTAAAAATTTCATTATATGGATTCTATCTTAACGGCAATAATCCGATGATATAATGAGCTACCATATTTCATGTATTTTTTCGTACCTTTTAATTTTTCGTACACAGTTCAGTTATCAAAATAATAATTATTTAAATGTATCATAATTATTAGTATAGATCTTTTTGTATTTGTAAAACTGGTTAAGTTATTGGACATAATATTTCCACTAAGAAGATTTACGTTTGCAAAAAAGATCAAAAATACTGTATTCCCCTTTTGTTTTTACAAAAATTAATGATTTATAATTAATTTTGTTTATGAAAATTTACATAATATACAGTATGTAACAAGGTTCAATATACTAATTCTTATCGCAAATTTTTTTTTCACATTTAACACATTTTAAAATATATTTCCTTTGAAAAAAATCAGGAGCCATGCCAGACATCATGTTATAAGTGGGTTCGCAAGTTATTTGGTCGTGAGTTATCGAGGGAGTGATGTATATAAATGAAGGAAATAATATTAAGTGGTTTAATGATAGCCAGTTTAGTTTCATATAAAATCTTTAGACATGAAGGAAATATTTATTAAAGTATTCAATTATTGTACACCAAGAGGTCACTTTTGCAGAATAATTGTTCTAGAGTTGATTCTTTGAACAAATTTTGTGGATGGCTTGCAGTTAGTTACTAAAGTAATCTGTAAATTCTGAAGTGACACAGTCATGGTAAGTCTGCTCAGACAATAGTGGTGATGTGACACAGTCATGGTAACTCTACTAAGACAGTAATGGTTTCTGATGTGACACAGTCATGGTAAGCCTTCTAAGACAGTAATGGTGATATGACACAGTCATAGTAACTCTACTAAGACAGTAATGGTTTTTGATGTGACAAAGTCATGGTAAGTCTACTAAGACAATAATGGTAGTGTGACATCACATAATCATGGTAAATCTGCTAAGACAATAGTAATGTGACACAGTCATAGTAAGTCTACTGAGACAATGAGGGTTTCTGATGAAACACAGTCATGGTAAGCCTACTAAGACAATAATGGTGATATGACACAGTCATGGTAAGTCTACTAAGACAGTAATGGTGATATGACACAGTCATGGTAACTCTACTAAGACAGTAATGGTTTCTGATGTGACACAGTCATGGTAAGTCTACTAAGACAATAATGGTAGTGTGACATCACATAATCATGGTAAATCTGCAAAGACAATAATGGTGATGTGACACAGTCATGGTAAATCTACTAAGGCAGTAATGGTGATGTGACACAGTCATGGTAAATGTACTAAGGCAGTAATGGTTTCTGATGTGACATGGTCATGGTAAGTCTACTAATACAATAATGGTGATTTAACAGTCATGGTAAATCTACTTGGACAATAATGGTTTCTGATGTGACACAGTCATGTTGAGTCTACTAAAACAATAATGGTTTCTGATGTGACCCAGTCATGATAAGTCTACTAAGACAATAATTGTTTCTGCACATTAAATTTAATATATGAAATGCCTACACTGGGGGCTACTATTAAACACAGGGTGGGTGTTTAATCTGCCAGTTGTGTTTCTTGTGCTGAAGTAGTCTTATTGATGTTATTTATATGAAATATTATAATGTTACAATTGGCACAATTGTTATAGTTTAGTCAATTCTTGTGCATATACTGAGTATCATCCCCTTATGAACCATTGATTGAATAGATACATTTTGGATAGGTATGGTAGTGGCACATAGATATTAAATATGTAGATAAAACCATGAGTATGGAAGAAACAGGCCCTGGTTGAATATTGGATGTTGTTGTTTATTGTTGTATTAGTTTGGACCGTTTTAAATTTAGAACCTAAATAACAATTTGGCAATTAAAGTAACTTAATATAAACTTTTTTATCCTAGGATGTCCCTACCAATCCATTTTGGTTTAGTGCTTATGAGGACATACGCTCCAAACTGTATCAGCCAGACAGGGATAAGAAAGATCAGAAGATTGTGATTCACTGCAGAGCCCCAGCCAAGGAGTTGGATAAAGGTACAATTATTGCTCTTTACTTTATAGCCCCAGCCAAGGAGTTGGATAAAGGTACAGTTATTCTGCTTTACTTTATAGCCCCAGCCAAGGAGTTGGATAAAGGTACAGTTATTGTGCTTTACTTTATAGCCCCAGCCAAGGAGTTGGATAAAGGTACAGTTATTCTGCTTTACTTTATAGCCCCAGCCAAGGAGTTGGATAAAGGTACAGTTATTCTGCTTTACTTTATAGCCCCAGCCAAGGAGTTGGATAAAGGTACAGTTATTGTGCTTTACTTTATAGCCCCAGCCAAGGAGTTGGATAAAGGTACAGTTATTGTGCTTTACTTTATAGCCCCAGCCAAGGAGTTGGATAAAGGTACAGTTATTCTGCTTTACTTTATAGCCCCAGCCAAGGAGTTGGATAAAGGTACAGTTATTGTGCTTTACTTTATAGCCACAACCAAGGAGTTGGATAAAGGTACAGTTATTCTGCTTTACTGTATAGCCCCAGCCAAGGAGTTGGATAAAGGTACAGTTATTCTGCTTTACTTTATAGCCCCAGCCAAGGAGTTGGATAAAGGTACAGTTATTCTGCTTTACTTTATAGCCCCAGCCAAGGAGTTGGATAAAGGTACAGTTATTGTACTTTACTTTATAGCCCCAGCCAAGGAGTTGGATAAAGGTACAGTTATTGTGCTTTACTTTATAGCCCCAGCCAAGGAGTTGGATAAAGGTACAGTTATTGTGCTTTACTTTATAGCCCCAGCCAAGGAGTTGGATAAAGGTACAGTTATTGTTCTTTACTTTATAGCCCCAGCCAAGGAGTTGGATAAAGGTACAGTTATTGTGCTTTACTTTATAGCCCCAGCCAAGGAGTTGGATAAAGGTACAGTTATTGTACTTTACTTTATAGCCCCAGCCAAGGAGTTGGATAAAGGTACAGTTATTCTGCTTTACTTTATAGCCCCAGCCAAGGAGTTGGATAAAGGTACAGTTATTGCGCTTTACTTTATAGCCCCAGCCAAGGAGTTGAATAGAGATAAAATTATTGTGCTTTACTTTATAGCCCCAGCCAAGGAGTTGGATAAAGGTACAGTTATTCTGCTTTACTTTATAGCCCCAGCCAAGGAGTCGGATAAAGGTACAGTTATTGTGCTTTACTTTATAGCCCCAGCCAAGGAGTTGAATAAAGGTACAGTTATTCTGCTTTACTTTATAGCCCCAGCCAAGGAGTTGGATAAAGGTACAGTTATTCTGCTTTACTTTATAGCCCCAGCCAAGGAGTTGGATAAAGGTACAGTTATTCTGCTTTACTTTATAGCCCCAGCCAAGGAGTTGGATAAAGGTACAGTTATTGTGCTTTACTTTATAGCCCCAGCCAAGGAGTTGGATAAAGGTACAGTTATTGTGCTTTACTTTATAGCCCCAGCCAAGGAGTTGGATAAAGGTAAAGTTATTCTGCTTTACTTTATAGCCCCAGCCAAGGAGTTGGATAAAGGTACAGTTATTGTGCTTTACTTTATAGCCCCAGCCAAGGAGTTGGATAAAGGTACAGTTATTCTGCTTTACTCTATAGCCCCAGCCAAGGAGTTGGATAAAGGTACAGTTATTGTGCTTTACTTTATAGCCCCAGCCAAGGAGTTGGATAAAGGTACAGTTATTGTTCTTTACTTTTTAGCCCCAGCCAAGGAGTTGGATAAAGGTACAGTTATTGTGCTTTACTTTATAGCCCCAGCCAAGGAGTTGGATAAAGGTACAGTTATTGTGCTTTACTTTATAGCCCCAGTCAAGGAGTTGGATAAAGGTACAGTTATTCTGCTTTACTTTATAGCCCCAGCCAAGGAGTTGGATAAAGGTACAGTTATTCTGCTTTACTTTATAGCCCCAGCCAAGGAGTTGGATAAAGGTACAGTTATTGTGCTTTACTTTATAGCCCCAGCCAAGGAGTTGAATAAAGGTACAGTTATTGTGCTTTACTTTATAGCCCCAGTCAAGGAGTTGGATAAAGGTACAGTTATTCTGCTTTACTTTATAGCCCCAGCCAAGGAGTTGGATAAAGGTACAGTTATTCTGCTTTACTTTATAGCCCCAGCCAAGGAGTTGGATAAAGGTACAGTTATTGTGCTTTACTTTATAGCCTCAGTCAAGGAGTTGGATAAAGGTACAGTTATTCTGCTTTACTTTATAGCCCCAACCAAGGAGTTGGATAAAGGTACAGTTATTCTGCTTTACTTTATAGCCCCAGCCAAGGAGTTGGATAAAGGTACAGTTATTCTGCTTTACTTTATAGCCCCAGCCAAGGAGTTGGATAAAGGTACAGTTATTCTGCTTTACTTTATAGCCCCAGCCAAGGAGTTGGATAAAGGTACAGTTATTGTGCTTTACTTTATACTCCCAGCCAAGGAGTTGAATAGAGATAAAATTATTGTGCTTTACTTTATAGCCCCAGCCTAGGAGTTGGATAAAGGTACATTTTTTGTTATTCATTGTATAGAGTTGGATAAAGGTACATCTTTTTTGCTTTATTGTATAGCCATATCCAAGGAGCTGGATAAAGGTATAGTTATTGTGAATTACTGCAGCCTTAGCCAAAGAGTTGGATCAACAGAGATTCTGCCAGGCTGTTGTATCAAAGTTTCTTTCAAAAAGTATCTTTAGCCACACAACTTCTCAAAATCAATGGGGAAAAGGTCATGCAATTTAACTGTGGTTGCTACAATTTGTTTTACCCAATGTGTGCTGTTCTTTATTTAATTTTTTTTATTGAAGACAAAACTTAATGTATTGGTTCATCAATTAAGTGTTTATCTTCCATTTTCCAGTGATCCTAATCAAACTATGCTATGGCTGATTTTGTGTTTGTATACAAGATCCTGTATAATTCAGATCTCCTGTGCTTTTTGCAGAAACTATAAAAGGATCAATTAAATTATCTCCTGTAGGGGTATGATATGCTGATCTATTGATCAACCATAACAGAATTGTATAAGCATGACAGGCAATGTGTTTTAGCAAGTACAGATAATTTGTATATATGGTCTTACCTCTTTTGTTGTATTCATTGTCAAGTAAAATAGTCTTTAGTATGAGGGCAGATAAAAAGCTATACATTATGGCAAATATAAGTTCATTATGATTTATATCCATTACTGATCTTCAGTTTTTCCCATCAAGATTAAGGCATTTACACAGTCCAGTTGAAAAATCACTGCTGATCAGGATAAAAAATGTAAAAAATTAGAAAGTTTTTCATTCTTGTTTAAATATTTCATCAGTATGACCATTAAACTGAGTGTGATCTTGTCGCTTCAGATGGGCTTCAATTTTATTTACGCAATCCTAGAGAGTACTTCATGCTGCGATCCTTCATCTGTTAAAATTGCCCCCAAATACTTGAGGCTGTGTTCTATATCTAGCTAGGTACCTTCGACCTTGATGTCAGTGCTGATGCCCTTGGTGTTGTTAATCATTACTTTGTTCTTCTCTGCACTGATTTCCATGCCATATCCTGCGGAGGTTTTGTCTACTAAGCTAGCTAGTTTTTAATCATTTTCCGCTACTCCATCAATGTTGTCTGCAAAACATAAGTTGGTGACTGTTCTGCATCCGATACTGACTGTCCCTTCATGCTTTTCAAGCTCATCTGCCATGATTCTTTCCTGAAAGTTGTTGAATAATGTGGGAGAGAGCAGACAGCCTTGTCTGACTTCGAGTGTCGTTCTGAACCTGTCCCCTATGCTGCCGTCGGTAGCCTTGTTATAGAGGTGCTGTATTACTGTAATGAGGCTGGCATTGATGTTGTAGTCTCATGGTCACCCATAAGGCTGCATGCCATCCCCTGTCAAATGCCTTCTTGAAATCTATGAAGACATGGTACAGACCTTGCTGGTACTGGAGGTACTTCTGACACAATATCCTGAGGTTGAAAATCTGCTCTGCTGTGCTGCATCTGGCTCTGTAACCTGCCTGCTTCTTGGCAATGATCTTTTCAGCCTGTGGCTTTAGTCTGTTTAGCAGTATCCTCAACATGACTTTGCTTGGATGGCTTATAAGACTGATTGTACGGAGGTTTTGACACTGTTTGCAAGTTGCCTTTCTTGGGGATCGTGATGATCAGCGATTGGGTCCATGGTGATGGCCATACTCCAGTTTGCCAGATCATTTTGCAGATGTTTGTGAAGCACTAATCATTGCTTCTCCCCCTGCTTGGACCAGTTCTCCTGTCATGTTGTCCACTCCTACTGACTTCCTCTTTTTTAGTGATCTCACTGCTGCTTCTACTTCTTCACATAGGATAGGTGGTTGTCATTGTTAGTTGCTGGTGAGGTGTTCAGTACCTTTGGATCTATTGTAGCTCAGTGGTTGTAAAGTTATGTGCAGTACTCTGTCCATCTTTTCAGAATGTCTTTTTCTTTTGTGAGGTAGTTTTTAGCGGCTTTGTCCTGTAAGGAATAACTTGCCATTGTTGTGTGCTTGTTAGATCTTGGACCAATTGGTACGCTTTCTTGCTGTTGTTCTTTTTCAAGTTTCCTTCAGTGTTTTTGGACTGTTCTTCTATCCAGTTCTCCTTTGCTTTTTTTCATGCTTTTCTTAACCTCTCTGTTGACTGTCTTGTACTGCTTTGCCCTTTCTGTATTGTTCTTTTTCTTCTTCAGCTCCCTCCTCTTGTCACACAGGTTCAGGACCTCAACTTTGACCCAAGGCTTCTTGACTCGGCAATGTCTACCAAGGATCTCGCTGGCAGTTTCGGTCATTGCTGTATTAAAGGTGGTCATCAATGTGTCCATGTCTGTATCATCAGCATTGGGGATGATGAGTAGTGCAAATTTCGCACCAATCATTGCCAGAAAGGCTTCTGCTACTTTGGGATCCTTCAGTTTCTCAAGATTAAACTTTATTCTTGTGTGGATCTCTTTCTTGACCTTGTTTAGATGTAGCCTGAAGGTCAACATCACCACATCAAGGTCGTCAATTCCAATGTCCTCTCCAGAAAAGCTTCAAGTCTTGGGTGATGTTTACACTTGAATGTATGCGCCTCTTCACCATAATGTAGTCGATCTGACTGTTGGTCTATTCTTGTGCCATTTCCATCTTCTGGATATTTTGTGTTGGCCGAAAGTGTTTGCCAGCATAAGTTTCTTGTAACTAGCGAATTCCAGAAGCTTCAGGCCTCTCTCATTGGTCATCTATATCTATACCTCTACAAATGGGTATCTGCTGCTGAATTCAGACATTTGGTAAGCCTTACAGATCCTTATGCCTTTAAATGCTGGAAATATAAAATAGATACAAGAGAGCCATAATGGCTCCCATGAAAAATTTGCTGTTATAAATTGTGTGATATAGGTGAAGGTATGGACCATAAATCACACATTAAAATTAATGACGATTATAGCTAGATGACAGAAGCCATACAAGTACAAACACAGCAGCAGTTTTATTCAGTATTTAAGATCACGGTTCCATAAAATATAAATCAGCATAATATAATGTTGGAACAGAGTGCCCACAGACACTTTGTGATATAAATGCATATGTGTATTTGATCATTATAGTACACATTTATGCCTTTCTAATCATGTGATGGCATAATACAAAAATATTGCTAGACTTGACATGTTATTAGGATTGGCATCTCACACAAGACTATCAAAATTTATTGTTTATTATTTAGTCATTTATTATGTGAATATTTTTTTTCTTCTGAGATCCTCATTTTCATTACATAATAAAGAAATGAAGTTCATCTTATACATTTCTTTTCACAGCATGGGCAAATTCTATAGTCTGAGCCTACTAACCCGTTGGTTTGTACCCCCCTGCCGATTTCAATAACTGAAACCTTTAATTTGATAAAAAGTGCAAAGAACTTAGTCAATTCATTCATTGATTTATATTTTCTAACACTGTCATTGTCTTCACATTTCATGCTTAATGGAAGTTGTCAATGTTATAGGTGGACATGCCTAAGACGATTTTTCCAGTTCCTGGACAAGTCCATTTTTAGCAATGGGGTGTATGTGCAACTAAAGATATACATACATATGTCGCCTGCTTCCGATATTTACAGTGTCACATCAAGCAAAGGAAAAGAATGAGAAAAAAATTGACTTTCACGTGAATTTAACGTGGTTTCATTAATATGTTCATGTGTGCAAAGGAATATAATTCCAAACTCAATGTTATGGTAATTTACGGAATTATCGGGCAGTTACCGAAAATGATGAATTATGTCATTATGCTGTCGGATGGAAATAAACTACCCCATAGTGTACTGAATAGTATGGAAAGTCTGTTAAGCATGAAAAGTGCATGGGGATACCAGTATTAGTGCCATTCTGGTCCCAGTCAGGTTAGAAATTATAAATCAATGATTCAGTTGACTTAGTTCTGTAAACTTTTTATCACGTTAAATGTTTTAGTTATTGAAATCGGTAGAGGGGTACAAACCAATGGGGATATAGCTTTGGACTATAACATATATCCAAATCATGTTATCGACCTATCACTCTCACCAAAATCTAAGACTTGAATTTTCTTATTTTAAAGAAAAATCTAACAGACAAAAACTTATCAGGATTTAACAAGGATTTAAAATGTGTGCAACTTACTGACATTGAACTTGTAGCTTCACTACGCCATTTTCTCTGTTGAAATAATAAACAATTTATATCCACAGTACTTTGCTCAATCACTACAAACCAAGCCAAGTAATGGCAATATTGAGGTATAGTTTTCACGATGATAACTTAAATTGTGCCCTGCAGACATCCATTATGGTTGCCACAATGTTCATATCAACATTGGGTTTTCATCAAGTCTTCTGATTGTGCCTTGTTCTAAATGAAAATGGTACCAATCTTACACCCAACAGCTAATTTGAAATCTCAACATTCAAGAATATCAGAGATGGTTTTAACACTCAGAAGTAAAAATATAAATTGGTCTTATCTTTAATTCATGCAAATTCATTTTGGATTGTAGAATGTCGGCTAGTTTGAAGAAATCTTGTTTAATTTGTGCTGTTATATGATTAATTTTAATGAGATGTTTTAACATCAGATGATAATTTTAATAAAGACTGTATTTCCCTAAAACTCAAAGTAAGAAGGTTAGAGAAAGAACTAATGATATTGCAAATTAAGTCCCAAATAATCTTTGAATTACGAACACAATTCCTTAAAAATTGAATTTCTGAATAAACTGTTATGGAAATCCAAACTAAATACAGTGCTAAAGGTGAGTATCTTTAATGTATGTATGTATGTATGTATGTATGTATGTATGTATGTATGTATGTATGTATGTATGTATGTATGTATGTATGTATGTATGTATGTACATACATATGTTATGTATGTACATACATATGTATGTGTGCATGCGTGCATGTATATATATATTTTGTATGTAGGTAGGTAAGTATGTAGGTAGCTAGGTATGTATGATTTAATGGCAAATCAGAACAATACAGGCTTTGTAGTGCCAAGCAATTTTAGGTATCCAAACATGGCACTAAGAAACAAATCCCCTCCCAAAAAAAGAATCAAATCAAAATGCAAAGTGAGATTGTTAAGCAAGTTAAGTTTCTGATATTATCCTCATTCCAGAGCTTTCAAAGAAATCTCCTCAAGAATCCAAAGCTACTGTACAAGTGGAGACACTGTCCAACAAGTCAGTTGTTGTGCAGACAGTAAATCTACGCGTAATGTTGGGATATGCCAAATTGTACATTCCTGCTGATGCTAAGGTAATCAAAGATTTTTATATGTATGTGGATATATATATATATATATATATATATATATATATATATATATATATATATATATATATATATCAGCTTTTTATTTGTTAGATCCAAACATTAATGTCAAAGATTAAGAGACTATCTGTTGGAGTTTGCACTGAGACAAGGAATACCAGTCAGGGGGTTACATTATTTGTCTCCCACAAGACCCAGTCTTGTACAAACACCAACATCAATCATTTTTCTCAATGAATATTTTCTTTAATTAAAATAACCCTGCACTTTTTCAGTATAGTAAGCAGATTGAAAACACAGTATTTATTATTTATAAAATAATTTTTTTATATTGCTTCTCATTCTATAAATATCAGATTTTGCAATCTTTCTTGGAAAGCTGAATAATTATCCAAGCAGAATCTGGCTATAAATAATGTTTTTAGAAAAGAAACCAAAATCAGGAATAAAACAAGTTATGATTTTTATGTGTTGCAGTTAATGCATCATGAACATCTCAAGCTACATGGTTTTATTTTTGTAATGCACATTAATAAGATCATGTCAATGAGTGCAGTGGGTGGTATACCCAGTCAGCTATAAGTACACAAGTTCTACATATGAGAAAATAGAGACATATCATTTTATATCATTACTGTATTTTCACATTTAATAGATTTATGTCATGTGAAAATAACAAGAAATAAATAATGTGTTTTACAGAGATAACTTTATACTTACAACATTTCTAACTTGAAAACGTTCCCAGATAGGCAAAGGGTATGGGATAAAGTACACATCTCTTGAAAATTATCATTTTCTGTCTTGGAAATGTGGCAAAAGTGTTCCCATTACTGGTACAATGATTAGGTACATGGAAATATATGAAATAGTGTGTGGACTAATGAATGTACCACTTTGATTGGTAAGTGCAGGATTTTCATTTATTTACAATGTTTGATTCAAGTGAGGCTGATGAAGTTTTAAGAACACAGGTGAGAACACAGGTGAGACAAAACAATTCTGGTTTTTGGCATCTTTGTGGATGCTTTTTAGAGAGTATGGATTTTTTTAGTAATTGATGTATGTTGCCTTTGTGTCTATAAATATCATCAGAATTTTATCCACCCTGTTATTGTAAATCAGTGCCAAATTCATTTCACACAAAGTATTTAAAACTAATTAGATAGTTTTCGCTACATTTAATGATGCTTACCCGAAAATTTACTAAGTTACAGATAGGATAAAGTTTGCCATGTTATGTTTAGTTTCTAGCATAATACCAATAATTCAACTTCATTTGTGTGTGTCTCTCAAAATGTTTAGTATGGTATTTTGTCAGAGTTGGAGAGACCTGAAGTTTCTTTACAAGCAAATTTCTTTTTGCTACATATCTGTTGTTTTTTATTTTATAACAACTCCGTCAGGCATAGCAGAAGACAAATTTTTTTCTTCTTTTTAAAAGTAGTTTTTAGCATGTGGACACCATGACTGAGACAGTGTGTATACCTTGTTGACAAACCATCATGTGTGCCTCATTTAAAACCAAGAATGCACCTCTGGGTATTGTGGTGCCCATACAGCAGAACAGCAGAAAATTGCTGAGGTGATGAGAACATGTGACCCTTGTAATACCAGAGCTGACAACACCTTTACTCCTATACCAACTCATGTTTGCTCCACATGTCTGTGTCTGGATTGGTCTCATCTTTACATGCACTGTTTGACAACAGATAACTGAAGCTGTGATTGTGTTTGACACAGATGGATGAACATTATAATACACCCTGTGGAGTGAACTCACAGAAACAAATCTACATGTGTTCAAAACGAAAGCATATGAATACTATCTAGAAAGGCAATTCATTGTAAATACTTGAATACTTGCACTGATTTATTCTTGTAATGTATTTCATGGACACTTTGTGTCTTTATACTAAATGTAATTTTTTTTAGACTTATTTCTATCTGGTATTGACAACAGTTCTTCCTGAGGACTTCAGGGGAGAATAATATAATATACTGTGGTACCCTCTTTATATAAAGTATTTTTTATTATTATTATTATTATTATTATTATTATTATTATTATTATTATTATTATTATTATTATTATTATTATTATTATTTTTATTTTTATTTTTATTATTATTATTATAAACTTATTCTCCTCTTCCAACACTTGGAATCTCATTGCTCCCACTGTTAAAATGAAGTAGTGCAGACACATTGCTTTGCTTACCAAAGCCCAGCTATGGGGAATGAATTTCCCATATATCTTAGACACAAGAACACTGTTATTTCATTCAAAAGTGGTCTTAAAACTTACTTATTTTAACTCTTAAAACTCACCTGATTTGACTACAAGAATGAACATAATAATGATTACTTCCTCAATTATTGTCAGCATGACTTTGTTTTTTACTTTCATGGTGTTTACTTTTGTAATCTTGTTTTATATATTTTTATGTGTGATCTAATTGTAAAGCTCTTGTAGCTTCTGAAGATTAGGCCATGAACTAAATTCACATTATAAATATCATCACCTTCTAAATTGCTGAGTAGACATTCACCAAACTTGGTAGATTAGTTATCCAAATGGTAATTGTTTGTAAAGAAAAGGTGTGATTTTTAACCATCTGTAAGAAATTATGATTTTTAACCATCTGTAATAAATTATGATTTTTAACCATCTGTAATAAATTATGATTTTTAACCATCTGTAATAAATTATGATTTTTTACCATCTGTAAGAAAGGTATGATTTTTAACCATCTGTAAGAAAGGTATGATTTTTATCCATCTGTAAGAAAGGTATGATTTTTAACCATCTGTAAGAAAGGTATGATTTTTAACCATCTGTAAGAAAGGTATGATTTTTAACCATCTGTAAGAAAGGTATGATTTTTAACCATCTGTAAGAAAGGTATGATTTTTAACCATCTGTAAGAAAGGTATGATTTTTAACCATCTGTAAGAAAGGTATGATTTTTAACCATCTGTAAGAAAGGTATGATTTTTAACCATCTGTAAGAAAGGTATGATTTTTAACCATCTGTAATAAATTATGATTTTTAATCATCTTTAATAAATTATGATTTTTAACCATCTGTAAGAAAGGTATGATTTTTAACCATCTGTAATAAATTATGATTTTTAACCATCTGTAAGAAAGGTATGACATTTTTTACTCCTACAGTCTCGGTTGAGGTCAAAATCAAATGTAAAAAATTGCAGTGACCTCATATTTTTAGAATTTTTTTGGCCAAACTGTTACACTGGGTACTCTATACAGTTGTTGAAACAGTTCCACAGAAACCGGGAGCCAATTATTTTAGTGTTTGACAGTTTATTAGCATTTGAATGTTTACAAGTAGATGATTAAAGTAGTTAACCTCAGAATGCAGTGTTTTACTCTAAACATGTTCAAGACTCTGTCAAAAATGATAGAGAAGGCTATGTCAGGAATTGCAGATTGACATTTTTGGGATTGATCTTAACTATTGTTATGTTTAACTTGAATTTAACCAAAGCAAATTTTTTTTTGTGTATTGCATGACAGTTCTTAAAAGAAATGTATCAACAGCAATGTTCCTGTTCTTTTTTATGTTAGGGTCCTAGTAACTGTTAGGATCCTAGTAACAGTTAGGATCCTAGTAAATGTTAGGATCCTAGTAACTGTTAGGGTCCTAGTAACTGTTAGGATCCTAGTAACTGTTAGAGTCCTAATAACAGTTAGGATCCTAGTAACTGTTAGGATTCTAGTAACTGTTAGGGTCCTAGTAACTGTTAGGATCCTAGTAACTTTTAGGATCCTAGTAACTGTTAGGATCCTAGTAGCTGTTGGGATCCTAGTAATTATTAGGGTCCTAATAACTGTTAGGATCCTAGTAACTGTTAGGGTCCTAGTAACAGTTAGGATCCTAGTAACTGTTAGGGTCCTAGTAACTGTTAGGATCCTAGTAACTGTTAGGGTCCTAGTAACAGTTAGGATCCTAGTAACTGTTGGGATCCTAGTAACTGTTAGGATCCTAGTAACTGTTAGGGTCCTAGTAATTATTAGGGTCCTAATAACTGTTAGGATCCTACTAACTATTAGGATCCTAGTATCTGTTAGGGTCCTAGTAACTATTAGGGTCCTAGTAACTGTTAGGGTCCTCGCAACTATTATGGTCCTGGGAACAGTTATGATCCTAGTAACTGGCTACAAAAAGAAACATCAAGACCTTAAAAAAATAAAGCAAAATATACCAAGAAGAACACAATAAACACAGAGTTCAAATTGTGGAGGTGCATAAAATGTATGACAAATGCAACTTTTTAATATTTGACAAAATCATAAGGTAGTCTTAATTGAAATGACTTCATTATTAATACAGATTGATGCAACCTTAACAAGGGATCATACATATATTTTATCAAAATAAGAAAGAAAAAGCACTTGATTCTTGCAGTACTGCTATATAAACATTTCTGCATTTAAAATGATACATCAACAAAATGATGACCTTCAATGATCATCTTGAAAAACTTGGTATGGTTTCTTTGCCTGAATAGATGGTCATATGAAGATTGGGTTTTCACTTAAAAACATACTGCAGTATTTAGCTGGTTCTGAATAAAACTTTTGCTTATCTGACCTTAAACCTGGTGGAATTGACATGAGATTTTCACCAAATTGCTATAGCAATTATTTCGTTGGTTCCCAATGAAAAAATTGACTACCCTCAGAGGCGGTCGATTGTAGCTAGTCAGTTGCATAGCTAGTTTGATTATATCACATACAAGTATCAAGGCAAGATATCAGCATAAGCGGATTATGACATAAAAATAACTGTTAGGGTCACAAGGAGTTCATTACAAAACAAATTTGAGTATTAACAATATATATTGTTACAAGTTAGACTCAATTTTCTTTGTAACAAACCCCTGTGGTTAGGGTGGTTTGTCAACATGAAATAAGGATTTGCTTATGAAACAATTGATTCCAGTGCATTTTTATATCCAAATTTGCAGCTTTCTGTCATGGTGCCTTTGAATTTCTCCACTCCAAACTCGAGACTGTATATACCGATTTTATCAGCCAAAAATGTTATAGCCAAAAATATGGCCAGAAGGTATATTGTGTTGCCAATATGTAAAACATAATTGCAATTTGCGACATTGGCGAAGCTCAGCACAATCACTGTTATTGATTTAATTTCCAGTTGCCGTATAAATATTGCCTGCAAACTCGAAATCAAGAGACTTGGATAAAATGCTGTTTGCAAATTTAGACAAACGTTTTGTAGTTAAATAAAAAAATGATGAAAATTTCAATGAGATTCAGAACTGTGCTAAAGTTGCTATAACTTATAGTTCGGATGCGACCGGAGTGTAAAAAAAACCCATGATTTCAGGCTTAGTTTGGACTGCAACTTTTGCTGGTTGGACTGCAACTTGCTGTGGGACTCCTATTTTTACCAAATTAGGAGTCTTTGACTCCTAGTTTTAAAATTCTAGCGAGACCTCTAGACCACTTTCTATGTAGAACCATTGACCTTCCGCAATTAACTAGCAACATTCACATTTACACTTTGGAGGCAAGTAATCACATTACAAGCATCTTGTGCCACTCTGCCTTGGAAGCCCCTCAGATCTGTATCACAAGACAAGCATCTTATACTCTGCTACGAAAGCCCCTCAGACCATATGTATAAGTCTTGTATGAAAGACTAGAAGTGGAAGATACCTGTGACAACTGGATTAAAAGTGCAGAATGTTACTGCTAGACCATCAGTGATGATGATGATGATGATGTTGACTGATATGTGGACTCTGTAATCATCCTCAGGCATTGGGGGCTAGACCTATATATTAATGCCAACCCATTCATATGTATTCTGTGGCACAAATCATACAAATTAAAATTAACAAATAATTTATAATTAGGTATAACCCATTAAGGACATCTGCAAAACATACTGGAATACATGCAGTAGGCATAAATCAGCAGTTCAACACAGAATATCAGAACAAAAAATACTAGCGTGCAGATGTCCACAAGGTCTTTAAAAAACCCCTCCCCTTGTCCACATTTGAACACCCACTCCCACCATCTTTGTGGACGTCCTTTTATGGCTGATCCCTTACAAGAAATGATATAGTGTAAAAGTATGCAGAAATAATATGACATTCACAGGCATTAATGATTTTTCTGACAAATCATTTATTAAGTTTAGCAAAACATTTCTTCAAAAGAAATAATAAGGGAATCTTAGCATCTGACCACACATTTACAGCAATACAAAATTAAACTATTATTCTCATCAAAAGCATTAGGTCTGAGAACAAAATAAAATAGCAGAACATAGTGATCATTTTAGTTAGGATACAAATTCATAATTTCTGTATTAGAATAGAAATCCCTAATGTAAAATCTATAATCATGGACAAGAAATTAGTAGTTAAGGGACTGATCAATGACATCTACAAATAATAAACTACCAAGAAAATTTGTGATTTCACAGTATCAGACATACATGGCTGACAGACAAACAAACAAAAGGACAAAAGATTGATCATAATGAATGAATACAAATAGAAATATCCAGTAGATTATATGATCTGTAAGAATTCAGCAGATTACCTCCAGCCAGCTGTCATTTAAATTGCTTCTGTCTCCAAGCCAATATTAAGATTGCTTCTACCACCCACTAACCCATAGCCAGAAATTATGTAAAAATAAATATACTTCTGTAGAAGGAAAGTTTTTTTTTATTAAAACATATCTGACAGTGGATCTTAAGTTTTTAAATTGCTTTTGTTGTGGTTTGGTTGACTTTGAATGTGCCTTTCCCCCCTCCTCGGGGGTATATGTTTTAATGGCACAGCCTTTAATGGGCTGTATTATTTAAAACCATTCAATGGATTTGAAGACAATTCTGGCATATATTTCCTTTCATTTAGTATATTAATTTCAGGTAATGGTTCGTTTTTCAGTAAGTAGTACACTGCACTTCTATGTCCTTTATCACAGGTTTTGGAGTTTAGATCTCTCTATGGCCAGAAAGTTGAGAAGTCAATTCTGCTCAAAAACGGTGGAAATATTGACCTTCAAGTGACCTTGTTAGTCTCCAGACACAAAGAGCTCTTCTCTGTGATCCCTTCAACTATCACAATACAGCCACATAGCCTCTTCAGGGTCAAGGTTATTTTCTTTTGTCCTAGCACCAAGCCAGACAAAAAAGAGTGGTAAGTTTTTATATAATATTTTATGAGTCTCGGGATCACTTTTGTTTAAATGGGGATTTTGGGGGTTAGCTCACCTGACTATGATACAGATCTGCATTCTTTGAGCAACATGCATAGTCTGTTATCAACTGCTTGTTACCATTCTGAAGACGATATTTATGACTGACTTGAAATATCAGCTTATATCATCAAAATTTTGGACAAGGTCAATAATGACTGAGATGGACAAATAAAGACATGAAATTAGGTCATCTTGCAACTGTTGGCTGAGCATTATCACAGGAGGCCTTTTATTTATTTTTTTATCTGATATTGATTAAACCTGGAATATGGATTTTTATTGTCAAGTTATTGAATGAGTTGTTTCATGAGCAAGATCTACATAGATTTATGAGGCAATATTGTCTATGCCTGTTACCTTTCCGGACGTCATATTTTGATTTGATTATGCTCAGACTTGGTAAATAAGCTTATAATGTTATGCTTTTGAAGTGGTTCTGTAATAAGGTTATCTTGCATCTCATTAGCTGTGCTTGTCTCTATAATATATATTTCGTATTTTTATACAATTTTGCCCTATTAGACCATAGCAAAGTAGGTAAAATTGGCTCATAAATTATCTCATAAATGTGTATTGGTAACATGTTCCGCTATGACATGATACAAACAGTTTGAAGAAAGTTTTTATAGGAACTTATCCTTAAAATATAACATGCCATAGTTAATGTATATCTTGGAACTGTGTATATACTGGGACAAGATAAATTATTTTTGTTCCTGTCCCATAACTGATTAATTATTCATTTCATTGTCCCAGAAGTTAGACACAAACCAAAATTATGTTGACTTTGCCACCCCTGCAGCAATAAATAAATAGAATGCTTATTGATAACACACCTTTTTCATGTTACTTATTTTTAGTTTTTGTTCTTCATAAGCAATTGAATGTGCAAAGAAAAGTATGCACTGCCCAGAATTGTGCTCTGTGAAGTAGCATATATACATATTGATAGTGGTATCCATTATGTTAAACAAAACTATTAATAACATATTGTTTATGTGATTAGGCCAAATGGGATATGTTCATTATACATGTATATGGGTACACACAACACTAATCTACAGTGATTAAGCACATAGTAATACATTCATTATACATGTACAGTAGTCCCCCTCTTATAAGGCCACCCTTAGTGCAACAGGAAAGTGGCCTTATAATGCGGGTGGCCTTTCTAGAGGGGGATGACAAATGCAAAAAGAAATACATGTACATACATGTACAACATACAGTATTTAGAAAGTCACAACTACATTTCATTCTAAAACATTTAATATTTTCATTTAAAAATCACATGCACATTGTGAAATCAATGTGAAACTATTTGATCATTTTCAAAAGAATGCAATCAATAACTATTGATATACATGTAGTTTTAAAAATGTCTTTAAAATAATGTTACATATCACATCATCTGTTACCAACAGGCACTTAAATACAATACCAATGTTACTAAGAATTCTTATGCTGGAAAAATTTGTCCTGTGTTTTCATGATTATGTCCACAAGTTCAACATTGTTTGTTGTGAGACCATACTCCATCAATTTTGTGGAATGTGACCATGCAGTCCTCAGTGTAATGCACTGTTTGACTGGATTTTGATTTTCACATGTATCACTGTCACAGTCACTTTCCTCATCCTGGCATGTTTCACTTGAACTTTTGGCACCTTCTGTCATTAATGACTCCCAGTCATCACTTAGTGTGCCCTTGGTAGCTAATCCATCATCACACTGAACATAATCCTTAAGGGTTGTTCCATGTGGTATAAGGGGTAGAATGTCCTCTTCATCCCAGTTTTCCTCCTCTGCCTCTGGTACACCCAATACCTCTTGGAAAAACCCACATTTCCGAAAGCATTTTTGAATTGTCTCAGCTGTCAGGGCATCCCATGCTGATGTCAGCCATTGGATTGCATCCAGCAGAGTCACCTTTTGTGCTATCATTGATGCAGCTGTTGTACATGTATTATCCATCAGGAACAAAACATGTCTCAGCAGCTTTTTCCTGTAGTTCGCTTTGACCGTCTGGATTATCCCAGCATCCAGAGGCTGAAGTTTTGCAGTTGTATTTGGAGGAAAGTATGACACCTTGACATTTGATAAATCCAGTTTTGGGTGTGCAGCACAGTTGTCAAGGAAAAGCAGGATCTTTCTGTTCTGCACTTTCATTTGCTGATTAAGTTTTTTTTATCCAGGACACAAATATCTGTCCTGTCATCCATGCCTTTTTGTTTGCCTCATAGGCAACTCTCAAATGTGCTTGGTTATATCCCTTAAAGCACATTGGATTTTGTGATTTTCCTATCACCAGTGGCTTTAATTTCTCACCGGAACTACTGGCGCAGAGCAAAACTGTAAATCTCTCCTTTGCTTTTTTCCCACCTTTACACGAGTCCCCTTTTTTTACCAATGACTTTGTTGGTAACAGTCTAAAAAATAAACCAGTCTCATCACAATTAAAAATATCCTTTGTGTCATATCCCCTGCATATATTGTTCAGTTTTTTGCTCCAATCTTCAACAATTTAATTATTGACATCAGCTGATTCTCCGCTAAGGACAGAACACTTAATATTGTGTCGGACTTGGAATCTGTGCAACCATCCGTTACTTGCGGTAAAGTCGTTGTATCCTATTTTAACTGATAAAATTGTTGCTTTTTCTTGTATTAATCGACCAGTAAGTGGAATGTTCTTAGCACGCACAGCGCAAAACCATTCAAAAACCTTTTCATTCAAATCAGGATACAAACATCTCCTGGCTCTAACAATTTTCCTTTCTCTGTCCATTCCACCTTCCCATTTCTGGAGAATTGCTTCCCTGTCTTTCACGATATTGTTTATATGAGTCTTTCCAACATCAAATTTTTCTGCCAGAATCCTCGAACTCTCCCCCTTTTCGGTCAAATGAATTACTTTCACTTTCTCTTCTAAACTGAGAATTTTTCTTTTCTTCGACGACATTTTGATCTTTTTGCAATTACTTATTCCAATGTTGCCAACTACAAGACTGAATAGAATTTTTTTATTCCTTTATACAAAATGCCATGTTTTTAAAGGCAGGGATCTTGTCACGTGATTAATTAGTCGCAGTCTGGTACCCTATTCATTTTACATTGTTTTACACAGGGACTGAAGCCAAAATGGCTTCCATAAGTACACATAATTGACCAGAACAATAGCACCTCGTGGCCATTAGGATTTGCAATCTTTACAATTATGGTCAGTAATAATAGCCGCTAATTAGGGAAGTGGACAAGCTCCACATTTTAATAATGGAAGCCATAACGGCCATCAAACCGTTTTCACACTGGCTTGTGGATTGTACATCAATACTGCCACTTCTCAGATGTTACTACTATTAATAAGTGTAATCTTAACAATCATCGGTGACTAAACCTGACATCTTATGATAACGGAAGTAAGGATAATAACTTACCTTTTTGTTTGGATTACAATTTGAGTCTTTCTGGGCTTTATGTAATAAATGTGGCTTCTTCTTAGCTGTAAATGATATAATATTATCCTTAGTGGTAACGGTACTTTAGTCAACACTTCTATCAAGAACAAAAACCTGACATCGTGGGAAAAATATCAGATTACTTAACACATTAGGAATAAAATTGGTTATGGATACATATTATAAAATAAAATGTGGCCGCTGGTGAGGGGTAAATTTTACATTTTTGCAAAAATATGCTGGCCGCTGATCGCGTTAGCTGGGTGGCCTTTCGTGAAGGGGTAGATTCTGGCCATAAGGAGCGGGTGGCCGCTGGTGAAGGGGGCTGTTCAAGAGGGGGACTACTGTATATGGGTACACACAACACTAGTCTACAGTGATTAAGCACACTGTAAAACAATCATTATACATGTATATGGGTAGAAACAGCACTTGTCTACAGTGATTAGGCACACTAATACATTCATTATACATGTATATGGGAACACACAGCACTTGTCTACAGTGATTAAGCAAACTGATACATTCATTCTACACATATAATTCATTCTACACATATATGGGTAAAGACAGCACTTGTCTACAGTGATTAGGCAATTTGTGATATGTTCATTATACATGTATATGGGTAGACACAACACTAATTTAGTTATAAAGCATATAGTGATATGTTCATTATACATGAGTATGGATACACACAACACTAATCTACTGTAATTAAGCACACTGATACATTCATTATACATGCATATGGGTACACACAACACTAGTCTACAGTGATTACACTGATACATTCATTATACATGTATATGGGTACACACAACACTAATCTACAGTGATTAAACGCTGTGATACAGTCATTATACATATGTGTACACACAACATTTGTCTGCAGTGATTAAGTACACTGATACATTTATTATTCATGTATGTAGGTAGACACAACACTAATCTACAGTTATAAAGCACATAGTGATACATTCATTATACACCTATATGGGTACACACAACATTATATTATACATGCATATGGGTACACACAACACAAGTCCATGGATGTACACAACACTGGTGTAGTACACTGTGATATATTACACATGGCTATGGGTGTATATACCAATAACTGACATTGAATTAGAATGATTTGTCATCAGTTCTGCCTAGCAGAAGTCAATAGAAGATTGACAGTAGTGATGTAGGTGACAGAACACATGAGCATTCAATCTCAACCATTGTATTCCCTCTCACTACATCCAGTAAAATAAACATGGTTTTTCTTTTTTCTATCTTTTGTCATTTGGTTCAGGTTGATCATATTTCAGATTTCCCATAGTGAAAAAGATCTTTACAGTGGACCCTTATAAAACCCCTCAGTATAAGACTGCCCCTATATAATGTGGCTAAGGCCATGGTACAGATTAAATTGTTACATTCTATTCTATTATTGCTAATCCTTTTATTATTCTTTGTTTTATGTTTAAAAAACTGCAGACAATATTTTTGGAACAACCCTTATTATGAGGTTCCCTCAGTTATGATACCAGTTGCTTTCATGTTTCTTACGAACAGTGTTATAAAGGGGAGCAATTTATTGAATATTAAGTCTTTTTTTTAATTACAGCTTGTTACTTCTGCACCAAGAACCAGATGGAGATCTATATGAAATACCTGTTGTAGGTCATGTGTTGGTTCCCTCAAAGTCAGATCCACCTCTCATCTTCAGTGACCGCAGCCAGCTCCCATTCTATGGGGTCCAAGTTGGACACAAAAAGTAGGAGCATAGAAATAGTATAATGTTGTGATATGAGTCCCTTTTAAATAGACAACACCATATCTTGCCAATTAGTGTATTCTGTCGTATTTATGGTTTTAAATGGACTTTGTTTTTGTTAATGGTTAACATCAAAATGACCAGATATAATTTTGATAGGTTTTTAAAAACTGGGTGTCCAGGACTCCCATTTTGGTCAAAATAGGAGTCCCTCCAGTAAATGTTAGTCTTCTCCCAAAAGATGTGAACTTTGCAGATTAGAAGAAATATTTGTTGCCATTAAGTTTAATTTCCTCATTCTTTGTAACACTGACATATAGCTCATGTTTGTTCATGAGAGTGTGATTGAATTTTATCAGTTCTGTCTTATTCCAAACACTAAGCCAGGCATCACAAACTTCCTTACAACTGGCTAATGGCCCATCCAAACACTAGGCCAGGCATCACATACTTCCTTACAACTGGCTAATGGCCCATCCAAACATTAAGTCAGGCATCACATACTTCAATACAATTGGCTAAGGGCCCAAATGGCCCATCCAAACACTAAGTTAGGCTTCACATACTTCCTTACAATTGGCTAAGGGCCCATCCAAACATTAAGTCAGGCATCACACACTTCCTTGTAATTGGCTAAGGGCCCATCCAAACATTAAGTCAGACATCACATACTTCCTTACAATTGGCTAATGGCCCATCCAAACACTAAGTTAGGCCTCACACACTTCCTTGTAATTGGCTAAGGGCCCATCCAAACATTAAGTCAGACATCACATACTTCCTTACAATTGGCTAATGGCCCATCCAAACACTAAGTTAGGCCTCACACGCTTCCTTACAATTGGCTAATGGCCCATCCAAACATTAAGTCAGGCATCACACACTTCCTTACAATTGACTAATGGCCCATCCAAACACTAAGTTAGGCATCACATACTTCCTTACAATTGGCTAATGGCCCATCCAAACATTAAGTCAGGCATTACACACTTCCTTACAACTGGCTAATGGCCCATCCAAACACTAGACCAGGCATCACACACTTCCTTACAATTGGCTAATGGCCCATCCAAACACTAAGTTAGGCCTCACACACTTCCTTACAATTGGCTAATGGCCCATCCAAACACTAAGTTAGGCCTCACACACTTCCTTACAATTGGCTAATGGCCCATCCAAACATTAAGTCAGGCATCACACACTTCCTTACAACTGGCTAATGGCCCATCCAAACACTAGACCAGGCATCACACACTTCCTTACAACTGGCTAATGGCCCTTCCAAACACTAAGACAGGTGTTACATATCACCTTGTTCAAAGTAACACAAAGAAAGAGTGAAGACCACAAGCTTTCTAAATTTTAACAAACATAATTTATTTCCCTAGAAAACATAGAGAAAAAGTAAACATATGAAACAAGACTTATGATTTACGAAGACTATCCAAAAAATTGTTCTAAAGTTGTGAAAACACACAAGTCCTGTGAATAAACAGTTCTAAAGTGATACAGTCTGAATGTCAGTTCCATTCCAAGATGGCGGATGATGTTAGACAAAGGTTAACACAAAATGTCCAGAATTTTCACTGTGATGTACAATTTGTATTGTTCTGTTCCAGTTTAGAAATAATTTTAGCAAATGTCTTTGTTCAAAGCCAGTAGTATTGTTCTCCAGGGAAAATTAATAATTTAGAAAGTAGATAAAGTATAGCTACCACCACTAACAATACATGTACGTCCAAACAAACAACTCTTTCCAGCACAGAAATACCTTTTAAGTACTAGAAACTCTATAAGATGTTATGATGTGACTAATCTTAATGACCGACTACAAATGAATATATCTTACAGGTAACTGAGCATTTAAAACAAGCTAATACATCATTTTATGTACACATACATGAAGAACATGTGATTTTGAAATCACACCTGGGTATTACAAAACGTAAACATGTATAATTTTAGAAACAACCTTTGTCACAGCCAATCATTTACATAGGTCTTCCTGACTGTTTACTTGCAATGACAAAATCTTCACATGAAACTCATGTATATACATGAGTCACATTTTACGTTTTAAGTAAACACGATGTTTCTAACAAGATATCAGACCCATGCAAATATAACCATTAGCATAATAGTAATTACATTTAATGATATAAATTGAAATAATATTTAAATAGAAATAAAATAGAAGAATTCAAATCTTAGCTTGAAGACAATAATGAAAGCTAAAGTTGTTCATTTGATATACTCTTGTTAATAATCACATGTACATCTCTGAGTCATTCTTCCTCTAAATTCATTCACTATGAATATCTGCACATTATTCAACCCAATCTTTGAACTTGCTTCATAGTGATATATTATAGTCTACCTGTATGTATGACTATACATCACAGTGATATGTCATAGTCTACCTGTATGTATGTCTGTGTAGCATAGTTATATGTCAGTCTATATGTAGGTATGTCTGTGTAGCATAGTGATAGGTCATAGTCTATTTGTAAGTATGTCTATACATCACGGTGATATGTCATAGTCTATTTGCATGTATGTCTGTGTAGCATAGTGATATGTCAGTCTATATGTAGGTATGTCTGTGTAGCATAGTGATAGGTCATAGTCTATTTGTAAGTATGTGTAGCATAGTGATAGGTCATAGTCTACCTGTAGTTATGTCTATGCATCATAGTGATAGGTTATGTATGTATGTCTATACATCACTGTGATATGTCATAGTGTATTTGTATGTGTGTCTGTGTAGCATAGTGATAGGTCGTAGTCTATTTATAAGTATGTCTGTGTAGCGTAGTGATAGGTCATAGTCTACCTGTATGTATGTCTGTGTAGCATAGTGATAGGTCATAGCCTGCTTGTATGTATGTCTATGCATCATAGTATAGTGTACTGTATGTACATCTATACATCTGTCTGTCCATCACACAGCATTGTTAGCAGAACTCAGTAATGCACTCCATCTAAACTGATTGTGAGAGATCGCTTATATTTGGTATGATGTTTTAGAATGATCAGCATTGTAACCAGAACTCCATCTGCACTGATTGAGGGAATTTGATCATATTTGGTATGCTGTTTTACATTATGAGTAGGTGACTAAGTTTTCATATCCTGGATGAAGCATACTTGAAAAAAGGCAGTTTGGAATCAAAGGTCACATTCTCACATGTAATACAGCCATGAAACCAGAACTTGATCTACACTGAATGATATTGATAATATTTTGGGATGGGTAATTAGATGACAGAAAGAATGATGCAGGTCATGAATGCAGTCTAATGTGATAGCGGGGTGTTGTGGATTGGTTGGAGTTTGGTGGCAGGGAAAGGGTAAAAAGATGAAAAAAGTGCAGATATTTCAATTTCTAAAATTAAAGAAGATTATAATTTGTTTTCATGTTTTAGAGAGAAAACCATGGGGATCCTGAACAAATATGATCATCCTGTCCCAATGACAGCAGAAATACGAGGTTCAGACTATCAGGTATGTAACAATGCAACTAATATAGCTTTTTAATGTTGGTAGGGGAGGTACCTCCATAAGCAAAGGGCAAAACATTGATATCAATTTTTCAGTTGTGTGAACTATGAGTGCCGTTGTGTTCAAAGTTTATTTTAAAGAGTGTGCATTTCAGAAAGTGGCAAGCATAATAATACTGTGTACAGGCAATTAACCATTCTAAATGATACATTTAGTTTCACATTTGAATACATGCTCCTGACATTGGGTTACCTCCACGTGGTAGGATTCTACCAGTGCTACAGTACTGTACATTTGTTGAAAAAATGCCAGTGGAGAAAATCGTACCCTTTGATGACTTTATAACACTTAATTCAGATTGAAGGGCCCAAGTGGTCTAAAGTCAATGGCTTAACACATGTATGATTTCGTACATTGTGTACTACATCACAAATGATTGTGTTGAATTGGATAAATTCTTGTTTGATCCAAAGTAGATTATTAGATACACAAGGTCCACATGTAATTTTTCATACCTTTTAATTTTTCGTTCACAATCCAGTTATCAAAATAATAATTATTTAAATGTATCATAATTATTCGTATAGATCTCTTTGTATTTGAAAAATTGGTTAAGTTATCGGACATAAGATTTCCGTAAAGAAGATTTACGTTTGCAAAAAAGATCGAAAATACCATATTCCCATTTTGTTTTTACAAAAATTTGTGATTTATAATTATTTTTTGTGTACCAAAATTTACATAATATACAGTATGTAACAAGGTTCAATATACTAATTCTTAGCGCGAATTCTTTTTCACGTTTAACACATTTTAAAATATATTTCCTTTGAAACAAATCTTGAGCCATGTCAGACACCACGTTATAAGCGGGTTTGCGAGTTTTCCAGGATCGAGTTATCAAGGGAGTTGTGTATTTGCAAAGAAACATATTTTGAAAGGAAAAAAAATTAGTATCTTGTGTATACACCACATCATTTCAGCATGCCAAGATCCTTTCAAACCTGCTTATGATATGAAGTCAAGTGTGGGACCTACTTTGTTGTTTTAGCAAGAACAAAAATAAGCTTCTATTTGCTTATAACTAAAAGAAAGTCTCATTTGGAATCTTTCACTTAAAGTGCTATATATTGAACATTTTCTCATGAAAAATGTCAGCAAGTGCACAGAAACTTGAAATAATAAGAAATTTACCAATTTGAATGAGAAATCAATTTTAATAAAATTATCCTGAAAATATAGTTTTGCAATAATTAACAATATTTGACAAAATATTGATGAATGATAATGCTGATAAATGCCTTACTATAACATATGAAATAAATACAAATTAAAATAGTTTGATATGAAATTCATGTTTTAATTTTATCATTAAATTGTTGTAATGTATCTTTATGAATGTGGTATGCTTTGATCTATTCAAGCATGAAAATGGTCAATCAACTCTGACAGTGATGTCCATGAGCATGGAAATGTCAATCATTGTGTATTGACCAAGCTGACATTATTCTGTCAGCTGTCAAGAACTTAATTGACAATGAGACACAAGCATATTGTCTCCAGCTGTTTACATCATATGAAAGGTTTCTAAGTCAAAGTAATACCTATGTGTGGATCACCAATACCTCTTGTTAAAATTACATTGAGGCAACTCATGTTTGTTAGCAGAATCAACATGGATTAGTATTTTGTCATTTCCATGTGTTATTGATGAACAGGTATCATAAGGAGTGACTAGTTGCAAAATATTGAATCATGCATTTTTGGACATGGTTTTTAACCTATGAGTCTCTAGTTCATCAGTGTCTGCTTATGATGAATACACATGGTTTCATATTAAAAGGGAGACAACTCAGACTTTACTGATGTTGAATTTGAGTTATTCTGGTCAATTGATTTACATTAGATGTCTGTCATCAGTACAGTAACATTTACTAACTTTCATTTAACATCCATTAAAAATCTCACATACCAATGAAGGTTGCTATAACTGACCCCACCAATAGATCTTGACCAATATTTGTTTCCTTTATGTTGTGGTCAGTGTTAATGTACCCCATTGCTTACACGTTATTGAGGGAGATGCATAAGTTGCTGTATTACATTGAAACTTAATAATAATAATAATAATAATAATAATTAATAATTAATAATAATAATATATGTCAAAAATTTGTTCCCTAATATGCTTGGAGTTTCTGTCTTTCCTTTTGTAAGCAGAAGGAAAAGTTATCTTAATGCTGTTCACAAGTAAGATGCTGTATTTCACAACAAATTTGTAAAATTTTAAACATAAAATACAACCTTCTAAACTGCAGAAAGGTGTATATGTTTTATTTTGTATAGAATACTGCTTTAGTTTAAAAACTCGGCTGGTTCCGAACACTATCATTATAGCAAGGTACCACTATGTTTGTATTTGACTTAATCTATGACTACTTTCAGATTAGAACTGATAAGGGAAACTTGCTGAATCGCTTAGAAGAGTTGGTTTTGCCACCAGGTCAGACAGAGGAAGTGAGACTTGTGTATATTCCATCATCTGAAGCTGTGCAAAGGGCAAAACTGCTGCTCAAGCCAAAAGCAGCTCCCTTTAAATTAGTGGTGTGTATTTCAGTAAAGACTTTACCTGATCTTTCTAACATTATAACATTACATTTCATTCACCTGCAAAAAGGCAAATCATATGTTATGACCTCCATCTGTCTGTACATCCATCCATTTGTTGCCTTTTTTGGTTTCAGCCCAAGGATATTAATTTTACAATATCAACCTTTACCAACCTAATGGATGGCTTGCAGTTACAGTAAGGAGGAAGCATTTGCTAGTGTGGGTAAAGGTTAAAAGTAAAGAAAACTGGCTGAAACAAGAAAATTTGAATTTTTTCCAGTTACATTAGTTCTGTATTGGAAGACGTAGACCAAACTTTATGGTTGGTTTGGATTTTAGAGAAGCCTTTTGTTGGGATAAGTTCAAAATGTACTACCTTTCAGTGTACATCTTCCTACCTTTCAGTGTATACCTTACTACCTTTCAGTGTACATCTTCCTACCTTTCAGTGTATACCTTACTATCTTTCAGTGTACATCTTCCTACCTTTCAGTGTATACCTTACTACCTTTCAGTGTACATCTTCCTACCTTTCAGTGTATACCTTACTACCTTTCAGTGTACATCTTCCTACCTTTCAGTGTATACCTTACTTCCTTTCAGTGTACATCTTCCTACCTTTCAATGTATACCTTACTACCTTTCAGTGTACATCTTCCTACCTTTCAGTGTATACCTTACTACCTTTCAGTGTACATCTTCCTACCTTTCAGTGTATACATTACTTCCTTTCAGTGTACATCTTCCTACCTTTCAGTGTATACCTTACTACCTTTCAGTGTACATCCTACCTTTCACTGTACATCTTCCTACCTTTTAGTGTACATCTTCCTACCTTTCAGTGTACATCTTCCTACCTTTTAGTGTACATCTTTCTACCTTTCAGTGTATACTTTACTACCTTTCAGTGTACATCTTCCTACCATTCAGTTTATACTTTACTTCTTTTCAGTGTACATCTTCCTACCATTCAGTGTACATCTTCCTACCTTTTAGTGTACATCTTCCTACCTTTCAAAGTACATCTTCCTACCATTCAGTGTATACTTTACTACCTTTCAATGTACATCTTCCTACATTTCATAATGATTTCACAGGTGCTCCACCAAGTCAGGATCTCCAATGCTTGGCTCCTCCTGGGACCTTCCTGTGGTCTCAACAGTTGTGATACAGTGACCTAATTAACCTTTTGATAGATGAGCTCAGGAGATTTAAACCTATTAAGATTTCCAGTCTCAGTCGTATCTATGCTGGGGATGATCAGAGTAGGTTCCTTCACCCAGCTATGGCTTAAAGTTCTGTGGTGTCATCTTAATCAAGTAGAAATGATTGGAAATATCTCTTCTTGCATATTTAAGGTTCCTATGATATTTCAGTTTCTACTGTTTACAAGTTGATTGTCCTCACTTTAAAGGAACTTATCAGTTCCTCAATGAGTGGGACCTTTCTTTTATGAGAATTAAAATACACAAAGTGAATGATGGTGTGAGAGCTGCATTCTGGAGGTATAATAATACCCTCACTCTTTGGCACACAAGACCAAATAAATTCTTTTGTTGGGCCCATTAGTAATGGCACCAGTGGCTCAACCTTCTACCAGTGTACAGTAGTGTACACTATTACCATAAGAGCAGATACTGTAGTTTTTAGTACTGGCATTATTGAATCTGTCAGCCTCTCTCCTTACTGGTAAATGTAACAATGCAATAGTAGAAGGTATTGTATTACTGCTATTAAATATTGTTTTTGTTGGGAGTGGTGATTAAAACTTATTTTGATCATGTAATACTTATTGGTTACTATTGCAAAGATTCCCACCCTGTTATGTTCTGTTTTGTAGGTCCACGTCAAAAGAGGGTAAAAATTCCTTATTTAGTCAGAATTGGTTTGTTGTTCTTTTCAATTCTGGTTATTGATTACTAATTGGAGGAGGGAACATTTAGATTGGATGGGAGTTTATGAGTCACACAAATGTACAGCAATATAATAGTAGCAAGTGATTAATAATTAAAGTTTGGTTTAATCATCCACCCCACCCCACCCAAAAAAAGAACTTCATGTTTCACAGCAGCTTTTGTTTTTTTTAATAAGAATAAATTCCATTACAAAGTTTGTGGATGGCTTGCATTTAAGGTAAAAAAGAAAGTGATAGATTAGGTTCAAAAGTTTTAGGTTTTGCTATTCTGTTAAGAAAAAAATGGATTTTGCACTATCAATTTTAATTGAAGACTGCATTTCTTGACTAATGGTTAAGGACACTGAGACCCATAGGCCAGTAATGTCCAGAGACAACTATGTGTGTGTGTGTGTGCACGTGCGCACATGCATTTGTGTGATGTACTCTTCACATTACACTTGTTGAATTAATAAAAATTGTGTTTTCATCATATCAAAATGACCAACAGTTGAATGTTTAAGTTATTTAAGTATAGACTGAATCAAAAATAGATGTTATTGCATTAAACTCAGACATTGGTCAAATTCAAAGTCAGAATACCTCTTTTTCATTCAATCTCTTATTTTAGATTTAAAATCTTCTTCATTAGAATTAAAAGTGTTTTTTTTTTATAAATTTGCTGATCATTTCATTGTTTGCCAAAACATTTGCTTCAGTACCATTTGATTTAGGATTCAAGAATGACTTAATAACAATTTCATTTTGAAGAAAAGGGTCACAGGATGAGTTGAAATGGTTAAGATTACAAAATCCTTTATTATTATCTCATTATCATTACCATGGAATTACAATGGTCTAGATTACAAAAACCTTTGTTATTATCTCATTATCATTACCATGAAATTACAGTGGTCAAGATTGCAAAAACCTTTGTTACATCTCATTATCATTACATGGAATTACAATGGTCAAGATTACAAAATCCTTTATTATTTTCTCATTATCATTACCATGGAATTACAATGGTCTAGATTACAAAAACCTTTGTTATTATCTCATTATCATTACCATGGAATTACAATGGTCAAGATTACAAAATCCTTTGTTATTATCTCATTATCATTACCATGGAATTACAATGGTCAAGATTACAAAAACCTTTGTTACATCTCATTATCATTACCATGGAATTACAATGGTCAAGATTACAAAATCCTTTGTTATTATCTCATTATCATTACCATGGAATTACAATGGTCAAGATTACAAAATCCTTTGTTATTATCTCATTATCATTACCATGGAATTACAATGGTCAAGATTACAAAAACCTTTGTTATTATCTCATTATCATTACCATGGAATTACAATGGTCAAGATTACAAAATCCTTTGTTATTATCTCATTATCATTACCATGGAATTACAATGGTCAAGATTACAAAATCCTTTGTTATTATCTCATTATCATTACCATGGAATTACAATGGTCAAGATTACAAAAACCTTTGTTACATCTCATTATCATTACCATGGAATTACAATGGTCAAGATTACAAAATCCTTTGTTATTATCTCATTATCATTACCATGGAATTACAATGGTCAAGATTACAAAATCCTTTGTTATTATCTCATTATCATTACCATGGAATTACAATGGTCAAGATTACAAAAACCTTTGTTACATCTCATTATCATTACCATGGAATTACAATGGTCAAGATTACAAAATCCTTTGTTATTATCTCATTATCATTACCATGGAATTACAATGGTCAAGATTACAAAATCCTTTGTTATTATCTCATTATCATTACCATGGAATTACAATGGTCAAGATTACAAAATCCTTTGTTATTATCTCATTATCATTACCATGGAATTACAATGGTCAAGATTACAAAATCCTTTGTTATTATCTCATTATCATTACCATGGAATTACAATGGTCAAGATTACAAAATCCTTTGTTATTATCTCATTATCATTACCATGGAATTACAATTTCTCTTTTCTGTTACCACATAAAGTAAAGACATATTAGTGTTGTATGCTACCAAATACATAGATGATTGTAGACACTTAGTTATTTTAATAAATTTATAAGTGATCAGTGCTTGTTAGTATGAATTCTGTTACCCGAAATAGCTACTTCATATTCATGCACAGATTCCTCTGTCTGGGTATGGTGGAGTAAGCCAGCTAGTGATTCAAGATGCTGAGGCCCTGCCAATCCCAAACTATTACAAGACCGAAGTGGGACCAGTTATCCAAGACCACCCTATCATCAAAACCCTGGTGCTGAGCAACAAAGGCTGTCGATCAGCCCACATTAGAACAGCTGTTTTCTCAGGTAAAATTTAATTTTCTTCATGGATGAGACCCTTCATATACATCCCATTTCCATGTATACATGTGGCCATTGTGACCCTTCATATCCATCCCTATCCATGTATACATGTGTCCATTGTGACCCTGCACATCCATCCCTCTACATGTGTCCATTGTGACCCTGCACATCCATCCCTCTCCATGTATACATGTGTCCATTGTGACCCTGCACATCCATCCCTCTCCATGTATACACATGTCCATTGTGACCCTGCACATCCATCCCTCTCCATGTATACATGTGTCCATTGTGACCCTGCACATCCATCCCTCTCCATGTATACACATTACCATTGTGACCCTGCACATCCATCCCTCTCCATGTCTACACATGTCCATTGTGACCCTGCACATCCATCCCTCTCCATGTATACACATGTCCATTGTGACCCTGCACATCCATACCTCTCCATGTATACACATGTCCATTGTGACCCTTCATATCCATCCCTCTCACTTTATACATGTGTCCATTGTGACCCTGCATATCCATCCCTCTCCATGTATGCATGTGTCCATTGTCACCTTGCATGTCCATCCCCTGTCCATTAGTAAGGCTGTCTTTGTTTAAATACAAATATATTGACCAAAATTGTCTAATGACATAATTGAACTGTTTCAGCAATATAAGTCTTAAGTCTGTACTTAAGACATTTAACTGTTCTTTTTTAAATCAGAATTAAATTTCAGCCAATCAGATTGCTGGATTCAAAACTTCAGTTTAAGTCTATGCTTAAGTTCTGTTGTTGAAATTCAGGTCAGGTTTGGTTTGTTAAAAAAAGAAGAAAGCACACAAGAAGTATCAAGCTTTTGCATTATATAATTTTGTGATGTTTGCATTCATCAAAAAAACTAAAAAATGAAGACTTTATCATTTGGATAATAGTGTACAGTCTCATTAAAAAGAACACCCTGGTGCCTAGAAGTGATCTTCATTAGTGTCAGTTTGCATAACTGACCAAAACCCTCTACTTGCTAACAGGTCCAGTCACCTTGAAATGCTGCTGTTAGTGTTATTTTACAGTTTGTATGATGAACTGATCTCTTTGTTCAATAAAAATAAGCATAAAAAAGAAATCAAATTTATGAAAAGTCAAAAATATAAATAAGGCAAAAAAAACTGACATATCACCAGGGATATTGTACATTTTTATTAGTTGAATGTAATTATATGTACAACAAAACTTACCTTTGTATATTAAGGTACATTTATAAAATGAGAGAAAGGAAGAATTGGAATTTGCTTTTTATGGACTTTACATGTTAAAAAATTGCTTTAACAAGTGTTGAGATTTTGTCTTAAATCACGAAGCGACTTTAAACATCAGACAGGAGATACAAAACTTTTCTGATTGGTTGATTTGGTTTGCATATGTCAAATCAAATGCTACATCTTTTATAGCACAGTTGATGATAAAGAATGATACAGAAGTTGTGTCCTGATATTTTAGTGTTCCCTTCAACTCTATGTATTCAAGGGAATAATGGTTTAGGATTTACAGTAGTAGAGATTTCAAAATAGTTGCTTTGCTTTCTGTAAACTAGAAAGCCATATAGAGGGACTGTTCACAACTAATAATGAATATTGCTAAAGAGAGATATATGGAACATGTACTTTGTGTAGCATCTTTACTGGAGCAAAGTTATTCAAGGGACATAACTTTAGAAATGATAGTTATTGACTGAAAAGAGAGGAAGATAGTTTTATTTACAGCATAATTTACACAAAATAAGCATATAATTCACTCAGAATTTTATGACAGCCCTTACCAGTTTGACACTCTACAGGCTAAAACGAATTTACAGGAATCTGATGAGACCATTTTATTTTAAGAGCCTATTGTTGAAACCATCTCTGATGTTCTTAAAAGATATTCAAACTAGCTGCTATTGCAGCCATATGGGATGTAAGCTTAGCATTATTTTCATTTAGGACCAACTAGACATTGTTGAAAGTCCTTGGGGAAAAATCTCATGTCAGTATAACCATCCATTCTGAACAAGTTTTAAGACTGGCACCATTTTCACATAGGAGGAGCCAGATATCAGTCATACTGGATGGAAGATTGGCACCATTTTCACAAGGGACCATCCGGATATCATCCGACATACTGGATGGAAAATTGGCACTATTCTCACATGGGATCAGCCAGATATCATCAGTCATATTGGATGGAAAGTTTTCATTTGAGACCAGCTTGATATCATCAGTCATATTGAATGGAAAGTTTTCATTTGGGACCAGCATGATATCATCAGTCATATTGGATGAAAAGTTTTCATTTTAGGGACTAGCATGATATCATCAGTCATATTGAATGGAAAGTTTTCATTTGGGACCAGCATGATATCATCAGTACTATTGGCACCAGTGTTAGCATGAATATGCACTTGGATGAATTCAACACTCTTCTGCCAAAAGTAGGTCACTTGACATATTTCTTGCATCAGTGACTATCCTTAGATATGTAGCATGAGCATCCATGGTTAGTTCTTGGGAAAATTGATGGTGTCTTGCATAATGTATATATAGCTTAATAAAATTAATAAATTATTAAAGCTTGGGGCATGCTTGACATGCAGTCCATGGTCAGTTTCTTATTCTACATTAGACTTGTATAACGTAACAAAAAAAAGTATCTCAAACTTTGAGCAAGAACTAGCTAGCTTAGTAGAGAGCCTAAAAAAAAACCGCTGCAGCCTACAGCATAAAATCAGTGCATAGAAGACCAAAATTATCAACAACACCAAGAACATCAGCACTGACATCAGAGTTTAAGATACAAAGCTAGAAATAGTCCACAGCTTCAAGTATTCGGGACAATTGTAACAGATGAAGGATCAAATCCTGAAGTAATCTCCAAAACTGCGCAGACAACAGCGATGACAAAACTGAAACCCATCTGGAGCCACAAGAACATTGCACTCAGATTGATACACTCACTGTCATCTCCATATTTCTCTATGCCTGTGAATCATGGTCCATGACATCTGACTTAGAGAAAAGGGTTCAAGCCACAGAGATGAGATGCTTCCAAAAGATCCTCATCGCATCATACAAAGACCTTGTCACCAATAAAGAAATATGGCAAAGGATGAGACAAGCCATTGGACCTCACGAAGACCTTGTGACCACAGTGAAAAAACATAAACTGCAGTGATATGGACATGTCTCACGATCATCAGGTTTTGCTGAGACAATCCTGCCAGGCACTGTACAAGGAAGAAGAAAGAGGCAGGCAGAGAAAGAGGTGGGAAGACAACATTTGGGAGTAGACAGACTTGACAAATGGAGAAAGATGGTTGTCCAGTCTAATGGGGTGCCCTAATGGTCTACCAGACTATGCAACTGATGATGATGATGAAGATGATGACCCCAAATTGTTCTTATACAAAAATTAGTAATTGAATGGTAATTAAAATTACTGTTGTTCCTATGTCACTGAATATAATTCTTAAAGAGTTTTTATTGGTCAGTATTGACATTGGCACACTGCGTTATATGCAAGGGTCCATAGATGCAGGTGATTGCTATGGTAAGCTTGGCTGTTTTGATTTACATAATAATAAAGAATCAGCAAGCTGAACTTAACATGTTAGATTTCATGTGCTTTTATTTCCAATGTATTGCTGCATACATTCTGCAGTCTTGTTTTTTAACTGACAATTAGTACTTCATTGATTAAAGAGATGTATAACCCAAAGAATGCATTATAATTAGATCAGAGCTTTAATTATGGACATGAAATTTGTTTTCAAAATCTGTTTGACATTATAGTTTAGGATTAATTTGGAATCTACTTTTAATGAGGAAGAATCATTCACTGTGCCACTGTCTTTGTACTTTATGCTTTATTTATTTAAATGGTTTATTCAAGTCAGTATGATCACAGTATTTGTACTAATTTGGAAAGAATTCTACTAAAAATTCAACCAGCTTTGAGAAAATTGTACCTCATATTTACAAGACTTACCTTCCACTCTTTTTTTTAAATTCCTTCTATATTGAGAAAAATAAACTTTTTAAAGGGCACAATTTCCCTCATTAATTTTCAGTTCTAAAATAGACCCACCATTAGCTGTAGCTATTTATTGTGCAAGATGTAAATATGACAACAGCGCCAGAAATTGTCCTGATGGTATATTTTTAAACTGTATCTTTTTTGTTTGCCTTGTATAAAATGGCATAAGTCCTAATTAAGGCATGATTGACATATCATGGTGCTTTTTTACTTCAGATGTCAACTGTACAAAAGAAATATCCTCTCAGCAAGTAGAGATGAGTCCTGCTTCATTCCGTTTGCAACCCAGTAAACAGCAGGTAAATTTGTACACTGTTGGACTGGAAACAATGATGCCATTATTTTATCTTACTTGCATTTTTTTAAATGGAGTGGTTTGGCATTTTGAGTACAGAACACAAATAGGCAACTTAGTGTCCTGGCAATTGAAGTAAAATGTCTTGCTTATTCACACCAAGGTTGCTGATCCAGTGATAGGATTCAAACCTACACCCATCCTGTTGCACATCCAACATGCTATCCACTGTGGGTCCATTAGTAAATAGTGGGACATGATTAGTAATTAGTGGGATGTAATTAGTAATTAGTGGGACCTAGGTATTACTATTCTGTCGATGGTGAAAGCAGTGTTAAGATTCAGATTTGAGTTTTAGGTTAAACTGTTAAAAGTCAAATTTCAGTGGCAAATGCAGTATTAAAATTCAGTGTTTGATTTTTATGTTAAAAATGTTTAAAGTTCAATCTATCAATGGCAAAAGCACTGTTAAGATTCAGGTTTGGGATTTAGTTAAAAAAATTTCAAGACCAATCTGTCTATGGTGAAAGCAGTGTTAAGATTCTACAATTTAGTAATATCATATCCATTAATTTGTTCCCAGGTTGTCTGTCTTCTAGAAATTGGTTCTGCAACATTACTTTACCAGTATTGTTCAGAAATGTTGTTTTATATTGATTAGACCTTGGATGAATTCCATTTCCAGCATTCCAGACCATTTACAAGAAAGATGCTGCCTGGTATTATTTCTGCACTATTACTTTACCAAGAATTGCTGGTCTCAACCAAATTAAGCATTCAACTTTATAACATCTTGCATGAATTTGATTTATATCATTGACAGGAGTTATACACCTTGATTGCTTCTGGCATTAGTTTCATGCCTTAAGCTGGATCTAATATATGATACAATATTTTACTGCATAGTCACTTAGTTATTAATAATTGCTATGTACAAATAGTTATTCTTTGATTGCCATGTATAAATAGTTATTCATTAATTGCTATGAACAAATAGTTATTCATTGTTTCAGTCGCCTACTGGTTAGGGCATCCACCTCGGATGCAGGAGGTCACAGGCATACCAAAGACTTACTAAAAATGGAACTAATAGCTGCCTTACTAGGCTCTCCACATTAAAAGATTAGTGTTAGGACTGGTCAGTCTGGTGTCAGGATAATGTGACTGGGTGGGACATCATTCTGCATGCCCCAGTGCTTGACATCATTATTAACTGTCATATTGCAGACATCTTAGCAATATGACTGAAAATATTTTAGACCTATGTTAAAAAGCCAAATCACACACACACACACACAAATAGTTATTCATTAATTGCTATGTACTAATAGTTAATAATTGCTACATATAAATATTTATTCATTAATAGCTTTGTAAAAATAGTTATTTATTAATTGCTATGTACAATTCAGGTATATCAGATGATGTACATACAGATCAATCCATGGCTTTTGTAACTGTTATTACCCTTTTTAAGTTACAGCTGGAGGCAATTAGTCTTACAGTTGTTTTCATTTGAGACAGTAATATAGACTGGTTTCCATTATGGGCCTTGATGTTAGATGTGGGATGGGTTGGGTGTGTATATGAGCATTGTTTAATCATTACTCCTGTTTTGCTTGTATTCTCATGCTTATTAACTTTATTAATTTTAATCATTGTCTTGAGATTATTACTTTTTTATTCTAAGCTAACTTATTACTTATTGGTTAAGATTTCATAATAGATATTTGGCTGGGGGTGGTTCATACATTGTTGGAAAGTATTCAAACTTCAGGGATTGAAACTTGTAATTTTACTGGACTGTTAAGGTAAACTATGGTGCTCTACTTAGACTCCATTTTTGATTTATGCAACAGAATGTAACTTTGGTCCTACAGCCTTCAGAAAGAGAATTAACACTTGCATCAATCAGGCAGACTGTAGCAGTGCTGGAGTTCACATACACAGATGAAGTAAATGAATCCGGCGTTGAGAAAAGGTAAATGTCCTCATCACATGCAGATAACTACAACAAGTGTCACTTTTGATAGAAACAAATACTTGGCCCATATTGTGCTTAAGGAATTCCAAGAGTAAAGGCATTGATTTGCACTCCAAATGCAATATCTTATTCTGGTAGGCATTGATTTGAATTCTGATGCCATGACTTATTACAGTAGCCATTGATTTGCATTCCAGATACCATTTATTTGTATTCCTAATGCCATTGATTTGCATTCCTGATATCGTGGCTTATTATGGTAGGCATTGATTTTAATTCTTGATGCCATTGATTTGCATTCCTGATGCCATTGATTTGCATTCCTGATACCATTGATTTGCATTCCTGATGCCATAGCTTATTATGGTAGGCATTGATTTTAATTCTTGATGCCATTGATTTGCATTCCTGATGCCATTGATTTGCATTCCTGATACCATTGATTTGCATTTTTGATGCCATTGGTTTGAATTTTTCTGATGCCATTGATTTGCATTCCTAATGTCATGGCTTATTGTGGTGGGGGGTTTTATTTGGAGTTTGACTTCAGGCTATGTCCAGGAGAAATCATATCACAATTTCACATATTTGTATGTATTTTGCTTAATAATAACATCTTTTATTAAAACTATTCTTTCAACAAGGATCTTAAAAATTATAATAAGAGGAAATAGGCATGAAATCAAGGCACTACTGATGGGTGAACGAAGGTTAATAATTTATAAGATTGGCTATTACTAGGATAATTATAACAATAGTTTGAGGTTGGAGTCTTTGAGTTTATTATCAGTAGAAAAAAAATCACATTGTTCTCTTAATAAAACTCCAAATGTTCTAAGATATTATAGCTAATTCCTTTCCCAGTTTCTTTCTCACCTTGTTATAATGTCAAATGAGCTTATGGAATGGTCCTTGGTGTATCATTCTTTGCATATTGTCAACATTTGTTATTTTCAACTGTTTCTTCAAAACCACCCATCAAATTTTTATTAAATTTTGCAGGCTGCATCCAGACATCACAGTTTCACACTGTTTGAAAATTATGTTGATCAACCATCAAATGTAGCTGCCATTCCTAATAGTAGAAAAAACAGTTAAATGTCTTCTCAAAACTGCTCTTCAGAATTTGAGTATATTTAACAGAAAGCATTTCTTGTGTAAAAGGCCTTTCATAATTCTAAACATGGCTACTGTTTCTAAAACAAGAAAACTTTTAAACAAATTTTTTCTCAGAAACACTCAACAGAATTTAACCAAGTTTAACAGATAATATTTTAATACTGAGGCCTTCCTTAGTTGTGAAAATTGCGCTTATCTGCAATCATATACAGTTGCCATTGCTTAATGTTGAAAAACTTCTGAGTGATTTTTTAAAACCAAGAGAATTTGACCAAATGTGGGACAGAATTCATACTGACATAAAGGCGCATTAATTAGCAGAAATGATGCCAATCCACCATAAACATCATAGATGTTGCTGAAGATATAAGGCCACATCTCAAAGCAATTAAGTATGTGATGATGAAAGTTTGCCATAAAATATGGTCACCACTACTAAATAATATGAAACTTAAGTGACTTTCTGCTCACAAAATTTGACCAAAATAGATGGAAAGCATTGTGGCATAAGACATTTTAAATTTATACAAATGAAGCCAATCTGCAATTAAATATGGCTGTCAAAGCTAAGACAAACTTTAAGCAACTTTGTTTTCAAAAACTAATCAACAGAAATTCTCAAAATTTAATAAAAGAACTCTGGTATGTAGTCATTACAAATTTCTACAATTGATGCTGATCTTCAATCCAAAATGGCCATGTTACTAAATATAGAAAACCATTTATCATGATTTTATGATATTAAACAATGTACAGAAAGAAGCAAACCCAACAGTTTTGTAAAATTCAACAAAGAATTTTTTTTCCCAGTGAAGTAAAAATTTCAATGAACCTACAGTATTGTGGGGGGCCCTGAGTAGCCAAATGGTCTAAAGCACTCACCATTACATATCACTGCCATCTCATCTTTGTCTGCTTGAGTTTGAGTCGCAGGCTCAGCTAACATAGGTATGTAAGAAAACCTGCCAGTCGCTTCTCGTGTGTAGGTGGTTCTTTCCGAAGATTTCCAGGGTTCTTTCTCTGCCAATTATACTGGCTGCCATGTATAGCCTATCTTGTGCTGAAAAATGGTGTTAACTCTACAACAACAGCAACAATGACAGTATTGTGAATCAGATCCCAGATAATCCTATGTGTTTTATCACAAGTCCAAAAGTATAGTATATTCTGAAACATTTTAATAGTCTTGATGGTGCTGATATACAAATAGTTTTAAATCAGTTGATGTACCAATAATCTTTATGTACCATAAAAATATAATCCAGAAAGCTTCGAATGAGTCCTGAATAATTTCAAAGTTGTGTTTTAGTCCAAAAGGTCAACGAGCACTTTATAATTCCAGTGAATAATTTAAATTAAAAAAAACTCCTCAAATTATAACTGAAAACAACTAAAAGTGATTCCACACTGATATTAAAACAGGAATGAATAATTGTTTATTTGTCTCCTTAACATAAAGAATGTCATCTAACCCATGATAAGACAAAGTGCCCATGATGTGTCCATTTTCAATGGAAAATTCCATCCATCAAATATTGCCAATAAGATCAGAACATTCTAAAGTCATAATGAAGACTTGTTCCTGAAATCAAAATTCACATAAGGTCTTTGCATACAGTTATAAATTAAAATTAAAATAAAAAATAAAATATATGTACATTATTTTTATTTAATACTGTTAAATAGAATTACACCAGACTGAAACAGATGATAGTAAGAAATGTAAAAATCTTCAAACATCTGCTTTCATAAGCGATGAGAGAAATTTGAAGAAATTATGATAGGATCCATATTACTAACTCATATTTCATGCATTTAGCTATTAGGTAATTGTCAGCCAGGTGAGTATTTGTCTATTAGGCAGATGACATTCAGATGGATATTTGCTTTTTAGGTTTTGTTGTGTAAGGTGAGCATTTTGGCTATTAGTTAGATGTCAGCCATGTGAGTATTTGGCTGTTAGATGTCAGCCAGGTGAATATTTGGCTGTTAGATGTTAGAAAGGTGAGTATTTGGCTGTTAGGCTGATGTCAGCCAAGAGAATATTTGGCTGTTAGATGTCAGCCATGTGAGTATTTGGCTGTTAGATGTCAGCCAGGTGAATATTTGGCTGTTAGATGTTAGAAAGGTGAGTATTTGGCTGTTAGGCTGATGTCAGCCAAGAGAGTATTTGGCTGTTAGATGTCAGCCAGGTGAGTATTTGGCTATTAGGCAGATGTGAGCCAGTTGAATATTTGGCTGTTAGTCAGATGTCAGCCAGGTGAGTATTTGGCTGTTAGATGTTAGCCAGGTGAGTATTTGGCTTTTAGGCAGATGTCAGCCAGGTGAATATTTGGCTGTTAGATGTTAGCCAGGTGAGTATTTGGCTGTTAGATGTCAGCCACGTGAGTATTTGGCTGTTAGTCAGATGTCAGCCAGGTGAATATTTGGCTGTTAGTCAGATGTTAGCCAGGTGAGTATTTGGCTGTTAAATGTCAGCCAGGTGAATATTTGGCTGTTAGGCAGATGTCAGCCAGCTGAGCATTTCAACTCAGTTGAGCAATCTCAATGCCATTAGGGTTATATGTTATTGCTGTTCCAGTAAAACATATATCCCCTTGGGGATGGTACTTCATATATCCCCTTGGGGATGGTACTTCATATATCCACTTGGGGATGGTACTTCATATATCCCCATGAGGATGGTACTTCATATATCCCCTTGGGGATGGTACTTCATATATCCACTTGGGGATGGTACTTCATATATCCCCATGAGGATGGTACTTCATATATCCCCTTGGGGATGGTACTTCATATATCCCTTTGGGGATGGTACTTCATATATCCCATTGGGGATGGTACTTCATATATCCCATTGGGGATGGTACTTCATATATCCCCTTGGGGATGGTACTTCATATATCCTCTTGGGGATGGTACTTCATATATCCCATTGGGGATGGTACTTCATATATCCCCTTGGGGATGGTACTTCATATATCCTCTTGGGGATGGTATTTCATATATCCCCTTGGGGATGGTATTTCATGTATCCCCTTGGAGATGGTACTTCATATATCCTCTTGGGGATGGTATTTCATATATCCCCTTGGGGATGGTACTTCATATATCCCCTTGGGGATGGTACTTCATATATCCCATTGGGGATGGTACTTCATATATCCCTTTGGGGATGGTACTTCATATATCCTCTTGGGGATGGTATTTCATATATCCCCTTGGGGATGGTACTTCATATATCCCATTGGGGATGGTACTTCATATATCCCATTGGGGATGGTACTTCATATATCCCTTTGGGGATGGTACTTCATATATCCTCTTGGGGATGGTATTTCATATATCCCCTTGGGGATGGTATTTCATATATCCTCTTGGGGATGGTATTTCATATATCCCTTTGGGGATGGTACTTCATATATCCACTTGGGGATGGTACTTCATATATCCCCATGAGGATGGTACTTCATATATCCCCTTGGGGATGGTACTTCATATATCCCATTGGGGATGGTACTTCATATATCCCCTTGGGGATGGTACTTCATATATCCCATTGGGGATGGTACTTCATATATCCCCTTGGGGATGGTACTTCATATATCCCATTGGGGATGGTACTTCATATATCCCATTGGGGATGGTACTTCATATATCCCTTTGGGGATGGTACTTCATATATCCATTTGGGGATGGTACTTCATATATCTCCTTGGGGATGGTACTTCATATATCCTCTTGTGATGGTACTTCATATATCCCCTGGGGGATGGTACTTCATATATCCCCATGGGGATGGTACTTCATATATCCCCTTGTGATGGTACTTCATATATCCCCATGAGGATGGTACTTCATATATCCCCATGGGGATGGTACATCAAACAAAACGTCTGTAGGCGGTTAGGTTTCAAACTATTTCAATTCTGATAGTGAAAGGTTGGTTAGGAAAGTCACTTCTGTTATGACTTGCATGGAAAACAATGAAAAATCACTGATGATGTTCTCTTAAAAAAATTAATATATATTTAAAATTGTGTTTAACCTCCTCCTAGCAGTCTTAATTCATGTGAATAAAACATTGGGTGAGAAATGATGTCAAGACATGTGAGTACACCAGATTTGTACAAATTCACATACTTTTAAAGCATCAGTATGCTTCCCGCAAATTAAATCAATGTCGCACATATAAAACAAAACTTTGCACAGTATGCAATTTTTATTTTATCATTTTTAACTTTTAAATTGCATGTCAAGACATATTTTGCACTGCCAATAGAGTCTTGTATCACTTGATACAACATCCAATTAGTTCAGATAGGCAAACATTAAAATAGCTGGATACTTTGGTTCAACATGATTCTCTGCTTAACTAAACTTGATTGGTACATTGGGCCATGAAACAAGCATTGTATGGTAGTTTTAACCTTATGTTCATCATGGATGTTTTACAAATGTGTGTTTCAAATAAGGGCCACACAGAAAACCAAAATAGCTGAATCACAACTTGATTTTTCTTCAGTTGACATTTTCAGACAGCAAATACCAGCTGATGATAGCTTTGATGACAATGAATTTCATGTATATCAGTCTGTTGGAAAATGTCACTGGAAATACCAGTGTGTGATTTTGAACCCGCAATTGATGTTGAGTGCGAGACCAATGTATGTGTTGGATGGACTTGATACTTAACCATACAGCAGTACTAAATACAAGTAATTTAAAGTTTCAGTGCAATTTTCATTTCTTTTCTCCAAACATTCAGCACTGAGAGATTTTGTGCTAATTTAAAAATAAGCGATCAGATAAACTGAAGAAATAAGGATTTAACAACAAATTGAAAAAAAAAACATATTTGTTTAAGATAAATATGTCTGAACAAACAGACTATGGGAATTTTGGACTTTAAACCCATTATGAAAAAAAAATCTGGTAGCAAAGCACTGGTTCAAGAAAGTGAAACTTTGGCAGGTTCAAGATAATGAAAACTTTTCATTTTGGAACAGAAGCTTGTTATGCATTTGCCTTTTCAGGCAGCAGACAATGAAAGGGAGTTCTCAGCACAGAATAATATTCATACACAGAGGAGGAGAATCATATTAAATTCAGAAACAATCAATAGATTATTGCAGAGAATTTCCATACTACCTAATTAAATGTGTAGATCTGTGGCTGTGACCATGTCATTACTTGTTTACATTTTTGTAATACCCAGATGTGATTTCGAAATCACACATGTCCTTCATGAATTGTGTATATAAAATGGTGTATTATTTTGCTTTAAATGCTCAGTTACCTGTAAGAAATAGTCATTGTTGAGAGTCACTAACATCTTATAGTTTCTAATACCTTAAAGCAGGAAAAGTAAGTGACAGATATTGATACATATCATGAACATGACATAGTATGTTGGGGGACAGGATCATAAGAACAGGCTGGAATGGAAAAGTATAATAACAAATAATGAGTAGAAATGTGACTCTTTTGATGTGTGCAACATTATTTTCTCAGCTCAGTATGAAATTAAATCAAAGGGAGGACAATAAAGGGTGTACAGTTGACTAAATTGTGAATACAGTCACTTAAAAGATCACATTCAACCTTCTGGTTTGGTGATTATAGCTGTTCTTGTATATTCCTCTCCATTCTGGTGATTATGTCCACTGAAACAGTATGATTGGAAAAAAATCTGGCCAAATTTAAAAATTGGAAAATCATATGATTATATTGACAAATGTGAATATTTTCATTTCTTGCTTTGTAGAAAATGGTTGTTGCTCAGTTATATGCATCACTGAAAAACATTATGCTTTTTCATATTTTTTCTGTTTAAAAATACTTTTTTACCAATGCATATCTCCAGATATCAGTGAACATAGCTTGAATAAAGTTATTATAGTTCTGGTTGGCAAAATGGACATTGTTAGAGAAACTTAAAGTGAGCTAATGCTGATCACTGAAAGGTCTTCCTGCTCCATGAGCATTAAAGCATGATTCCTTTTTATTTTATTTCTCATTATGGATTGTCTCTCTTCATTTCTGTCTGTTTTGCTGTATATAATGTACTGGTATTGTGGGGGTTTTTTTCAGTCGGGGCAACAGGCTGATGCTGGCTCTTATAGGATCTTCTCACCACACTTGGAATTTGGGTGATCAGGGTGATGCCACAGGTCTACTGGAGTCTTTCTCAATACAGTGTCTCACACAGGATATGTCTCTAATGAGGACAATATGGTAAGTTTACGATTAAATGCACAAATTTGTCTCACTGGAAAAACATAGAGTATGAACATATATAAATTTACCAACCAGATTGTTGATTTTGTCACTGTTAATGTTGGTATCTTCTATAAAATTTTCTCCTTCTGTGTCAATTTCTTCCAACTTATCCAATCTAATTTCATCTACTGTTTCAATTTCTTCCAACTTATCCAATCTAATTTCATCTCTTGTATCAATTTCTTCCAACTTATCCAATCTAAATTCATCTTCTGTGCTAATTTCTTACAACTTATCCAATCTAATGTGAGAAAGCCTGCCAGTAGCTTCTTGTGGGTCGGTGGTTCTTCCCTGGGTTTTCCAGGGTTCTACCTCCACCATTAATACTGGCCGCCATGTGTGCTGAAAAATGGCGTTAAACCATACAACAACAACAACCAATCTAAATTCATCTTCTGTGCTAATTTCTTACAACTTATCCAATCTAATTTCATCTACTGTTTCAATTTCTTCCAACTTGTCCAATCTAAATTCATCTACTGTTTCAATTTCTTCCAACTTTTCCAATCTAAATTCATCTTCTGTGCCAATTTCCTCCAACATATCCAATCTAATTGCATCTACTGTGTCAATTTCTTCCAACTTATGCAATCTAGATTCATCTACTATGTCAATTTCCTCCATTTTATCCAATCTAATTTCATCAAATATGTCAGTTTCTTCCAACTTTTCCAATCTAAATTCATCTACTGTGTCCATTTCTTCCAACTTGCCCAATGTAAATTCATCTACTCTATTTCTTCCAACCTATCCAATCTAAATTCATCTACTGTGCCGATTTCTTCCAACTTATCCAATCTAAACTAATCTACTGTGCCAATTTGTTTATTCTGAACAGCTTCTGTGTTAGTTTTTCACCTTGCAAATTGTTTACTGGACTGTAGTATCTTCAGAAATTGTTATATTCCTCGCTTTTTTAAACAAGCACTTTATTAAACTCTGAATCATGCAATGGGCAGAATTTATTGTTCCACATTGTCTTTTATGTCTATGTATAAAATCAACATCTTTATTTAGTCATCGCAATTTGCATGTTTCTGTTCAAACATAACATGCACCTCAAACATATTGAAATGGACATTGAGTGAAGAAGTGGTTTGTAAGGCTTATTGCAGGCTCTAAATCCTGCCAGACTGCTGCTGCCTTTAATGATAGAAAACAAACCCATAGCATACATAGGTAAAATCAATCAAATTATAGAAAACATACCCATAGCATACATAGGTAAAATCAATCAAATTATAGAAAACATAACAAAAGTATACAGAGGTAAAAATCAATCTAATTATAGAAAACATAACCATGCATAGCATACAAACAGGTAAAATCAATTAAGCAATTTGTGTTAATCAAATAGTTAAGTGGAAAAAAAATTACTAGACATTATTTTTGAATTGATCTGTAATCACATAATTAGCTATGATTTTTCTGAAATAAATTGCAATATGATCAAGAACATAGATGGATTAAATATGATTAAATTCTTTTTTTGCACCTTACTTTATTGCTTAATGTGTACATGTGCCAACCATTATGCTTTTGGCATAATCATTACACTGTTTTTCATGAAATTACTTCTTACACTTGTCTATGTGGATTACACTTTTTTGGGGTAAATTACAAAATAAAAATAAAGCAATAAAAGTTATTTTGTCATTTTTAGTATCATCTCCTTAGTTCCACTCATATAAATTTGAAATCATTCTGAAAATGATAACTACTTCATAAGAATAGCATAAGAATATTTTCCTTTTTTATTTATAGCAATTGTATATGACCCATTTCCAAGAAAACAGATGTGTTTCTCCAACTGCGAACATTGCTTCACAGATCTATTAATAGTCATAAGCTATTTAGTTACTGGACCAGTCTTAAAGAAAATGGCACCAGATGTTTAGTGAAATCAGATGATTCTATTAACACTTAAACCATGTCAGATAAAAAAAGACGGACAAATTAACATCACTTTACAAATTGTAAAAGAAGAATATGACAGTAATACAATGCAGTGCCCATGATCATGCCTATTGCAGAATTCCAGTTCACAATCATTCAGCAAAAAGTACACATGTAGACTAGTTCAAGTCAGTTCTAAATATAAACAATATTTCAGTATATTTTGTGTTTGTATTCTGGTTCTAATCCAAATGGATTATGCCCATTGTAACAAGAATTTTTACCAGCTTCAGAACCCGTTTATTATCCAAAAAGCACACTGTCATCATATGAGACCTCACAAAAGCCATAATTTGCCTGGAAGATAAACCATTACAAGTTTTTCTAAGGAGAGTATACCCCATCTATATTTCCAGCTTTTTCTCATCCTATTCTGATCATTCCTCACACTTCAACAAATGTTGCTTTGCAGTTTCTTTACACTCTGCCACAAGAAGAGACTCTACTCAGCAACTGTCTCATCTTGAGGACATTTTTTACCATTGACCCTTGGAGTTGTTGTCCTTTTCCCTCCACTCCATCAATAGCCTGGACTAAAGCTCCAGTATCTGTTGATCTTGCAATGGAATGGAAGAGTCCACCTTCAGTTACTTCCAAAGTCTGGGAGAGTTACAGACATTTTGACCCACCTTCATCAGTTCATTGGATGTTCTACCTTTATTTGGAAACCCCAGCAGCTAACAGTGATATTGCCACTTTGGGGATGACAAAGCCACTCTCAATACATATGAACTAGATGGCCTTTGATGACAGTAGGCAGTGAGTGTGCAATATTGTTGCTATGACTTTGATGTTGGTCTTTCACCTCTATGGCTATTTTACAACATGCAGAGCAGAACTTATCTTCTCCCATTCTGAATATCTAAGAGCATGCAAGGGAGTCAGTCTCAAGAAGAGCCTGAGTTCTGAATAGAGCTGCTCTATACACATTGGCTTATGCTGTAACCACAGCTACCAATTTACAATTGGTGGAACATGACTCAGTGCTCCCTGTCTGTTCATTTCTGAAGGACCACCATAAGACCAGGATAATAGCATAACCTTTATCCTCTAACATTCTTTTTATTGGCTAGGTTGAAGAAATCTGCAAACAAGCCACCCAGGAGACCAGTTTCCCTTCCTCCCACAACCACAGCATCAATATAGGGATAGTATCAGAAAAAAAATAAAAGGACCCAATGGCTACTCATAGGACACAAACCTCTGAAAGCTGTCCTATCAAGTTCCACCTAGCAAAAGCCACAGTATACTACAGCAAATATAGCACAGAGAGGGTCCTATTATTTGTTCCAGATTTGCAACCTAAGTGTCCTCAACCAATTCATTCATATGCTCCATGGTTCTCAATGGAAATACCACATTTAAATGCCATACATGAGGGAGACATAGCTATCAGTATCAATTTAAATAGTGCATACTTTTATTTCCTTATTCAAAAGACTTACAGGACATTACTGTGACCAGTTCAGGTCACTCCCATTGGGGATAAACATCAGAGCTTTGGTCTTCACTCATCTGATGGTTCCAGTAGTGCATGTCCTGGCCATTTCTATAGTAGCAACATCAGTGATCTAACATGATAGCCCTTGTTACCAATCTGGACTTCTCATCAACATGGAAAAATCCAACCTAGTACCATCTCAGCAGTTTGCTCACCTAGGCATGGAGTTCAATACATGGCAACATTTTGCCTCCCTTAGGATTAGGTATGGAAATCTGAACCATGGTAGCTATCTGCATGGGACTGTACACAACAGTCCTACAGTGGTGACTTATCATAGAAAACAAGAAGAAACCAAGTCCCAATACTTTTGCATCCTGGTGTGGAACTTTTAAAGTGGTTTTGTCAAAAACAAATCTACAAACAAGTTTGCCATATCCTAGGACTCCCAACATACTAGCCAAATCTTTGTCCCAGTAACAACAGCAACAAATCTACATACAATTTTGCCTTATTTCAAGACTCCCAACATGCTAACCAAATCTTTGTCCCAAAGCGGTAAGCTAATACAGATGGAATTATCTCTTCATCTGTTATTTTTCATTCAGATATGAACCCAATTGGACCAACCATTGGTGGACCTGTTTGCAAACAAATTGGAATACCAACTTTCCTATCTCCAGTCTCAGACTCAAAGCATGGGCAGTTTATGCTCAATCAATAGATTGGAAACAGCATGGATGTATATCCTACCCTCCAAAAACTGATTCCAAAAATGGTACAAAAAGCAAGAAAGTTGTCTTATCCACATTGCAGCAATCTGTGGGATAAGTCATGGATCAATAACCTCGTCAATCTTACAAAAGGAACTCCTTGCAGAATTCAGATTTTCCTTCATTTACTCACACAACCAAGATGGCAGTTATTTTCATTCCTACACAGAGCTACAAAACCTGCACATTTGTATCCTATGAAATAGGTCCTCAAATAAGCAATTCTCACAACTAGAAGGCCCTCCTATCTGAAAGCATGAAAAGGCAAATGGCATGTTTTCACCCATTGATGCACAAATGAATACACCACACCTCACCAGGCAGCTATACCACAAAAAGATGACTTCCTCTGGCTCAACATATGCACCGAATATGGTAAAAAGTTATCACTCCATGACCAATGATGCCTTTCATTTTCTTGGAAGAGAGGATATAGGACAAAACAATGAACTATCCAACCTACCAGTATTCACCAACTATGAATATACACAACCAAAAGCATTTGATGGAAATTGTTCGCTAATCGATATCATTCAGACTGTGGGATGGAAATCGGTTTCCACATTCTTTAGCTATTATCTCTGAGAACTGTCATCCCAGAGAGCCCAATTCGATCTGGTTGGACATATATCCGTAATGAACAGGTCACCCTTCCATGTCAGTCAAGAGCTTCTTATAATGCTGCTTCATGATTTCTGCTGGATTTGTGGAGAGAAATGTTTTTCCTCTTTGAATCCACGTCCCAACAGATGGAGTCCTTCCAATCAGGTTACCTAGTAGTTGTCTCAGATACCTTAGGGACCAGAGATGGTACCCCCAGAGTAAGATGATGTACCTCCCTCCACTTCTTACCCAGTCTCCAAGTTTTTATGATTGGGTGATGTCTTTAAAGAAAAAACCAATTTTGCTTAGTAAATTGTGTTTCTTTGAGAATACTTACCCAATCATAATATGCATAAACCCTCCCTGCCACGCCACAGTTGCATCCATATAGAGGTACCTTCCACTAACTCAGCAAGCCCACAGGACCAGTAAATACTACTTGGCCTAACCATAATCAACTGGTCCAATGTTTTACTACATGTCCTGTCCATGACCAACTAACTGGTCCAATGTTTTACTACTTGTCCTGTCCATAACCAACTGGTCCAATGTTTTACTACTTGTCCTGTCCATGACCAACTGGTCCAATGTTTTACTACTTGTCCTGTCCATAACCAACTGGTCCAATGTTTTACTACTTGTCCTGTCCATGACCAACTGGTCCAATGTTTTACTACTTGTCCTGTCCATAACCAACTGGTCCAATGTTTTACTACTTGTCCTGTCCATGACCAACTGGTCCAATGTTTTACTACTTGTCCTGTCCATAACCAACTGGTCCAATGTTTTACTACTTGTCCTGTCCATAACCAACTGGTCCAATGTTTTACTACTTGTCCTGTCCATGACCAACTGGTCCAATGTTTTACTACTTGTCCTGTCCATAACCAACTGGTCCAATGTTTTACTATTTGTCCTGTCCATAATCAACTGGTCCAATGTTTTACTACATGTCCTGTCCATGACCAACTGGTCCAATGTTTTACTACTTGTCCTGTCCATAACCAACTGGTCCAATGTTTTACTACTTGTCCTGTCCATAACCAACTGGTCCAATGTTTTACAACTTGTCCATAATCAACTGGTCCAATGTTTTACTACTTGTCCTGTCCATAACCAACTGGTCCAATGTTTTACTACTTGTCCTGTCCATAACCAACTGGTCCAATGTTTTACTACTTGTCCTGTCCATAACCAACTGGTCCAATGTTTTACTACTTGTCCTGTCCATAACCAACTGGTTCAATGTTTTACTACTTGTCCTGTCCATAACCAACTGGTTCAATTTTTTACTACTTGTCCTCTCCATAACCAACTGGTCCAATATTTTACTACTTGTCCTGTCCATAACAAACCAATCCAATGATTTATCATGCAAGAATGCAAAATGTAGCAAAAATGCATATGAATATGAATGTCATCCCTATATAGAGTGATGTAGCATGGAAACAAAGGAAAACACAAAATAAGATATTTATATGTCATATTTCAATAAATTGAATTATATTTAGCATAACATAGCCACTCCACTGTTTACTCTGTTGATACATCTCATTATCTTAGTTGATTTGCTGCGAGGAAACAACTCAATGACTTAGTTGATTTACTTTGTTGAAATATCTCATAGCCATAATTGATTTACAGTGTGGAAACATCTAATTGTCTTAGTTGATTTACTCTGTGGAAACATCTCATTGTATTTGCTGATTTACTGTGTAGAAACAACTCATCGACTAAGTTGATTTACTATGTGAAACAACCTATTGTCTTGGCTGATTTACTGTGTGGAAACATCTCATTATCTTAGTTGATTTACTGTGTTGAAACAACCTATTGGCTTAGCTGATTTACTGTTCGGAAACAACTCATCAATTTAGTTGATTTACTGTATGGAAATGTCTCATTGTCTTGGTTAATTTACTGCGTGAAAACATCTTATTGTCTTAGTTGATTTACTGAATTGAAACATCTTACTGTTTTAGTTGATTTTTTTTGTGTTGAAACAGCTCATCAACTTAGTTGATTTACTGTGTGAAACAACCCATGTCTTAGCTGATTTACTGTGTGGAAACCACTAATTGTCTTAGTTGATTTGCTCAGTGGATACATCTCATTGTTTTTGTAGATTTACTGTGTAAAAACAACCTATTGTCTTAGCTGATTTACTGTGTAGAAACAACCCATCAACTTAGTTGATTTACTGTGTGGAAACAACTCAGATTTTGTTGATTTACTTTGTGAAACAACATATTGTCTTAGCTGATTTATATATAAAAACATCTCATTAACTTAGTTGATTTTCTGTATATAAACAACTTGTTGTCTTAGTTTGAGGGATAATGAGATCAAGAAGTACAATGTTTTCATTTATTATTTGTATGAAGCATGTTGATTCACAGAAAGACAAAAACTTGTTATTACTATAGTTTTTTTCTTCAGTGAACTGAAATCCTTTGTGTTTTTGTATGCCATTCATTCATTCATTCAGCAGCAGTGAAGATGACTCCAAACCAGATAAAGACCTACCTGTTGATACTGAGCCAGACACAGATTGGTTTCTTCAGACAGAGAATATGTCAGACAGGGATTATGGACAGGATGGTATGTTAGCAATGTACACGGTTTTAAGATACAAATGGTACGACTTATGTGAATAACTGCAAATAATTAGTAGTATAAACTTCTTTGAATAATGCAAATCATGAAACAGTCATAATAATTTAGTATTATGTTTTAAACATGAAAATGCTGATCAGATTCACCAAATAGTTTTTGAACAATATTTATCATCATGGAATCATTCACAACTATTTTTTCCATTGTTTTTTTTATTCAGAATTTGTGGATGCTATTGTAATACTTGTTCTATAAAGTAGTTGATTTTGGTTGACAATGATTAAAAATATTTCAAAAGTTGTTGATTTTAATTTGATACAAAAAAAGCATGAAGACACTAGGCAAGATTTGTATCAGTATCTCAGATAAAGCAAACACAAAAGCTACTCTCTCATAACATTACTTATCGATTGAAGTCCAAAATAAATATCTGACCTCGCCTATGTGGACCTCACTTCTAGACACCATTATTCTTGATGTTCCCACTGTTAAAACAGAGTCTTAAGGCTTTTCAATAAAGATAAGGAAGGCAACTTGATATTGATACGGAAGGCATATTAATATTGATATATTGCAGGCATTATGATGTTGATATATAAGGCATTATGATGTTATTGTGGGCATTATGATCATAATATGGTAGGCATTATGATATTGATAATGTAGGCATTATGATGTTGATAATGTATGCATTATGATGTTGATATTGTAGGCATTCTGATGTTGATATGGTAGGCATTATGATGTTGATATGGTAGGCATTATGATGTTGATATGGTAGGCATCTTATTGTTGATATGGTAGGTATTTTTAAATTGATATAGTTGGCATTATGATATTAATATGGTAGATATTATGATGTTGATATGGTAGGCATTCTGATGTTGGTATGGTAAACATTATGATGTAAATATGGTAGGCATTATGATGTTGATAATGTAGGTATTATAATGTTGATATGGTAGGCATTACGATGTTGATATGGTAGGCATTATGATGTTGATAATGTATGCATTATGATGTTGATGTGGTAGGCATTATGATGTTGATATGGTAGGCATTATGATGTTGGTATGGAATGCATTATGATGTTAATAATGTAGGCATTATGATGTTGATATGGTAGGCATTATGATGTTGGTATGGTATGCATTATGATGATAATGTAGACATTATGATGTTGATATTATAGGCATTTTGATATTGATATGGTAGATAATATGATGTTGATAATGTAGGCATTCTGATATTGGTATGGTAGACATTATGATATTGATATGGTAGGCATTATGATGTTGATAATGTAGGTATTATGATGTTGATAATGTAGGCATTATGATGTTGATATGGTAGGCATTCTGATGTTGATAATATAGGCATTATGATGTTCATATGGTAGGCATTATGATGTTGATATGGTAGGCATTATGATAATATTGCAAGCATTATGATATTGATATAGTAAGCATCTTATTACTGATATGGTAGGTATCTTTAAATTGATATAGATGACATTATGTTTTTGATATGGTAGGTATTATGATGTTGATAATGTAGGCATTATGATGTTGATTATGTAGGCATTATGATGTTGATATCGTATGCATTATGATGTTGATAATGTTGGCATTATGATGTTGATATGGTAGGCATTATGATGTTGATTATGTAGGCATTATGATGTTGATATGGTATGCATTATGATGTTGATAATGTAGGCATTATGATGTTGATATGGTAGGCATTATGATGTTGATATGGTATGCATTATGATGTTGATAATGTAGGCATTATGATGTTGATAATGTAGGCATTATGATGTTGATAATGTAGGCATTATGATGTTGATATGGTAGGCATTATGATTTTGATATGGTAGGCATCTTAATATTGGTTTTAGGTAGGCATCTTAATATTGATATGCTAGGCTTTTTAATGTTGGTGTGATAGGCATCTTAATGATATGGTATGTGTCATAAAATTGTTATGGTAGCAATCTTCATATAGAATTCATCTTAATGTTGATATGGTACGCATCTTAATATTGATATGGAAGGCATCTTTATATTCATATGGTAGGTATAGTGATGTTGATATGGTAGGCATCCTTAATATTGATATCGAAGGAAACTTAATATTGATATGGTAGGCAGCTTAATATTGATATGGAAGGTATATAAATATTGATATGTTAGACATAATAATAAGGGCAAGGATGGAATCTTAATATTGACATGGAACACATCTTAATATTGATAAGGAAGGCATCATAATATTGATATAAAAGAAATCTTACTATTGATATGGAAGGCATAATATTGATATGATAGGCATTATAATATTGATATGGATTGGGTCTCTTTTGCATTTAGCTTCTTTTTCAGGCACCATTTCCTATAAAGTCATATAACTTTGTAATTGTTTCATTAGTGTTTACCTTTAGGTTGAGCTATATTTCTCTTGGTTAGGGTTTATATTTAAGTCATATTATGTAGTCACATTAATAAATGTTGAGATGTATCAAGTTGTCAAATAAATAATATCTACAAAGACTGGTTTACTAGGAAAGAAATAAATTTATAGCAGGTTTTTTTGTTGTTGTGTTGCTGAAATAAATATTGCAAGAGTTGTTCTCTTTCTTTGAGAATTTTGGACTTTAACCTTTTTGGCCACAATGTGGCTATATGTATTTTGCAAACACAAATCAGATTTTTTTATCTTTTCAGTTACAGAGAAACTAATTTCTCATCACAGATTTCTCTACAAGAAATAGATCAATCTTGTAACTCCTACAGAGGTAAATAAGTTGTCAAGATACTTTTCAAATGTTTATCAATATGAAGATGTATGTCATATTTATATACCATAAACATTTATTATATAGTTAGCAGCACTTTTTGGAGTGTCACATTTCTTGTGGTTGTTTTCCTTTCCATTCTTAAAAAGTAGAAAGTGGTGCTTTGAAATTAAGAATGTGGTAAGAATTTTAATTACAAATAGTTGATACAGAGATTTTTTTAGTTTTATTGAAACAGACTTTAAATTAGAAAACTATTCTTGTACTGTTCATCTTGAAACAGATTTAAAATCATCTTATTTTAACTCTGTCAATTTGATTTTTGGAGTATCAACAGCCAAATCATTATCTTAATGGAGAGAATGCTATTATTTGTTTAGAATGTATAATTTATGGACAATAGGTTTTAATTAAAGACATTTGTTTCTGAGTTTGTTGTTTTCCAGATCTTCCATTTCAGAGATCTGAATTTAATACAAGAATTTAACAAGATATGATTGACAACAAGAGCAATTTTATCACGATTTCTGTACAAACCTGAACATTCTGCACAGAGTTATGGAAATAAATAAACAGAAAAGAATTTATGCAGTATTTTGAAACATAATCTTAAATATTGTGTAAGCTAAAATGAAGATATGAATAACTGGTAATGATCTTCTCATCAGTGTACTTTTGTAAAAGTTGCTAGGTAGGTGACACACCTCAGTCATGGATTTTCCTTATTGTGGATATTTAAGGCCTGTCAATTCTAAATGTGACTTCTAGTTGTGGATAATTAAGGCCTGTCATTTCTAAATGTGACCTATTATTGTGGATATTTAAGGCCTGTCAGTTCTAAATGTGACTTCTAGTTCATCTCTACAATGTAAAGAAGAGCTATTGTACTACCCCCAGGATAAGAATTTGTTTTATATCAAGAATATTGACATGTATGGCCTCATTGCATTTCAACCATTCTTTCTTCCTCAGACCAATCAATAGTTTCAAATGGTTTTTTAGAATCTGGCTCCTGGATTTGTATGTGTTAAGTGTCTTTGCACTAACATTTACATTATTTGCACATTCATAGTAATATTTTTGCATTTATTTTTTTTAAAACCCTGTTAATATACATTTACACCTGGAATCATGAAATGTGGTGTGGTATGTATCTTGTCAAGTCAGAAGTAGTTCGCTGTGACCCATGTTTCATGCTGTACTGACTTATACTTTTAATCATTTTATTTTGGTGAGAGGATGCATCTTGAAGAGTATAACATCCTTATCACAAAGTAGGTCTCTGTGACCCATATTTCGTGCTTCAATGAATGGTTAAATTTTGTTTTTCAATTCATTTTTCAAGGTCTATTCATGATAGAATCGTCAAATTACACCATAATATGTAACATCTAGAATTGACAAGCCATAATTATCCACAATAATAGGTCACATTTAAAATTGATAGGCTTTAATTATCTACATCTATAAGTCACATTTAGAATTGACAGAGCATAAATATCCACAATAAGGAAAATCTATGAATAAGATGAAAACACATTAATGGGATGATATTTAATCTGATTGGCTTGTTTCCATTTTAGAAGCTAACATTCTAATATAATTATAATGAAATTTTAAATACAAGCCTAAATATTAATAATCTTGCATGAGTTTGATAATGTGTGTGATTCATGCATATTAATGAGGTGATCTTGCATGTGATTGGTTGAACTTGTTAAGACTCAAAAGATGGCATTTTTGATCAAATTTTTATCATATTTAATAATATTTATATAATGTTTTATTATGAGAAAATTTGTGCATCTTAATGAGGTGATATTGCTTACGATTGGTTGAATGTCTTGCTCATTGTGAATTTACTGTTTTGGACATGATTTGACGACCAAGATTGGTACATAGGATAATATCATCAAAATTTGGATGATTTTTGTTATGGGTGTGACATAGGCATATTAATGTGATGATCAAGTATATGATTGGCTTAGTATTGTATATGTTATAAAGATCTTGGGTATAAATGAAATTCATGCATGTGAATTTCATGACCTTGCATCTGATTGGCTGAGCTTGTCAATTTTCTATCATCTATATTTTTGATCATAGTCTTATACTGTCAAGACACTGGATGAGTTTGATTATGAGCAAGACTTTCACATACTACTGAGGTGCTGTTGTATCTGACTGCATAAGCTTGTTAACACTGGAGACTGATTTCCAGTTGGAATTCGCAGATTCATAAATTAGCTGATATTATTATTATTATTATTATTATTATTATTATTATTATTATTATTATTATTATTATTATTATTATTGACCAGTTCTATAATAACTAGATGATGAGTATATAAATTAGGTGCCTGATTGGCAGCGCTTATTGCCACCCTAAATCTGGAGACAGTGCATCAGATTTCTCAAAACCTTGGTAATTGCATTGATATTATATAGATCTTTGATGTCTTTTATTCTACATAATTAATTATGCCATTACATTTATGAGTAAATTTTTGTCAGGACTAAGTTGTGTACAATCAACATGATATAAAGTTATTAAATAGGTTGTATTCTTGTTTACATAGTTTGTATTCTTACACTTCTTAACAATTAGGTTCTAGTTTATGTAAGATACAAAAGAAAAAAGTTGCCCACTTGGATCTCTTGTTATCAATTCATTATTATAATACCTTTACTTTTTTACTGAAATAATGATCCTTTGTCTTACAGCCATAGTAATCATAACTTCATTTACAAGATCACTAGTGAGAATTTTTCTTCATAATAATTGATATTTATACTGGAAATTACTAATAGCTTTGTAGAGCTGAGTAGGTTTTCATTGGTTACAACCTGATTGCTATTATTTGCACAACGCATTAAAAAACATGAATATGTAACAAAAATTAACATGTGCCCAATAATGTTTTAGAGTTAGATTGATTCTTGTTAAAATATTAAAAATTCTAATAAAGAAAATTGTTTTCAGTCACAGTTCAAATTTGCTTTGAAGTAGTGCTTTTTATATCTGAATTTTATATTTATGACTTGTTTGCAAACCATAATATGTATACTTGTTCAAGTTAAAAGCAAAATAGCTAATTTAATTTATCCCACTGATTTCTTTACAGATTGAAAACTGAGTCAGTGAAAACCCTCCTCATCTGAAGTGAAATCTCCTGATCAGATTTCGCAACTCTATTGGTTTTACCTTTCTGAGATGTCATATATACAGGCAGATCTGGGTCTATGCCATTTGTTAATAGTAATTAGTAGAACAAACAACAAACACTCTGACCTGCGAGTACCATATGCAAAAGCAAATCAGGTTTTGTGTTGTTTGTTGTTAACCTCAACCTCTTTCCAAAAATACATTTAATTCTGTGGAAAGCACCTTTTTATGCCAAAGCAGCTGAGGTTATTATCAAACCACCAAAATTGGGGAAAATGCATATTTTTCAGTGTTTTGAGGCAGATGGACAATGCTTAGGTACGATTCAGTATTTTGAGGGAGATGGACAATGCTTAGGTATGATCACCTTTATAGATCACAGTTTGGAATTAGTAAATGTTTCAGTTTCATCTGCTCAGATAGTATGAAATCTTAATTTTACTACAGGTGATTTTAATCCATTTTGACTTTTAATTTCTTCAGTTATAACAAATTAAATCAAACCATGTTGATTTCAGTAATGGCAAACATGTTGCATTCATAGTGCTGTATGGAAGTCTCTCTACAGACCTTGTTAATACTTACTTTTGTCAGTAACATTACTGGAGATAGTGGTTGCATATAGAATGCTGAAATGTGACTTGATGCATAACATTTGTAAAGTAGAACTACATCCATACCCTTTCCATTGTCACTTACAAGACAATATTGAATCTATAAGCTATTAAAACTGTACAAAACTTAGAGTGTTTGATTCCTTTATTTACCTATCCCTAATGACCAACATAAATTATTAATGTAGTTGTTGTTATTACATGTTTCTACAGACATTACAGAAACATCCCTTGACACCATCCAGAATGTTTGTTTAAATGGATACAAAAATGATTTCCTTGTTAGAGATCTGTGATAGGTATAACTGCCATTATAACTATTAGCAATTGTGAGTTTGCGCTTATTGTAGCTAGGGCTCTATATGTATTGATCCATATTTGTATCTATATGTATTAATCCATTTATGTATATCTATATTTGTTAATCCCTCTATGTATCTGTATGTATTGATGCTGGATATAGTAGTAGAGAAAATGCTGGTTCTAGCCCAGAGACCCGTAAAATGCTCCAAACAAGTACAGATCGACTATCTCATCATCACCTCCACGATCACCATCTTGTTCATGACCAAAACATATGATACATCATCATCAATGTCATCATTCTTTGTGAACTATCTCATATGAGAATATATTTGACATACTTGTTTGGAGCATTTTAGGAGACTCTGATCTATATACCAGCTTTTTACCCTACTACTGTTACTGTCAAATTTTAAATCCTTATTTTTTGTTGTTCATACTTCATCCCCAATGATCAATGTTTCAACTGTTGATATTGGAAATATTTCATCTTCACGATGGTAGAGACTAAACTTTACTGTTCACATGGTGACGACATTCAAAAAAATCCTTTGTGAAGAAGATATTTTTTGTCAATCAAATATACTTTTGACCAATCGAGATCGATGGTATGTTGATTATATTTCTGTTGACTGATCGGATTGTGAAAGTTTTTTAAACTGCTGATAACTTTTGGCTCGACTGTTCAAGTTAATTGAAATATCTGTCAAAGGATCTGATGAGCAACAGTTTTAGCTTGTCACGAGCAGCAGCAAGACATACCAGATATTTTATTAATTTCAATGATCAACTTTTTTATGTCTATCATTAAAAATTTGATCTTGCTATAGTTACTATTAGTGACCATCAAATTTTCAAATAATTGTATTGTTTACACAAAATTTCATTCCCTAGACACCAAATATGAGATCGAACGGATCTGTTCGACAACAGTGCCCAAGTGCAAATGTATCTACCCCATTTTCGCAATAACGTTTATAATTGAAATTACTCAATCCATGTTTGATCATGAGATGTTTCTTGTTTATGATAATTCGTTAGAATAGCCATAAACTTTTTAACAACATAGCGAGGCAGACATTTTGCTGTTTTCGTTTATTTTATTATTGTTTAACAATACTGCGTTTATTTTGCTGCACAATCCAATAACGTATTTGATGATGCTCTAGTTCATTTCATATTTGAACTTGCCAACAACTTTTATATACATGTTGTAAAATTTACTGCCATGAGGGTAATCCAAAAGATCACAGATCTCGATTATTGTACATATCCTGATAGACATCTACACATTCAATTTCATAAACGAGCAAATCGGTATTGGTTAACAATAGTCTAGTGGACGGGCACTGATGTGTAACAAAATTGTAATGAAAATCATACAGCAGCCATTTCGACAAATCTAATACGGAAGCTCCAACGTAAATCGGTTTGTTTAGTTTTAGATTTTCTTTTCTTTGCATCGTGACAAGATTCTCTTTAAAAATAATTTCATGCTCACAAAATCATCTGTCACAAGTTTATTTCTGCCATGGATATCATTCGCTAGCTGGACATTTACCCGTTTTCTAATATTCTCCATCGTTTTACCAGAAACGGCATTGTTCATCACCTTTAAGTTTTTCTCAAAATCGGCTCTTCTCGAAATGTTCCAGTTAATATAACCTCTCATCCAAGGTAACTGATTAAACATAATGTATATAATGTAGTTTTCTCAACACAAGTACATAATGTACTTTTACTTTTCTCAACACAAGACCGGCATCTACTGCTTGTTTAAGAACTTTGTAATGTAAAACATAATTTTTCGAATCAAGTAAATTTGGTACTAGTTTTCTTACCAGAAAATTTTGTCGTGGTGATGCTAACTCTTGTTGTTCCTGAGATAACAAATTATAATCTATGACTATCGATTCAGCACAGAAAGAATAATCGTAGTGCAAATTGTGTAGACAATAGAGATCAAATAAATGAAATACGAAACATCGTCGGGTACCTTTTTTCTTTCTTTTTTTTTTTTTTTTTCTTTTTCGGTCTCCAAGAGAAACTGATCAGCCGTAATCCAGAAAAATCCACCAAAAGGCATTGGTTCAGCCATAGAATAACCGTACAAATTATTACAATCTAGATAAATTATATTCTTCAAAAAAAGCTTGGAATTGTGCTCTTTTAGTTATTTGTTGTTTTTTGCTTCTGTATGTTTCTTTGTTATCACGCTAATATCGACTCAGATACCTTTCTCGATAAAATTGAACATATAAACGTTTGTTAGTAGTTCTAACCTTACTTTACTAAACTTAAAAGCATCCTACGACAGCCCGTGAACAGAATAATACCAACAATGATCCAGTCCATGATTGTGTTACGTGACACGGGCTTGTATTCAGTAACAAAGAAAAGAGTGAAAGCTAATCCGAGTTTCCTCTGACCCTTGACACCCCATTTCTCATATCTGGGTTTTTTTTATGTTGGGGTGTATGGTCAGAGTTCATTCCCTATCAAAAAGTTGGAATTTGCCGGCACCATTTGGTGTCGGCATAGGGTACTCGCCAACTATCAGGCTTAGCAAACTTAAATGACCTTATATTGACCCATAATTACATTAAATCGATATGGAAATCATTTATCTTCTCAGAAATTGCAAGCATAATACCGATTTTGTCTTTAATCCGTTGTCAGACGACACGAAATTACAGCCTTGATGAATTTTCACCTCCTTCGCACTATTATCATTGCTAGTCACATGACTAACCAAATCTTGCAGCACAAACACAACACAAATTTTGGGGGAAATCCAAAAATAAAAATTGAAACGAAATGCACATCTAGTTAGTTAATACTAATAGGACATCGACATCATAACTAGTTACTAAAGTCCAATGACACTAGGCTAAAGCACACACAAATAAAGTCAGATTAAGTTACTTATTTCAATTATCTGATGACTATTATGGATTTTGTTAATGATTATGAAAAAATGCACATATTGATTACAATTTACAACTGTAAATTGGACTCTGTAAAATTAACAATCTGATTTAAAATTTCTTTAAAAATTGTTCTCGTATTATGAAATGTTTATTATTTTAAAATGTCCGTATTTGATAAACTGTCGTTAAAAATGGTTATTTTGTACACTCAGGCGCACAGTGTCATAAAATGGCATAATACGAATGTATTCTATTAAGGTTGTTAATCAATACGTCAAATTTGTGTCCTACTTTCTCTTAGTTCTTGTCGCCCGGCACCATGTTCTTTGGTATGGTTTCTTTGTCAGTTTAGGGGCATTCAGCATAGTGTACATACCATCTGAGGACGTCACCGTGGTTGCTAATTTAATTTAGGATTTCTGCAAAAAAATATGTATATATTGTCTTTTTTTCCAGAGTTTGAATTCCATGATAATTTACTTATTGTACATCAAGAGAATTTTTTGTTCAGGATATAGTTGTCTGTCCCGTACAGAGATCGGCGAAGGTTGAACCTTGATCAGTTCATATAAATTTTCGGGTTGGTTAATTTATTAGTCAATCTTATATTGCAATATAAATACACCTTCCTAATATGAGTTTTTCTTTCTGGCTTTGTGTACCATTTTTATTTGGTGTCGAATATAGATAAAAGTATCTACAAATTGACAACTCGTAACATATATTGTAAAATTTAATTTTCTTCGATCATCATTTGAAGAAAAAAAAAGCTATAAAATAATAATGAATTTGTACAACTTGATAGTGTCATACTTTATCAATACTTTATGATTGTTCGAAATTTAAATTTTTTCGCCCAATTTTCGGTTATTTAAATCTGCGAAAATATTTATTCCGGCTAATTTAATATCAGTACAAATACGACTTTTTAAAATCTGACTTTGCATGGCTTTGTCGGACTTTGTCAGGCTTAGCAGTATTTAATAGAATCCTCACTACAGAACTGCAAATGCTTTGTAATATTTTGTTGTTTGTACAACCGTGTAAGCAGCGGTAACAGAAGAACGTTTTCTTATTTCGTTTAGTATGTTGTTGGCCAACGAGTCCGTTAACGATTTTAATCCAACCGTAATGATTTTTATAAAACAGTAAGTTTATCGTCGATTGTGAAGCTTTTTGTAAAAAAAAATATATATCTCTGATAGACGTCTTCTTTCTCATCTTGTCCGAAAACGTTGATAAAAACATCAATTTGTTTTTCAAACCTCGGTATTTTATTATCTGGCACTGGAAAGTGAATACCAGCAAAATTTAATCTCAGCACGTGACAAATATTCTCAACGCGATCAGTGTTTTTCGGCTGAAAATAGCGCTGAGACAACAACCTACTGAAACAGTTCTTTTTCCTTGATCATTTCGAGCCTCCGTACCGAACATGATTGTGTGTATTCTTTTCCGAATTTCCTGGTGTATTTCATCAGCTAATGATAAAAGATTAGTCCCAAGTAAAACACGCCTCGATTTTGCATTTATGTAAGGGTCCGTAATTTCCTTGTCAGTCGATTTTTCCGTCGCAAGCACCTTCGAAAATATGTGATACTGCACTAATATTCTTAGACCCTTGTGTTTTTCAAGTTCGCGTTTTACCGTTGGCTCTAGCAAATAATAGAGATTTTCGGTGGTAAAGTTTACCAGTACAATTTGTTTATCAAAACCATAACTGTAGTCGAATTTCAAGTTTCTTTTTGGTCATATCACGTAATCTCAGCATTGCTATACAATAATTAAATATCATATCTGTAATTTATGTTCATCTAGCGCGTGGTGAATTAACAATTAGAGATATAAAATCTTTATAGTACAAACGAGCAAGGGTATTATCACGTTCACCCCAAGTACAATTTGTATGCTGGTAACAAATTAGGGTCAGTGATACGTGTCCAGTACGGACAACCGATAGGTAAAGCAACGTCAGCAGTTTATAAGATTAGTGTTAAAGGCGATCCTACTTAGGGAACGGAAATGTTGAAAAAAATTAATTTTACTTTGTTCCGCGTCTACATTCCAGAAGGATGACGCGTATGTGCGGTTACCAATACTAACATCGAACACTTATCCTTACAAGAGGAGTTTCAGGCGCATCCGGTATTTGATTTGTACGAGATGAGTAATACGGGGTATCTAAATGTAACTCATAGGTACCCTAACCGATCAAGTTTTTTTTATCGTGGCCATCGTTTTGTTTACGATTTGTTTAAAGGACCTATACCCGATGGTTTGGTGATTACTCCATCAACAGTGTTAGGATCGATAATAAACTGGAAAATTTGGAGCTGGTTACCCAGCAGGAAAATGTGAAAAAAATGACGAGGTGGTAGTGTCAATTTTGTCAATTTTAAATGTCCAGTGAAACTTGTTGTTTTGTAAAGCCTCTAAATGGACGAGGAAATCAAATTTAAATCGATTTTGGCTGCGAAGAAACACAATAACATAAATATCAGCGCAGTAAAATTCGTTGCTGATGGGGTACAAAGATCAACTTTTTTCAAGCGAATACATTAGCTGAATTATCTTTAGATATCCTGTTTAAGCAATTAAATAAAAATATAATATTCATTTGATCTGAAGGTTTGCTGATATATACGCTGAAGATATAATCGAAATTGATACAATCACCAACGAGAAAGAAGTATACAGGATTACATTCACCAACGATATCATAACCAAATTTTCTAGCTATAGCGAAGATGGACCAACAACTGTTCGATACAATGTAATATATCACATTACAAAAAAATTGAAATTTAATTTTACCGTCGCCGAACAACACCTATCTTGCCAGCTGATCAAACCTTTTTTGAACATCAAAATTCCAGGCCGACAGAAAAATATTAAATTCGATTTTATATTCGTCAAGATTTTTAACTTAATGACGCTCTCCGACGATCGAAACAATATCTGCTATCTTTATGTAAACCGGTAAAATGTAAAACTGCCCAACACAAGTACGAGGAAATCTAAGGAAACATTATTTAATCGACCGGGATGTGATCCAACTATTAAATTTATTGCTATACCAGCGCCATTTCACTAAACTTTTATGGCCTTTTTTTACCTAATCACTTTTTCGATGATGAAACATCCTGCTCAGTTTTTTTTTAGTTTCTATTCGAAAAAAAAACTACCAATAATCATCTTCTCTACCAGATCTTTTAGCGTGTATGTTACGGGTATTGTTAAAAGTACTTTATCAATGACAGATACTTCTTCGCTCCTGTTATGAGTATATCCTCTTTCAATATTTTTTCGTCAGAGAAATCCGAAACTCGATCAAGCACTTTAAATTTTTATCTGTGGTATATATTTTCGTTCACCAGTATTGGATGTTTAATGGTGTCATTGGGTGACATTTTGATGGCTCATACTTGCCCAAAATTTGAGATCATCGATGTACCTGTTTGTGTTTTAGCTGTCAAATGTTTGTGTATCAGCTCTTTTAGCGTGAGATTAAATTATTTTACGACAATGCTTTTACCCTCGTTTCCTGTGACTTATTTTAATGTTATTTTGTTCCAGAGACCGCTAGCACATTCTATTGAAAACTCCACTCCGTGATCAGTCCAAATTCTGTTTGGTTTTCTTTCAGTACTCGTTATTATTAGTTTTAACGCATAAGAGATTGACTCTCCTGTTTTATCCGAAACTGACGCACTAAAAGTATATTTGCTTAAAACTTCTGCAATGTTAAACAAATACTTCTTTGAAGTGCCATCAGCGCCAACGTTAAACTGAGCAAGATTGGATACATCCACTAAAATCTATTGCCCAGTTATCGACGGCATTCGCAACAACCGTACGTCGCAGAAGCTTATTTTTTTCGGTTTGTGTAGTTCGGCTGCCAGATCATCATATAATTCTTTCCCAAGTAATAGTTTATATTTTGCTCCAATAAAACTATGCACTAGCCTTCTATTTAAATGTTCTCGTAGATTTTTCGGCTCCATATCACGAAGTTTGTCTCACATTACTTTATCACAGCCGTGCTTATCTTGCCCGTTGTCCCTGTAGCAGATATCATGACGCATTGCTATTGCATCCACTTGATTGCAAGGCTATTGTTATGGCAGCGGATGATTGTTCTTGTCGAGTTGTTTATCCAGAGGATTATAAGGTCAGTGTACTTATGACCCGGCAATGTCCAACCGCCTTTTGGTTTCGATAATTTGCCGATCCAATCGCGTTGATTGCATGATTTGCAGTACGTGACGATTTTATCCTTCTCGATGCAAAGATATTTATCACAATCACAGTTGCATTTCATTTTACTTTTATTTTGTCGATAAAAATTATTGTCAGCCGTGATAATATCACAAATTAATATGCAAGTTAAAAATTATTTTATAAATCGGTCGGATTCCGTGGGCCAAACCCACAGGTTGTTAATGGAGAATTAGCATTAGAAAATCAACAAATCATTTATATTCCGGAATTTTCCGGTTCATGGGGGGGGGCTTTTTGTCGATTTTTTTTTACTAATGCTTCCACATAAAATAAACGAAATAAAAAACTCCGGAAGATATCAGCTTGTGGATTTTTCATTGTTAAATTCCCGTTAACATCCTGGGTTTTGACCCTCACAAAACAAGAAATCTGAGCGATGTTTTTTTTTCATTTTTCTCTAAAAGAGTAACCGAAATTATTGTCACCTGCGATAAAATCGCAGAAAATAAAATCTGATGGGTGTTCAATTGATTGTCTACTAAACTAACCTTGTCTACCCCAGATCCTACTTCCTTTTACAGGAACATGCTTTTCTTTCCAGCACCAACAGAGCAAATACTTTTTAGCATGGTTCAATTATTTTTCCGTCGCTTCGTCCTAATTTCACTTTAGTTCTGCACTTGAAACAGTATGTTGACATTATATACTTGTATGTCCACACAAGATTATTTGAACCCTAAGCTTTAGCAAGCTTACAAAATTGAACTGCAATCTCATCGTTTGCGCGAGGAGGTTGCTTACCAAATTGTAAGATATTCTTTAAAAAATCGGAAACCCTGGAATAATTTGTTGGACGAACATTATGCAATATTGACCAAATGCGGATGTTCTGATCAGCGGCAGTTGATTAGACGAGCAATTTTTTTGATAAAATTTTTTAAAATTGTATATTTTTATGAGAATATAGAAAGTCCGAACAAATCGAAATAATTATTAGCGTGGACAGCAACACAATGATTGCTGGATCATAGTTAGTTTTCTCTGTTTGCAATGCACGAACCACCTGCTAGCGCGTCATCGAGCTAATCATAGTATTATACTCCGCTAAATCCTGTAACGTCACTCAATTTCTCAATGATATCAAAATTACTCAACGGCGTCTGGTCATCCATGTCCGATTCCTAGTAGGTTCGGAAGAAGGCTTCCCGCTAAAAGGGGTTATTGTAAGAAATCCTCATTGTTTTACTCGAATGCGTTTTGTTCTCTTTTTTAGACGATTTTGGCACTAAAATTTATTTTAAATTGTTATATAAAATTAACAATATATTTGTTTGATTCCACTCCCAGTTAATAACTTTTGCGTTGCTCCTGATACTGCTTCTGACGCTGCTGATATTCCTAATATGCCAGGTATAGGTAACAATTTTCTTACTATCACATGTTTTGATATTGCTATTACCTACGAAACAGACAGTCTAAGAACAAACAGTTTTTCTTCGACTTCCTTCCGATCAAATTTATTGATTTGTTGTTGCGGAAGCATGTTGTCTTTCGCTGCAGTTTTATTCAATATCTCAGCGACGTCTGTCGCCGAATAGATCATTAAAGAACCAGAGCTGCATTTAGCCACAACCGCTGACAATTTTTCAACCTGGCCGGATGTTAGGTTTTAGTCACAAAAAGGACCACCCGCGAAATTCACAATGCTAATCTTGTGATAGCAATTATTCCTTAATCTACACCATCGGCGTGCATTATTAAGTCGTTTTGATATGCTTGCTCTAAAATAAGCATGTACTTTAAGTCCTCAAAATCTTTGTTGTATTCACAGTAGAATCCGAAGATTGTGCTTAACGGAAGTATCTTCGCTATTTGGCGAGATTCTGTGGCAAACGCTTTTCCTTTAGCAAATCCCTCGTTGTACTGCTGTCGTCATATTCTTGGGATAGCCAATCTTATGGCGTCTTCAATACCATCACCTGCATTAACAGCCAGAATGGCGATGAGATTATTGATATTTGCAGCAGAATTACCAACACCAGTACGAAACTCACTTGAAACAGCTGTCCTGAACGAGGTATTTTTAATTCACATCCTGTTTGTGGCCATCGATCTAGAATAATCATCGTTAAATGAAACGATGATTAGTATTGTACTCCCTATAGGCAAGTGCATTGAAATATCTTTGATTGCCCAGTTGGTATCGTGCACTTTTAAACAAACTCCAACCGTTGTTGACGAGCTCAATTTCTACACCTGAGGCGAGGACACCTCCAGCAGCAGCAGCAGCAGCACAACCAACAGCGTTGCCACTACCAGTACCACAGCTTATTTATCCACCGTTGTGGTATAGGAGAGAAGCCTTCACTGTGCCAGAGACGGAAGATTGGGAGAGTGAAGCCACTCAACCTCCGTCTGCTCTCCCAATCACAAATGTGAATTGGGAGAATGACTGGAACCGGCGATGTGTGTGCGGTGCCCGTCCTGGAAGATGCCAGCAATAACCATGTGGGTATGGAGTTAAAAAAAAAACAGCCCTTTTTAGAGCTGACCAAATCTCTAGAAAAGAGAGACAATTAAATTTGCCAATTCGTATGAATCTAGTGTAGTGTAACTATAAACACTCACTCCTTTCCTGATTGTGTGTGTGTGTGTGTGTGTGTGTGTGTGTGTGTGTTAGCATGTGCGTTCATTGGTGAGATAGTATATTGGTGTGCTTAATGTTGCTCGTTTCGTTGGTGAGATAATTATTTTGTGTATTATGCTGTTCGTTTCGTTGGTGTGGATTGTATATTATTGTGTTTTAGGCAGCTCGTTTCGTTGGTGTGGCTGGTATATTTTTGTGTTTTGTGCTGCTCGTTTCGTTGGTGATATATTATATTTCGTTTGTTATGCTGCTCGTTTCGGTGGTGAGATAGTATATTTTGTGTTTTATGCTTCTCGATTCGTTGGTGAGATAGTGTTTTTTATGTTTTATTCTTCTCGTTCATTGGTGTGGATGGTATATTTTGTGCTTTATACTGCTTGATTCGTTGGTGAGATAGTATATTTTTGTGTTTTATGCTTTTCGTTCGTTGGTGTGGATGGTATATTTTGTGTCTTTATGCTGCTCGTTTCGTTGGTGAGATAGTATTTTTTGTGTTTTATGCTGCTCGTTTCGTTGGTGTGGATGGTATGTTTTGTGTTTTAATGCTAGCTGTGCGTATTTAGGACAAACTAGTTCAGCTCCTTCCTACTCTGTTGTCAAGTGTCCAGTATCGTGAAGTCATGCCACCTGTGTTATACCGCTTGGCGAGCAGCAGGGAGGGTGAAACCTACAAATTTTTGCACGAGTCATTAACGAAAACTAAAGGTTCCTATAGAGGCTGAAAAAAGGTCAATAACACTAAACAAAGTCTCTAACTAATTATATTTCCATACGCCTGACTTTGTCAGGAGGTTAGCTCATTTTTGTTATACTATTATTGAAGTTAGTTTGCCCTGACTTTGTAAGGCTATTTTGTTTACATGTAAAGCGACTCAATTTTTGTCCTTCACCCTCCCTGCTGTTCCTGACAGTCAAGGGAGGCTAACCAAGGATTTTATCTAGACCAACACGATATCTTGATATAGGATCGTATGTATAAATTAATATATAGAGTTTCGTTTCTTAAGTTAATAATATTTCCATCCTGATTTGTACGTTTGAAATTCATTCTCGACAATAATGAATTATATACACACAGGTAGACTTGATTTATTGGCTCAGATACAATAAGCCACCCTGGGGGTGTTTGAATACTTGACGAGTATAATATATATCCCTGCTAAGACTTATTAGACTTAGAGAGGTCAACGTGGTAGCTGCTGTCAATTATATCGCATATTAAATTCAGTGCGATGGTGGATGTTATATTAACAATATTAGGCAAGATGTGACGACCTGTTCCATGTGGGTCATTATTATATTTGAGAACTGCTGGAGGTGGAATTAATTTTTTCCAGGAATTACATATTCTTTTAAAATGTTCATCAATAAGATCACTAACTGATTTTTTTTAGCTCCTCGGAGTCAAATCAAGGTATTATCAATGTTGATAATTGTTTTCTTGTAATTCCAAAATGTTTCAGAAACACTGTCGTAAACAGATTATCTACTGGACGACGCTGAATTGAATCGTCCTCATTAACTATGTAGTAACCTGCTCTATGTGCTTCAAGGAATAGTTTGTTTTCTTTCTCTATTAATAATATCGTTATTTACAAACTTTAGGTCTGAAGCAACCTGATTCAAATGTTGCATGGTTTCAATTATTTAATTTTTTAAATCTTCGTTATAAAAAATATTGATGCTGGAAAATAAATTTTGTAGATTTTTAAATACACGTTCAAGATCAGACTTCATTGTACTAGCTTGTGAATTTATTTCATCAACATCAAGTACTATTATATCATCTATTTCACCATCAATTATACGTATAAAGTATGATTGATGCCCATATGTATAGTATGTGGAGCTATTATCATATATTTGCCATGGGTCATGTAAACTCATATCACGTGGATATTTCGCTTTTCTATATTCTGGAAGTTGTATAAATTTCTTAACATCTAAGATGAATTCGGATCGCTGTCTTTCTGGTGGAACCTGATAAACCGGTGCAACTTCAGGCCATCCTAACACTGATCTAATCGAACTTTGATAAATATCCACAGCATAGTCGGGAGAATGTATTTCAATCACCGACGATAATGTTGTTTCATAAACAGTAATTGCTATTTTCGACACTTTTCCGGTTAAAGACTTAATTATGCGCTGGAATTCCTCATTAATTTGCTCTATCTGATAACTGCTGGAGTACTAACTACTTGCCAATCGGGAGTTCCATCAGACTTTTTTTTATTTGCGAATACTAATGAAGTATTTGGTTGTTGTCCACCAAATGGTTCTGATCTATTATTAGGCCAGCTATAATAAGCACGTAACTGAGCTAATGCTATCTCTTTTACTGGAATTGCAGTTGGAAAGTTAAAGCTAAATTCAGGATTGGTTGCACTTATCGATATCATAGTAATTTTTGAAGGAGTTGTGTTAGTGACGATCTGCTGTAACAACTTTCTCGACTCAATATCCAAACGATGTTCAGGCGCTGACATTATTATTATTATTATTATTATTATTATTATTATTATTATTATTATTATTATTATTATTATTATTATTATTATTATTATTATTATTATTATTATTATTATTATTATCATTATTATTGTTTAATTCTCCATTTATTTTATTCTGGTTATTGTCACCAGAATCGTTAGTGATTATGAATGCTTTAACGTAGGTTTTAATTATCATTGCAAACTTATCATCAGATATTTTACCATCGCTAAGATACGTGGAAATATATCCAGATAGTTTAGAGTAGGTTGTTGTTGTTGCTTTATGCAACTTTATTATATACTCACGCAATTTATCATTCGCGCATGTAGTTATTTTTTTTAGCAATAATACTAAGAATACCTGCTATAGTCTTTGAAGTTAAAACAATAATTGTTATAATTGCTGGAGCTGTCATTATTAATGTCGATAATATTAATCCGGATCCAGCAACAATAGCAGAAACTGAGTACACAACTATATCAATAACAACCATATGTCTACGATATTTTTTACTGTTACTGTATAATGGTCGATGGTATGTTTTAGTTTGGCCAGACATTCACATGCTTGATTATATCTGTGACGTTGAACGTCAATAGCTCACGTGGTCATTTGATCCATTATACTATGACGTTAAGTAATTAATTGAGTTGCAAATTCCAAAAACCACCAGTAAGCTTGAGGTAAATTTTTACTCGATAATTCCAGCGTAAACGTTCCTTCAGAATCTTTATCTAACAACACAGATATAGTTTTAGAAAAATTACCAGTTGATGGAGATGTAATGGATATTCTAAAATCTGCAACGCTAAGTACAGACATCCTATATATACCAGTGATCTCCGCGCTGTGTTTGATGGTTTTATTTTATGGTGTCCACGATCCAAACCCAGATGCAACTGTATACACAATATTTCTTATCTGATTGTGAGGAATTTTAATCAGGTTTGTTTTTTTGAATAATATCCGGAATTCCACCGATAATATCATTCAGTTTTGTGTTAATATCAGTAAGTTTTATATCAACATTTGGTGGATTTCCAAAAAATTTGTTATTAATTCTGTTTATGTTTCTGCAAAAACTCAAAAACGTATTCACGTGACCGGTAAATTCAGTTTCGATTTTGACTATTTGATTGCTGATTGAAATCTGTTAATCATCGACGTATTTTTTGTAGCAGCATCAAAATCAGAATCTGCTGCTCTTAAATTACTAATACCATTAAAGTTCATATTAAGAAATGCACGCATTATACCACCGTTGGATAATACGTAATTAGATTCTTGATCGTCAACATATTTTTGTTGTTGTAGCATCACTATCTTTAGTTGGATATCCAAGATCTGTAATTTTATTTTTGTTCATAATAACGTCTCCACTAAATACACCGCCAGTCGTCCTGACATAATCGTTAACTGACTTACCGGAATCTTGTATTTTACCCTGATCAGTAAAAGTAACGATATTATTAGCAACTGCAATAGGAATTCATATAAGTACGTCTGATAGCTGTATATTACTCGTTTTTAATCGTTCTTACTTGTCCTGAAAAATAACCACTTCATTTTGATCCACACTTGCAATATTATATAAATCATCAGTCTCATTTCTGAGTTGATCGAGGTTTACATATTTAGATAAATCACCTTGCTGCTGAGCTTTACCACAAGCAGATCTTCCGTAAATATCTACCATTATATTTTGCTGATGTCTGTTTAAATGTGACAGCGTGGTATATTCATGCACAACTTTATGAGGTGGCTTTCCTGGCGGTGCTAGGGATATAGTATCAAGTACATTAAGTACTTCACGACCACATATTGGTGAATCAGTTAATGTCTGTGTTGGTAATGTAGAATACCAGATTGGAGCAGTATTTTTACTGACATAATGAAGAAATTCTTTTGGCGGCGCTAATCCATACGAATCAAAATAAATAATTCTAAGTGGATCAATTGCATACGCCACCCAGTGGGTACCTGGTCCAGAGTTTTTATCAAGATTAAAAAATACCTGTTTCAGTTCTGTTTGGTTGTTTTGGCAACTGATCGCGCATAAAAATACCTCTAAAGTTTTTTTATTTTTAGCTTTTTAGCAGCATCGAGTAAATCAAAATTAGACATAGGCGAGATCAGTAAACTGTCCCTGGAAGTCTTAGACCTTTTCCGTACCATGAGGACGGGGTCCTTGGTAATCTGAGATCTTTTCCCTTTTTTTAGATGTTCGTTTTATTCCCTGTCCAGTTGCTTTCTTTAATGCCATTCCAGGAGCTGTTCCAACAGCACCTAATGCAGCTGCTTTCGCAACCGCTGGGGCTGCTACGGCTATTAATGCTGGTATAGCTGCGAGAAGGTAAAATATACCACCCGTTTTGAAAACATCTTTGATAGCGCCTGCAGAAAGACTAAGTTTGACAACTTTGTTTGATTTTTTTTTTGCTTCATCAAAGTTTTGAATTGACGATCGGTCAACGATAATTTATTTTAACCGCTCATCTGTTCCTTTTTCAACGATATTTTTATTCCACAGTTATTGTTTGATGCTGATTGCAGTCTTTTTATCTGACCAGGAGTCAGGGTAATATTAACGTGATTGTATGACATTTATATTACTCATAAATGATCTAATTACGTGTTACATATTTTCTACTGGAGCATCAATGACTCTCATTCGTCCTCCAGCACCTTCAAGGAGCATTGATTTATCGCTAAGTATAACAGCAATTGCTCTATAATTATCAATAGCTCCTCTTGTTACACTAGGTCGAAAATATATATCGACTACCGATTGTCTGGTCAAATCTAAATGTTCGAGCGAAAAGTAATAAATCGGATACAAGGTTGTAAAATCTAACTGAGTTATTTGTAATCCAGTATCAACATTTTGATCACGGCCCATAAACGACATAAGACGATGATATGCACGTGCTACACGATTTTGACCAAAATTCAGTAATATATCTTCGGCTGGTTCTTGATGTCCATTTATCCTTAATGAAACCTCAGAAACACTGAGACTGTCAAATATCATGTGACTACGCATTTGATTATTTACTCGTGCAGTATTTTGTAATACAATAAATATATATCTGGGCGCAGAAACCCCCTGTTGAGAGGCTATTTGCCATGTAAATAAACAGTTAATATTACTTTGGATAGCATCTGTAGTCACTGTCAGCCATGATAGTATTGATTTACCCCCTTGACTCATGAAAGATAGTAATCGCTGCTCTTCAGATATTGAAGGATCTAATATTAGCATCCACAGTTAAAGTTTTATAAGAATTATTATACCAGTATCACCGTCGGGTCTCCATATTGCATCATTGTCTGTAGCCTTTCGTATTAGTACAACTGTATGTCTGGCTCCGAAAATGACTTTTCTGACATTTCTACAGAATCCAAAGATATGTGAGAGTGAAATTGCACATGAAAACACTCTTCTATTTCCTTTAAACATCGCTCGACGTGATGTGAATCCCATGTTGAAATTTGGATAAACACTTTGCAATAACGAAAATGCAGCTCCAGGCCGGGCTACATATCCAGCTGGTTGTGGATCGGATGCAGTATCCCGCGGTGTTTGTATTAAATTATGTTGTCTGTTATCAGGAAAATCAGAAGTATTTTATTTTTTGTAAACATTATTGATGGACCAGCTGATCTTGAATAATCGTCACTATATCTTGCAAGACCAAGTATTATTGTAGCAACGTCAACATCTTTCTGAATTGATTCAAATTTTTTTCCTTCATTCATATACGTAGCGCTATCAAACAACGCCATTATACCATTATTAACAAAACCAACACTCACATTAGCGTCGTAATCAGTATTATCTGCTTTTAATATCTCACCTTCGACTTCAATAAATGCTTCAGAGGGTACGAAATATCTACTTGTATCATGAACCTGAAGTTCAATCCTTCCACGCTGATTTGGAATTTGTGTGTGGAAAGAATAATACTGATAATCACGTATAGACTCATTTTTGAGTTCTGGTGCGTCCATGTCAAATGCAGGATCACTTATACGTTTGAACATATTTATTATAACTATTATCGTCTAAAACGAAGACCACTTCCTGCTATGAGACCCGCGTTTATATTTTTCTCTTTTTCTGATAAAGGTATATCAGCCAACTCTGCTAGTTTTTGATTAGCAACTTGATTTACATCTTTTTACTAATATTTGCGGGCATTAATTCAGTGCTAGGTAAATTTACTGGCTGGGGTCTACGTATTAATTGTGCTAGTCTATCTTTAATCGCCGAGAATGTTTTACTAGCAACATTACCAACAGCACCTATACCTTTTTCACGAACTACATCAATAGCTCTCACTCCTATCTGCTTTGCAATTGTTCTTGCATTTTGGGGCTATTCTTCTAAAAAGACCCTGTACAATATCACCTAACCCATCTCTGTAGGTTGCCCTGTAAATCGGTATTCTAGAGCTAATTGCCCTGACCCTGGTAGGTCCACGTTGAGTACTATGTACTATCATTTTATTTTATAGTCATTATATTTAATTACATACTTAGTTCAGTGACTTAGTCTCTATAATAATCATCCGCAATTTCATTAATGAGAGACTGATACACATTAATATCCATTATACCGCCTGTAAATAATCTTTTACAAATATCTGCTGCTTCATTAATGATTTCTGGCGAAATATTACCAGCTCGTTTTTCTCCAATTAGAATTTCTAGTCGTTCAACATCAGCAAGGATGTTGTTAGGACACTGAGTAATAAGACCACTTCCCTGTGTGGTAAGGCCACTTCCAGTTGCGCCGAGATCGTCGTGAAATTCTTTTTCTTTTTCACTTTTTACTTGCGCTGGCTGTGTTCCTTCTGTATATTCTGTTGTTTTATCAATTGCTGTTGTTGTTCTAGTCGTTGTTTTATCAATTGCTGTTTTTGTTCTGGCGGTAACTGTATAAACGAAATATGTTTATCTATTTCATAAATATAATTAATATATCTTCGATCGTTGTTTCGAGCTTTATCAATGGATACGAAATATCCATTTATACCAATTATCTCGACTTATAAGATCATTAGAATATTCAGGTTTTAAATATTGTCCTCGATTATCATAACTTTTCACAGCACTAGCAGTTAATTGTTTTACGTTTTTAGACGCTTTGATGTCATTAATGACAATCTCGATGAATTTGTTCGATATATTGACCCTACCTCGCGTTTTTTTTTCAGGTATTTCTTCTTGGTCTGTATCTTCAGGTGTTTCTGGGACTGGCATCATAGCAGCTATTTCGGCAGGAAGTTCTCTAAAACATTTTTTTGTTTTCTTGGTTCTTTCTGATATTTTCCCGATGGCTACATTAGCGTTATCGAACACAGGTTGAATATCCTTAGTGGTCTCAGTTATAGGTTTAAATAATTGTCAAGTAATTTCATCAAATATCAACTTTTGATTCCTGACGCGATTGTAGTTGATTCCTAACTAAATCACGAACTGGTAAATATTTTTTAATTGCTTCTAATCGTTTTCTAGCTAATTTGGTTGAATGGGGCTCTTCAATATTCATTATATATAATATTTATAGCAGATATTTAATTAAAATACTAGTAAACAATGCGCGATAACTACTGCTCTGAATCTATGTTGAGTAATAGATAATTATTTCCCTTTGTATATGAAAATAATATATTTTCGATGCTTGAATACGGACAAAATACATCGTTTTTCAGACAATTATTACCTAATTATCTGTTTTTCACAAACAATTAGGTGTTAGTAAACAACAAAAGTGCAACACGGAGAGATACTGGTATATATATATATATATATATATATATATATATATATATATATATATATATATATATATATATATATATATATATATATATATTTGTCTCTATAGCCTAAAATTCAAGTAAGTAAGGCTTTACTGACTTTTACGCGTTGGTATTTGGGTCAAAAGTTATTTATATCTTTCTAAACATCATCTAACAGACGACAACTCTAATGCAGAAAATACTCAATGTGATATATGTATAACATTTTTTGTATTATGTTTGAGAATTAAATCAAATTAATGCTACAATTCTACAATAATTATAATTTTTATTCAGTATCTACTGCTCGTACATAATTTCCCTGTGTATTAGCACTTTTTACTTTCAAAACTGGCTGGTTACAGGGAAATAGTGTCTGTATTTGGCTACTGTGGTATGTTTAAGTTACATATATAGTAACTATTTGAACAGAAGAATGTATAATGAGACCATAGTCTAGTGGAGTAATCGTGAAGCTGTGGTGCTTAAGTGGAACGCTGCGTCGGTTCAAATCCCAGTGTCAGCCTAGGATGGCGACAATTGGTGATTTGATGCCAATTTTTTTCAAAAATATATATATATATATATATATATATATATATATATATATATATATATATATATATATATATATATATATATATATATATATATATATATATATATATATATAGTTATCAGTAAAAATATTAATGATATTATTTCCGCTATTAAAAAATTAAAACATGAAGGAGTAAATTTATCCGATAACCTAGACCCTGGAAAAATCATGTATGACTTTGAATTATTACAGCAGAGAAAATTTAAAAATATGTTCACGTTAAATTCCAATTATAGATTTATAAAGTCGATATATAATTCTATGTTAGAATTTTTAGCTGTCGTAAATGACAAACAGGTAAGGTTATTCTCACCTCTTATGCTTTCAATCGAAAAAAGTGCATTATCTCACGAGCACGAAAGAAAGAAAATGATAGATAATCATGTAATACACCTAAAAATGATTATGTTATTTGATTCTGTAAAAAATGACAGCGAAACTGAGGAAAGTGACAGCGAAAGCGGACCCTGACACAGTCAGGATAATATGATTGTTGCTAAACAGGACTTTTGGTAAGATTGATGGAGTCAAACTTTATTTTAAAAAATATTCTTCTGAATGAAGAGAGTACACAGTTTTTAAACGTACTCAAATATAATACTTTGGTCATACTTTATTGAATATGCAGAATAATATGTTTTATTTGCAACAAATTGTACCGATTGTGAATGAATGCTAAAATATTTGGCTGCTCTGTTTATTGATGGAAAAGTTAATTCTTAATTTTTTGTTTCCGTATTTATGGATTTAATCTCTCTCGTTCTGAATACTTTACATCTTCCTGTATTTCCAAGTCTGGAATTCTGACTCTGCGTAATAGCTTGCAGGTTAGAAATTTCGTTTTGTTGAAAATTTCCATTGAGATGATCAATAACAAATCCATCTTTGATTTTCCCATAAACACTCGTATATAAATTTTTGTGATAAATAATTTTTACCTCCACCAACATTGATTTTGAAATAACCAAATTTATCAATACGACCAACTGGTTTCTTCAACCTACAATGTATGATAATACCATCTCTGGACGCCTCGTAATATGTATATATTGGATGTCTCACAAAATCTTTTTGCTCCATTTGTGTATATATATAATATTTTTTGTCTAAATCATTGTTTTGAAATCTAGTCAGATAATCCTTTTCTGTTGTTATAGGGGATTTACCTGTCTATGTATCTTTTTTGTTTTGTCATAATAGCGTTTCAAGTTCCCTAAATTTTTTACTACCACAATTTGCACATAGTTGTGTTTTCCCCCTAACTCCAATATAGCATTGAATGCAAGGCTTTGGTCCAGTACTTCCATGTCTGATACTTTGCATATGGTAACTACGGTATTTGTTTTTGTTTACGCATGGTTTATCACAATAAGAAATATGTCTAATTTTCAACAAAATACACTTATTTTCTGTTTGAATCATTATATATATATATATATATATATATATATATATATATATATATATATATATATATATATATATATATATATATATACATACACACACACTAAATTTCAATTTGAATATTTCTCTTAATTATAATGATGGAGGAACTATCAGCAATTGAACCATCTGCTACTAGATTTGATCTTGACAGACTACAAGAATATAAATTTAGTGTTTCGATGAAATATCTAGCTTTAGTAAATGCAGATATTACCAAACGTATCCGTGAGGCTAAGGAGGAATATCGTGAGTACGGTGCTATTTATGTGTGGTCAACTTTTAGTGTTAAAATACTCATTAATTTGATAACGACAGACGAAGGAAAGTAATTATTAACCAACTTGATAATCATAAATATCTTATTTTAATAAAATTTATTGTAAAGACAGACGATAATATTTGGATGATTCGTGATAAAAGAGACCACGTTCATATACAGTCTGGAAATAATAAAACAATATTATTAAGTAACATATCCAAAAATGGAATACTGACCCGTATTGATAGACCGTATTTTGAGCGAGGGTATCCATAACTGCTGTGGTATATGGATTGTTTTTACTAAATGATAAACCTAATATCGCGGGTTTCAAACCTATGAGATTATCAGAGTCAAGAATAAACTGTTGTGGAGCGCATTACTGAACATTTTAAAAATGCGATGCGTGGCAATGGCTTAATAGAATTAAGACGTTAAAAGATATGTGAATGAACAGAGACCGTTAAAGATTCAGGTGCATCTATTAAGAATGTTGCTAAGCCAGAAAAGTCATTAAGATTTCCAATAACAGTAAAAACGCTAACAGGAGAGCTATTGTACAAACCAAAATATATAAAAATGTAAAGCCTATAATAATTATTGATCATAATGCACATGCATGGACTGATGCTATAACAATATTCCCACGAGACAGAATGATTAAATTTTATAATGGTCATGTATTTGCTTTTATTAAAAATATTAGTAAAAGTGACCCTGTATCTGTTTGGTTATTTCAGAGTTCGGAACACGGTTACGATCAGTTTGTACGGCCTAACGGTAATATTTATCGTACAGAATGTCTTTATGAAGAAATGAGAAATCTCGCACTAAGATATACTTCTGATGATGACAAAATCAGATAACTACTAAATAATAGTTTTAACGTACCATCAGTCGCGCCCCATTTCGCTCAGGAAAAAAATTCATGGAAACCTATAAGATCAGAATTTATTGAGGGTATACAAAAAAGTTGCTTAAAATATGGGCACGGTGGATAATGGAATACTAAATACGATTATAATGATGTTATATCAGTTGATATGGCTGCATGTTATCCTGAAAGTTTTCATGAATATGGTGAGTGTTCTAAATACTTTAACAGATTCGGACATCCTAAACGTGACATCGCCAGAGTTTCAATAAATGGACCCTTACCAGATTTTGACTTAAACGGATTTGCATATATAGAATCATTTGAGTTTGCAAAAGATCTTTATCTGATTACTTACGTTTGGATTGGTAAACACCTTTTAAAAAAATGTTGGGCGCCAATAGTATTATTAAGATATATGCTTGATGCTAGAGTATTAGTATCGTTAAAAGTAAATGAAGCGATTATATCCTATAGTCCACACAATGAAGTTTGGTTACCAGAACCCTACAGACTTAATATAGAAGATGCCAGGTAAGAATTTCCTGATCTTGCCGAAGATGACATTATTAAAATTACTAATAATATACGTAAATGCAGAGACGTGCACGATGAAAAACGTGCAAAAGATCTCGGTAGAAAGATAATCGGTAAGTTTACTCAAGGTGGTTTATACGGTTATAAACGACACTGTACAAAATTGATTCTGGACGATACTGAGTTAGATTTTATAATCGCTGATACAACCGAGAAAAACACATTTATAAACCGAAATAATGCTTATTTATCGGATGGGACCAAACTCGGTACTATTGTGAGCTATCTTGATGGCGACTCACCACAGTTTACACATTTAAAATCTTGAATCTTAGCCTATGTTTTTATAAATCTACAGTCAATGATAAATATATTTCCTCGTCAAACTTTTAAAGTCGCTACGGATTCATTTTATAAAAACAAAAAATATAAAGATTTATTAAATCCGCTACTCAGTAATGGTGAGTGGGGAACATGGAAGATAAAGGAAGAAAATATACTTAGTTATTCTGAATTTGCTGAAGTTAAAATTAAGGAAATATATTACAGAAATAATAATCAAATATCAGAATCATTTGCACCATCATTGTACGATCCTGTGGCTAGAAATAAGACCGTTTATCTTAATGGATGTGGAGGGTCAGGTAAAACAACTCGTGCGATTAAATTATTTATGAACAAAAGTTCAGATATGATCGCTTTGACACCTACACATAAACTCGCCAGAGATTTAAAAGAACAAGGGGTAAAATCTTGCACGTATCATAGTTTCTTTAGATGGAGATACATGGTCTCCTGAGCGAATGGGTGAAAAATATATACCTAAGTATATTATATGGACGAAATAGACACGGTGTCGTTAGAAACACTAAAAACATTCCTTGAATAGTTATTAACAAAAAACACTGCTATGATTATGTGTGGTAATCATGGTCGACCACCGCCTTTTGTTGGACAGTCTCCACATGAATGGCTAAAGAATAATGTAAATTATTATGAAGAAATACATGGTGATCATAGAGCTATTGATGAACCGCTGAAAGAACTTAAAAGATTAATCAGACTACAACCAGATAAAATACAATGTGAGATAATGCGTGCGATAATTCCAGAAACTACCATGAATGATTTTTTGACTTTTTGGAGACCTACTGATTTGATAGTCGCAAGTAGAAAGATAGTTCGTGATGAATTGTAGAAGAAATTATTAACGTTACATAAAGAAAAATTTTCACATCTACCTGTACCATAATGTTATCGCCCAGCAGATACACGACGACAGAATATTGAAGCTAAAATTCCTGGTGGCGGAGTACAAAATCTAGTAATGAATGACATTATTTTGGTAACCATTAATACAGTTGAAGGGGCATTGAATATGGATAAATCATCGTGGACGTTAGGATACGCTATAACGATTCATTCGTCGCAGGGATTAACTATCTCTGATACAAATATCTGGATTGTAGATGTCCAGATCGAATGGTCAAACTTAGTCTATCTTGCAGTATCTCGCGTCAGACGAATAGCTCAACTACATAGGGTTATTATAGATTATGTGATAACTGAAGAACTTACTAATGACAATGTTGTAATAAAGAAAAAATAGCGTCTTATAAACAATGTGACAAAAAAACGTGGCTTTGATATTGATACTGAATTTATTATAAAACTAAAACAACTACAAAATAATCACTGTGCAAGTTGTAACACAATAATGTTATGGCAATATTCGAATAATAATCCAATACAATTTATCGTAGACAGAATAAATAGTGATCTTGGTCACACAGGTGAAAATGTAATGTTGACTTATCTTAAGTGTAATTGACGAATAGGTGCTAATTTACATAAGTGAAGGTAGTGGTAATTGTGTATCTGTAGGAATTATCTGCAATTGTTCACGCACAAATCCACGTTGAGGGGCAGTAGAATCTAGTCTGTATAAAGTAGGTCTTCCAGTGGATCTACCCACGCTAGAAATTGTATGTGTGACCACACTCCAAATAGGGTCAGTAGCTCGTCTTTTGCCACCCTCCAACTCCCCTGGTTCATATAAATATCTCACAATTACATTACCTAATACTGGGTGTTGACCTGGTTGTCCGTATTCATCTCTACGTGGTATATATTTTTTTGTTATTGCATTAGAAGGTTTCATGGAAGTTGCACGAGTAATTTCATTATTTAATGCAGATATCACACTTGGTAACCTTGCAATCCATTCACGAGATCGCAAACCGGACTTAAAGTCAGCAGATATTTTTTTCGCATATTGATATCCAAATAAACTCTCAGCAAGTGTTCGATTAAATCGTTCAACGATTGCTTGATCACGATGAATTTCAGTATGCCCTCGTCTGATTGTAACGTTATGATTTTTCATCAAAGTTAATACTACACCAAAAATTCTTTGCCAGGATCTACTTGTAATAGCTGTGGCCATCGTAGACCACCACGTTGATAAATTCGCTCAAACACAGAGGTAACTTCAGATACTGTTTTTGTTGATAATGGTTCAGCTTCTTTATATCTACTTGCAATATCAACAACAGTCAATGCGTATTTGTACGTGCGTGACTTTCGTCCACGTGTTTTAATAGTATCGTGTGGTAAAAACAAAATATCTGCTTGATTTACTTCGTTAGGAACACTGACATCAAAATGTGCATATTGAATTTTTTGTGGTGGTGGTAGATAAATTTGCCATATTGCCTGTCGTGCTAATCAATTTGCAGCAACAAAACGTGAAACTTTTGCTGCTTTAGCAAGTTTAGTGATCGCTACTTTACCTCTCCAATACCCTCTTGGGCTATAATAAATATATTCCATAATAATAATTATACAATTAATTACCAGCCCCTAACATTATTTTACTTTTCATAGCGGATTTTATTAGAAAACTGGCGAGTTACTCTCTAACAGATCTATTAGGTATAGAATTTAATGCATGAATCAATTTTACATCTGCATGATGCCGCTGCTGCAAATCTTTACTTCTATAAGCAACGTCATGAATATGACATGCTTGATCAATTTTATTTACTGGATATTCTCCTGGTCTTGATTGATCTTGATCATCAAGTCGGATATCAAGTCTAGTTCCAGGCCCACATTAATTATATCCAGGAATGTGTTTCTCACCAACATAGCTAGCCCATGATAGTCCTGATAATTTTCATAAAGAAGCAGTAATATCCCCACCTATTTTTGTTGTCCCTGAGATACATTTATATTTTTGTGTACCAAATTTTTCACATTTACCTGTTAATGCACGTCGTTTGTTTTTGTTTTTTTTTTTTGTTATTATTGTTGTTAATCCATTGGTGGGTGTAGATGATCTACATCGAAAACAATATAGACTCATGTTATTAATAATATGGATACAATAATTGATTTTTGGGCGACACGAAAACAGGAACCAGTGAAGCACCATCCAGCATTACCAAATTCGATAAGAATGATTATAATAGGTCCATCTGGATCAGGTAAAACACAATTATTATTAAATTTATTAATGAGGTGGTTGAGATGGAACAAACTATATTTAATAGCACCGTCTGTAGATGATCAGCATTGTTACGAAGTACTTAAGAATTTTAACGAAAAAGCAAAATCAGTTAATAAAGACGGTGACGATATTATTGATTTTATCACAGATATAGATGAAGCCCCGTCTGTAGATGATTTAGACGGATTTATTAATAATCTCGTAGTATATGATTATGTGATGTTGGACAAACAATCTAATCCAGCAAGAATATTTTCTCGACGTAGACACAAAAACAAAGACGTGATTTCTGTTACTCAAGAGATATACACAAATACCGAAGGTGATTAGAGATAACTGTAATATTTTGGTTGTGCTTAATGGAGTAGATAATTATACTCTACAGAATATTTATTATACTTTGTGTTCGGGAGACATGGATATGATTAAATTTAAAAATTTCTTTTCTAAAGCACAATCTGTTCCATTTGGTTTTATAACGATAAATTTACATGATCCAAGATCAAGATATCGTGTTGGTCTAGATAAAATCTTTGGTTAGCTCCCCTTGACCGTCAGGAGCCGCAGGGAGGGTTAAGGACAAAAATTGAGTCGCTTTGCAAGTAAACAAAATCGCCTTACAAAGTCAGGACAAAATAACTTCAATAATAGTATCACAAAAATGAGCTGACCTCCTGATAAAGTCAGGCGTATGGAAATATAATTAGTTAAAGACTTTGTTTAGTGTTATTGCCCTTTTTTTCAGCCTCTGTAGGAACCTTTAATTTTCGTTAATGACTCGAGGAAAAATTTGTAGGGTTCACCCTGCCTGCTGCTTGGCGCTATACAGTCCCAGGGTGTGCTAGTCAATAATACAGAAATTCCCATTAAAGCTATATTGTCCTAGAGTGTGCCATTTTATTTTTGTTGTTGGAAAAATCATGGGGCCATATCGTCCTAAGCTGATTTTCCTTCTTTGGGCTCATTGGGCCCATATTTCCCCATATACTACTAGTATTGTTTAGGTATATGCAGACGAAAATCGGGAAGCGCAGTCATATATGATCCGGTATTCTTATTTGTGCATATATTAATCATGAAGTGCAGTCATAACTGATTCGGTATTGTTTTTAGTGCAGCTATTTCTCGTGAAGCGAAGTCATACCTGATTCGGTATTGTTGTGGTCTTAAGCAACGTTACCGTTTTGAAGCAAAACCAACAAGTTTTGCAAAATTCAACAAACAATTTATATCCCATGAATACAATTAAAAAATATATAATGAACTTACAGGATTGTGAATTAAATCCAAAATAATCATAAATATTCTATCATGAATCCAAAAGTATAAAGTGTTCCTAATCAATTACAACAGTCTCGAATGTCCTCGTGTACCACACTGGTATAATCCAGAATATCTATAAATCACAAAGTAGTGTTTTAGTCTAAAACGTCAATGAGTACTTTCAATTCAAATCAATAATTTAATAAATAATTACTCTCAAGTTATATCTGAACACAACTATAAATGACTCCACAGACTAATAATAAAACAAGAATGAAAAATTGTTTTCCCAAAACCTATTTATATATATTTCACTTCACATATATCGCAACAGAATTTTCTGGAGAAAAAAAAAATCTATTGGAAAATACCATCAAACTGTTAACAAGCTATTTCCTGAACACTCTCAGTTAGTGGGGAAGGTCTGGTCTTGACTGTAAATTAGTGACTCTCGTGTTTACTTCTTTGATTTATATATATCAAATATTTATAATTTTTAAAAATATATTTGTATAAATTTAGATCAACAATAAAAATTTTTCCACATTTCGTCTTTACGCCTAACTTAGCGCGTCTTAGCGGTATTTAGTAGGACCCTCCCAACGATGCTGCATCATCTTAAATGTTTAGAGTCTGAATTGCACGCTAATTTATGGCCTTGTACCTTACTAATTTTCGCATTGGCCTTTCGTGTGATTTTTGGATCTATCCATCCCCTAACGATGATGGACTATTATGATATACAACATCAGGTGCATTGCTACTGCAACTTTGAGATCACATGATTCCAACATGACCATTTAGTTGCTAAATTTAGCAAAAGATGAACATCGGAATACTTTTCAATTTGTAACCCTATATAATTAAAATTTCAAATGCATCTTTCTTTATACCTCAAATGATAAAGTAAATGTACGTATAACATTTTATATTAAAAATTTTGGAGGAAACTTTTCGGGAATTTTCGTCGGAGGTGACTGGCTGTTTACGAACAGAAACATCATGGCCGGGGTGACGCCATGTCGATGGCTTTAGTATGGAGTTGAAAATTCAGGAATAATCCTGATGTTTGCCCTAAGACGGCCCGAGTTTTTTGACAGAAAGACTGAAGATTTACTAGAAGTGCATATTATTAGGGGAGAGATAGAAAGCTTCAAAGAAATTTGGAGCTTTCGCTGATGATTTACGGATTAATATGAATCTTGATTCATTATCTTTTGCTCTAGCAGAAATAAGTTATTCAGTGGCAAATTTAACTAAGAAGAACTTTAAGGCTAGTGTAACAGAAATCAGTCATGTAAGTATTGATTGCAGAAGTTAGTATCATTAGTAGCGTTTATACAGGGCGAGTGTTTATACACTCTTTGTTCGTTATACCCCACCCCTTTCATCATTACATTCCAGCATTAGTGGACAATAACTCGTATGTTTGTGGACAAAGGAAGATTATTTATAACACCCACTACCTCTCTCCCAATCAATAATGTGACTAACTCGAAGGGTTCGAAACCTGTCGCTTAGCCCTACAATGCAAGACCTCGACCTTGATGTTTGTTTTTGGCTCAAGGTCTTGATACCTAAATGACGGCCCTGTGTACCATGTTTAAATGTAGACTGACATCGCAACGAGAGTAAAATTTTCGGGAATATTTCACATATCTGCACTTTTCTACAAATTAAAGTTTTAATGTACACATATCTGCACTTTTCTACAAATTAAAGTTTTAATGTATTAGTCCGACTTTGCTTACTCTGATGTCTTTTTCCAAATAAATTCTAATTCCCACACAAGCAGATGGACCTGTTTTCAAATTTTGTTGGCCTGCATTTCAGTTATGTGAAAAGTGATGGAAGTATTATTCTTTAAGGAAATGAATAAAAATATTTCTGTAGTGCCTTTTGAAACAGCAGCATTTCATTTAATTCAAAATACATATCCCACATGAACCAATTTGAACATACTTCAGCATACTTTGATTACTGCTGTATCTCAGCAAATTAAAATGTCTTTCAATGAAACATGATGGTGCATCCATTTGTACATGTCAAATTTTAATTCCACCAGGATAAAGATGGCACAAAAAGTACATATATATTAATTACAAATTTTTGTGAAAAGTGTCAATATCTGCGGCCAGATTTGAGATATTCCTGAAGCTTTGACTACTAATTTGGACATCAGCTAGTATCGGAACAAGCTATAGAAGGCCATTATTTGGGTAGATAGTAACACTAAAATAAAAAATTTCTCATCTTACGTTGTAGGACTAACTTGCATCTGTCTCTTTGTTAATTTTCCTGTAATAAATTGCACATTTAGCCACTTGTAACTTACATAAAAGTAACCACTATTCCTGAATGTTTTATACATATGCATTTTAAATACTTTAATGATCATTTAATAACAATTTAAAAAATGGCAATCTGTGACCATGACCAATGGGTTGTTTTCACAGATGTCACAATTGTGCATGCAAATACCCACAATGCAAAGTGCGCGTACCTTGCGCCACCATTTTGATTCTCTAACAAACCTTTATTAATACGGGTTATCATGCACATTCAAGATAAAATCAGTTTAATTGTCACTAAAGGATGTTTACTTAATTGAAATGATGCATAGATTATACCTGAAATTATGTGCCTCTATAGCATGAAAATAAAAATACAACTGTAATTTCCATGGTTTATATCGAAAGACAGAAAAGTGAAGTTGAACCGTATACAATAATATTGCTATCAAATAAAACTGCAGGCTTTTTTTATACATATCAGCAGACAATATCGACTTTCTTAAATATCTTGATGATGTTTCTGAGCTTGTCACGTTGAAAGAGCATTTCCGAACAATTATCTTCGGGATACAATAACAGTTATAAAAAATAAAAGTTCGTCTTGTGTGTATTGTGCCAGAACTTTAAGGAATAAATACGTTTAGTGAAAATGTGTGCTTGTGCCAAGGACAACTGAAAAAAATTTTTAGTCAGTACAGTCAAATATTGTATTTGTGGTGGTTATGATGGATGTAGAATGATTTGTGGTGGTTATGATGGATGTAGAATGATATTGAATGGAAGCTATAACCAACCGTTCAATGAAGTGTCATCTTCAGTGTATTAAAATGAAACATTTGTCTAACGGAGCATGACTTTGTACAGAAAATCAAAACCGATTATTCTTAAAATGCTTTAAGAAATGTGAACTTGTATATTAACTATTGATTTTTTTTTAACCTGAACTATAACTAAATAATTGATATGAGCCCATGTAAAATGGGAATCATTACATGTTTCTACACGTTTTTGTATATCGATTTGGTTATGCGTCTGTTTACTGATCTATTTGTTTATGAAAGAATAACAAAGATGGTTAAAGTAATAATGTTTTACATGAAGAAAAAGGGGAACGTCAAGCATTTGGTCTCATGCAGTTGACATGCAGAACAGGATGTGATGTATAAGTATATCCTTACACAACATGCAAAACAAGATGTGATGTATAAGTATATCCTTACACACAATATGAGACTTGCCTTGATAATTATATTGGAAGAACAAAGTTGTTAAGTACTGGTTTGAGACTCAATATGGCTCAAATGGAAGTACACACGTTTTGTGACGTCACGTGAAAACAATGGATAGCTGCTAAGAACATTCCTGAATGACTTGTATTACTTGGGAAATTGTATTTGGTTATAAGAAATTGTATTTGGTTATAAGGTCAATGTTGGCAAGTGAACAAATTTGTTAAGAAAGTTTAAAGAATTTGTTGGTCATTTGATTATAAAACAATAAAATGTAAAAAAAAAATTTAAATACTTTTACAGCTTGTCTCACAACACGGAGTTGAAGCTGATAGGCATCTTTTCCGGTGCCTGTTCTCCCATGTTGATTTCAGCAGTGATGGTAAAAGCAGTGGCAAAGACTTGCATCAGGTATGTTTGTTCTGTTTTAAATCTATACATCTGATAGAGAATGATTGTTTTGTAAGAATTAAAAAAAAAATGTCATTATTTTAGAAAGACAATATTCCATAGATATAAGTTATATATTTCATTATCATAAAAATGTTTTATTATACATAGATATTACCAGAAATTATATAACACTTCCTGTCATTGTCCACTTCACCAGCAATCTGCCTTAGCTTGTCACTGGTATTTGAAATAATTAGTGTCATACCATTTAAATGTATCAAGAATGCAAGTGAAGGAAGAGTGCACTTGATTATTGCAGTATAATACTTTTTTGGTTGAGTAAAAATATTGTCCATGCATGTAAGTTTTTATCGTTACTACTTTCTTATTCACCTCACCTACTTGCTATAGTCTAACATATCATGAAGAACTTTAAAATGCAATGATCTCCCTCTTATACGGCCAGTCCATCTGCACCAAGAAAGCTATATGTAACTTAAAAGAATTATCTTCATTTAAAGATAAGATTTGTTCCATTGACTTATATTATCAAGATGTTAGATGAGTGTGATTATGAGCAAGAGCTTAGCTCATTCATGAGTGTTATTTGAATTGCAGATAATACTGATGGAGACTTCATTGTAATCAGCTTTTCATCAAAACCTAATCTCATTATCCATATTTAGATGAAATAGTTTTCCTAAAACATGCCATTTTGCTTCAATAAGCAAATTTTACTTCTGTTCATTAAAATTAATTTCACAATACTCCCTCCCTTTTGTATTGATATAGTGTATTAATAATTAAACAGAAATTTGTTTAAATTTTCTTTTGAAGGAGAAGGTTTTAAAAAAGTTTTATACCCTGTAAATTGTTTTGCCATGTTGGTCATAAATGCAAAAAGTTAAAATGTTGAAAAAGAGATGAAAATTTGAATTTTGTAGGCTATACTATGATTCATTCATATATCCAGGTTCAGTACTAATTAAATTAATCAGTTTATCTAATATTTCATATTATAAATGTAAGAAAAAAATGACTCCAATGGAAGCTGCTGCCAATTTTTGACTAACTCTTGGTGTTTTTGTTGTACATCAACTTTGGTAAAGCAAATAAAGTTTATATTTTTTAGAAACTTTTAATAGTATTTCATTATGATATATATTATCTAACATGGAAAATCTGCAGTTTAAAGTAAATATTTTGAACTTCTTAAAGACATTTCTCCAGCTTCACAGCATTCATTTGGAGAGAAAGAAGTTGCATATTAAATGAGTGATCTGGTATCCTATTTGCCGAGTTTTTTGACCTCTCGAGAGACTTGTTCTCATAGCCAAGATAGAAATAAGATCAATGTAGTAAAATGGTCAGTTATTATTGTATACATGTTAGGTCAGGAAAGTGATGTCATGCTCATTTATACTGAAGGAGAGCCATGAAGTCTCAGTTGGTAAAATGATGCACTTGTTACGAAAATGTCATAGGTTCTGTGTGAACCTGGATCAGCTACTTCATTTTGTTCTTGATATAGGCACTTTGTTCCTTATTTACTTGCCATAAAATGGCCATGAATGTGGTAAAAATGCTGTTAAAGACAACAAAAACAAATAATCTTGTATTCCTATATTGTAAATTTTATTTCATTTTTTTCCCCTCCAGGACATAGAGTTTAATTATATTAGTAATGAGCATGTTACATGTGACATGATATTAATGGTAACTTGTTTTCTTTTAGACCCAGTTCTTGATTCAGGAGTGTGGTTACCTATTGAGCAAACCCAACTTTGTATCAACCCTGTGTTACGCTATAGACAACCCACTTCATCATCAGAAGGTAATGTTGCTAAATCCTATACCTGGCAGTTGTAGTAGTGTTGGTGGCCTAATGAATAAAAAAATCTGTAATTTAAAAAAATCTTTATGCCCACTTGAGCAAGTAACAAAGATTCTTACTCTCCATGATTAACTCATTTATCTAAGATTCAAATTTATGCTTTTCTGCTACTTGATGTTGTTTTGGGGATTTGTTTGAAAGTGGAAAAAATTATATTTATGAATCTTATTTCTACATACATGCCAACCATTACGCTTTTGGCATAATCATTATGCTTTTTTTCCACTAAATTACACTTTACTTGAAAACATATATGGATTACACTTTTTCTGTATATCACCCAAAAAAATGTTTTCTTGTTTTTATTAACATCACAATAATCCCACAGACTGTATTCTAGAACAGATGACTTCTATGTAACTACAATATAGTATGCTTGTCCACAGGCTTGCATGCACTTTCCTAACAGTACAGTATTATGTTCTATTTATGCCGCTGTCCTTTATCATTTCAAACTTTGTCCTCAGATTCTATTTATAACAGCTGTAAGTCTTAGAGTGAAGAGAGCAGGCTCATTATTGAATTTGTAATCTTTACTCAGATTCTTTTGTTCTAATTCATCTTTGGTATAGAACCAGTCTATAAACAGCTCCACAAGATTTTGAGCTCTTGAAGTCAAATTTTCATTCTTTTGTATTGCATTGTTTCCACTGTATAAGCTGAAATATAATTGTTAAACTGTATACATAATTAGTAAATTATAGGAAAGCAACCAATGGTTTGTGTTGTTGACTCTTAATGGTAGTCTGTGTGGTTTGAGCCTCAGCCGTGGATGAAGAATGTCGTATGTTTGAACCCTGACCAAGTACTACCAAAGACTTTTTAAAATGGTACTTGCATCTGCCTCATTTGGCTCTCAGCTTTAAGAGGTTAGTGTTAGAACTGGTCAACCTGGTGTTGAGATAATGTGACTGGGTGGGACATGATGCCATATTTCTGTGGTACGATTCCCTAGTGCTAGATGTCATTATAAACTGCCACACCGCAGACATATTAGCAATATGACTACAGTTGTTAAAACTACGTTAAAAATCTAAATCACACAGCTTTTAATGGGAGCTAAAGGTCTAGACTATTAAAACCACTCACTGTACACATTACCCGAGTGAGGTAAATTGTTTACGTTTTGAGCAATTTTTCATCAATGCGATTTAAGAAATAAACCTGAATACTTACTAACATTAACCAGGCATGATTTTCCTCCGCTTTGTCCCGACTTCAATCAGATTTTTTTAAAAAGTCCATTTTTTATATCGTTTTTTAAAATGTCTGTTTGGTCCCATTTCAAGTTGAAGGTTCCATTTCAAGTTGAATCCTTCTTCAATGTATAATGAATGACATTATTGATTCTAAATCAGGAAGGATAAACCTTCAACTCAATACAGGGCATAAAATATAGTCTAAAGGCATCTGGAAAAAGTGCAGTAAAATACTTTAAGAAAAAAGATTTCATGCAGAGAGAACAGATGAACCAGTAGTCTTGCCATAATATGGGCTCTGCATGTCACCAATACAAGCAGAAGCTTGACAGGAAAAAGGCTCTCATTGAGAAGGAAAAAAGCTATTGCTCATTGAGCCCCAAAAAGACTGGTGACAAAACAGAAGGCTAAAGACGTCTTTTCCAAAGCCACTAAAAGATCTGGTCTATTGATAGGCTCTGTCCAGTGGAGATAAAGACACATGAATGTAGAGGATTATTTTTGTATATAGGTGATGTACTTTGGTCTTTATTTTACAGATTTGTTGTGAAAAGAGAGCAGTATAATATGTTTGCTGCAAAAATTTACAAATTATCGTGACTTAATTATGATGTGAACACTGATATGCACATGTGACCATAATTATTGTGCAATTATTCAAGTCAAGTTGAACATTTTTGTAAAATTTATTTGTTTTTCAGATTATTTTGTTTTATATTATGATAACAAGTTGTACTAGAAGCAGTTTTTTTATGATTGTTGGGGAAGGACACCCCAAACCTCCCTTTAAAACAATTTTCAGCCTTTTTTTATAGGAGACCAAAATCATGTAACATAATTTTCATGACTTGCTTGTACATTCAGATGAGACTTGGAATATTTGTTTCTTAGGACATATTCCATGGTATGTATGTTTGATGTTGCTACCATAAACACCTTAACATTCGTACAAAAGATGCCAATGCAGCATCTAGTCTAGTTGTATTAACTTGAAGAAACAGTTGAACAACATGTCAAATGCCACCAATTCCTGCCAAATATCTTGAAATTCTCCGGTCGTGGGTTTCTTTAAATCCAGTGCACCAGACTTATTGCATCTGCCAGTGGGTTTTAGACCCTGTATGCCTTGTGAGGCCTACTTGAACTTAATGTACTATAGTGGTGCTTCTTGGCATCAGTAGCAACATAATCTACCACTTGCCCTGCCATTCTGTAAATAGTAGTAAATAATTTATTCCAGTCATTCAATAACTTAACATATGCTTCTGACAGATTATCTAGAATTGGTTAAACAATGCTAATTGCATCCAAGTAGATTGTATATGATTTTTATATTGACTATGTATGTGCATTCATAAAATGCCCCTGTAAAGGGTTCTAATTAAGATAAGTAACAAATGTAGGATGGGCTGTTTATATCCTCTTTTTCATATCATACAGAAAGTACCTGCATGCTATTTATTGCTGAAATTTTAAGACTTTGAGTACCAGAATATTCAATCAATTAGGGCAGACTAATTATCTGTTTACAAAGTGCTGGGATACTCTGTGCTATTTATGTAATTTGTGTTTGCAAAGGATTGGGATACTCCAGGCAGAAATATTTCTCATACTACTTTACTCTTTAGATTATCTTTTAGAATGTAATTTATCCATCTTGTTTCACCAATAATTGACTGCTTTCGTGGCTGAAGTGTTTAGAACATCAGCCTCCAATGCAAGAGGTCATGGGTTTGAACCCATGCCAAGTCATACCAAAGATATATACAAATGGTACTTGCAGTTGCCTTACTTGGCACTCAGCATTACAAGGTTATTGCTAGGACTGGTTCCAGATTTTTGAAACACTTGTCCATGGTTTTCTTTCAGACCCTGAAACCATCATTTCACCTGTTCCCCCAGATCAGTAAAGTCCTACACCTGAGTAGAGTTCAGGAGGTGGCATTTGGTCTTGCTTTGCTGAACTCGTCCAACGCAGAAACCAGGGTTTATGCCTTACAATTTGTAAAGCAGAAGCTTCCAGATCTAATTCGCTCGTATGTGGATGCTGGTATGTATGGCAATGTTGGATTAAATTCAGAAGTACAACACTGCACAGAGTAGTTTCTGAGCTTTATACAAGAATTTATTAAGTTGGGTATATTACTCCAATGTGTGGAACTAGTTGAATTTTGTTTACTTTTAGCTTGATGCAGTGTTTTGCACAACAACAAAAACTTGTCATTGAAACTGAGTCATACTCATGCCATTTTGGTGAATTAATAAATAAAATGACAAATGAATCCAAGATAGATTTGATTACATAGAACTGATAAGCTAAATGTATTGAGTTCTGACCAGATTTTTTGAAGGTTGCAGTATGGATCATTTAGGTGCTTGCCAGAAACATTTGTATAGTCAGTCCATATGCTCAATTGATTAGATTTCTCCTTTAGACTGGATTGTTCACAGACAGCTCCATGTTGGTATCTTTTCTTACATAGAAGGTATGACGTACCAGTAACATTACATGGAGCTAACATATCTTGACACATTTAGGTGTTACATATCGGCTCGTTCAAAGTAAAATAAAGAATGACGACAACAAGCTTTATAAATTTTAACAAAAATCTATTTTCCCAAAAAAAACGGAAAAAATGTAATTATCAAAATAAGACTTAGATTTACGGAAATGATCCAAATTGTTTCTTCTAAAGATAAACAAAAGTCCTGTAAAATGTTCTAAACACTGTCTGAAGTTCAGTTCCGGTCCAAAATGGCAATTGATGATGTCAGACGAATACTAATAGAAACATCTAGAATTTACACAGTAAAGCAGTTTTTATTGTTCCGTTCAGATTTAGAATATTTTCTGAAAATGTCTTTTTCCAAACCAGTAATGTTGTTCTCCAGGAAAACATTTTTTCCGAAAAACGAAGTAAAATTAGCTCCACTGACAAAATACATGTTGTTCTATGTAGTCATATGAACAAACAACTAATAGCACAAAAATACCTTTTTTAAGGTAATAGCAGTTGTGTAACTCTAAGATGTTACAATTGGCTATGACTCTCACTCCTCTACAAAATACCTCAGCATATAAATAAAGCTAATTCGTTGTTTAAACTGCATGCGCATGGAAGACACAATACATTTGGACATTAGGAAAGCCTGACCAAGTGTTAACTAATCGTTTTCATAGCTATTCCTTAATGTTTATTTGTATTGAATTTATAGTTTTTTTGTAATGAATTTGTTTATTTGTAATGAATTTATGGGGTGTTTTTAATGAATTTACCATCATACGCAGCACGTGCTCATATTAGTCCCATTTATAACTCAAGTAAACACGATGTTTTTAACAACATATTAGACTGGTTCTAACATATTCTTATTAATTTTTACATTTAATGGAATAAAAATGAAAGCAAAAAGATTTATACAAAATTCATTCCTTAACACACGCTTTTACTACAGGGTCGTAACATAGGAAATAATAATACAGCTTATCTTTGCCATTCTTCATTTCGATATCTAAAGTTATCAAAAAACTGTTGATGTCAAAGCAGTATTGTTTCTACTAACTTACTGGTCGACAAAATGACGTATTGTGCCAGCTGATAACCTCATTGTATGCACAAATGAAAGGGCAGTATTCCATGCCGTGAAGTTCAATTGCATATTATCACGATCATGGCCATTTTGGGCAGTTTTGTTAGAAATCAAGCTACCATTCCTAATAGATATAGTAGAAGGTGTTAAATATTGAATCCAGGCTGAACGTTGGTGCTAAATTATTACACTGTGTAATGTGTTGTTTGAAATATTATTGTTGATTCTTAAATAGGTTGCAGCAGAAATGGTAGAAATGCCATCACTTACATTGTAAGCTAAAAATGATATGAGACCCAGAGAATGTCAAATACAGGTTTGTGAAACAAAAGAATATTGAAGTGTAAAGAACTGTTAATGTTAACACTATACCATGATTATTTTTGAGAGAAACATAATTCTTGAGTGGCTCTCGGTGGCTAAGTGGTCTAAAAGCCTTTCTAATGGCCTTTCCTGGTCACTATATCTCGTCTATGTCCACCTGGGTTCAAGTCACATGCCAATGTGGATATGTGAGTAAGCTTGCCAGGAGCTTTCCTTGGGTTGGTTGTTCTTATTGGGACATTCCAGGATTCTTCCTCCACTAGTTATAATGGCCACTATATTATAGCCTGTTGTGTGCTGAAAAATTACATTAAACCCACAAAAACAATGATTATAGAGCCATTTTGAATGGATATCTGGAAAGTTGGTCACCCTCTCCAACTGCACACTGAATAAAGAAGACTTGAATGGTAGAGACAATTACTTTCCAGGATTAGATTCACAAAAACTTTAGACATGAATTTGTTTGCAGAAATAATCTGTTTAATTATTTTATTACAGATACATCTATACGTCAAGAAGGAGGACTTCAGGACATTGCCATAGAAGTTCTTCATCTGTTGCTAAACCACTTAGTCCGATCCAAGGAACAATTTGGAATTGGAGCAGACCAAAAGGAAGCATTTATCAAGACCCTGCGTAAAGGCAAGTTGGATCAAGCATATAATAAATTCTGGCAAATAGTGTAATCTAAAAGCATTATGGGTTTGTTTTGTTTTTTTCAAGTTGTACAGTTGGAATCTTTTGAGGTTTATTGCAGTTGATCAGAATTTTCTTGGTCATAGCTATTGTCAGATTAAAAACTTTATCCAGAAATATGAGTCAAGAACATTTTTGGATTGACTGTAACTTTTCTGCAACCATACATACATTGCGTGACTTAAAATACCAAGGTATATGATTATTTGTGAATGAACCATCCAGACAGATTGGAAGTCCAATTTTCTAAATATTTAAAAATTATGCTGAATTACCAATAAGAGAAAAATTGACCAAAGCCGATGTTGTTTAAAAGAGTCAAATCTTTAACAAGTTATACCTGCTAGCCTGGCATCATAATTGAATGAGGTTTAATTAAAATCATACAGGGGATGAATTTCAAAGACACATGGTTCATACACACTTTGGCTATCCTTGATTGCCTTTTGGTTTTAAATTCCCTTTTCATGTCTTTGAATATGCTTGAATTATATTTGACTATCCTTGAATGTACTTGTCATAGTGGCCAAGTGTCCCTTTCTTCCCATATTTGTCCTCTGTTTTGGACCTGAATATGGGTTCATTGTTAAAAATCTTTTTTTTAATTAAAAAGTTAAAATAAAAATTTTCTTGCAATTTTCTGTGTAGAATGGGTACCCTATTTCATTCTGAGAGTAAATGTATTGCATGTTTAAAGTGATATTAGAATATCATTGGTTTATTTGAAATCCTGGCTACCATGCCAGGCTTTAATCACCATATTGGAAAGCACAAGACAGCTGTTAACCAATGTATAAAATCTTTATAATATTCACTTTCTAGTCATGTTGAAAAGAAAAACAGAAGATACAGAATTTTCTCCAGCAAAGATAAGAAAACAACTGAAAGGACAATTATAATACTGTCATGTTTAGATATGTGAAACCATCTAGTAAAGGAGAAAACTTATGTTTTGTACATTGTGTAATTGTATGGAGACACTTATGAAATAAAACAGCATCAAAATGATAATAAACGTCATCTTGCTGTTTCATCTTCAACAACATAGTCTGAACTTAGATTTATAAATACCACAGAGAACCTTGATGTAATTTGATCAAAAATTCATTCTACTAAATATCTTTCAGCAATGAACTGTCCTTTCAGCTGCTAGTGTAGCTGGTGATTTTTTTGCACACTTTTCTTGACAGTTATATAGCAAAGGATTACATTCATTTTAGAACAAAATTTTCAGTAAAAAGCATTACAGAATTCAGTTGATAAATGAAAGATGGTATATTGGAATTGATAATGATTTTAAAGAAAGTAGATGTGGAAAAGGCAGTTACAAACAGCCTGTGTCTGAGTGTTAGAGTGTTGCACTTTTGCATCTTCTGAATTGCCATCCTATTGGAATATGGAGCACATTCAGAAGGTGCAAGAGTGCAATGCATGCTTCTTTGGCATTAGATAATTAAGTTATTGACTTTCTTTACAGGTGGTTGTTGATCTTGTATAGAGTTACATATGAATTAGAGTTTTAAGTCAGATTGTTTCTGGAAAGCAGTATTTTTGCAACAATGAGCCAGTATTTTGTACCTGAGATTGGCATCTATGACTTTTATTTTGTGAAAATGAAAACAAAATAAGATATTTGAACCATGTGTTTATGCCTTTATCATTTTGTTTTGTTCATATTTTGCAAAAATCTGAGTGCAAAGTATTTGGTGGACAACAATTGCACCTCTCATTGTATAACTTATACATCATCCTGGAAGAAATGCATTCTGGGATTATCTTGTTGGGATTTTTATTTCATAAAGGGGGGTTATCACATGTTAAACAGCTGTATTTAAAAGAGCTAGCAAGTAAAACAAAGCCAATCATGAATCATGAGCCATCAATATTAATTGGGTTTTTGTTGCTTTTTACAAAACATGGCTTCAAAGGAAGGAATGTAGAATAGGATATTGGCTTCAAAAGAATGACAAAAGCTCTAATAAACCATGCTTCTTTCCTAAGAAGTTTTTTTTTTCCAGAACCGTTTCTTTTATACTCTTACGACTTTTTTGTGGAGTTTTTTGTTTTGTTGTTTCTGTGGTGCCAGTGTTAGTTATGCACCATGTTTGTTTGGATTGCAGTACTTGTAAATTTGTTTTGACATGTAATTCCACTAAAGTCATGGCAAATACAGCTTGCTTTCAAAGTAACTTTATTGTGTCTTATTCTTTTTACTTTACCTATCTTAGAGGTACTTTAGCTTGTATCGTGATTCTTTGTTACACCCTGACAATCTGGGTTCTATCCTTGAGTTGTCCTTAACTTTTATTGACATAAACCTGTATGTATCCTGTTAAAAGTGTATTGTGTAATTTAGATCTTTGTATTATATGTTTTATGCATAGTATTTATTACTTAGTATGTATTACTACTTTTAACAGACTTCCCTCGAGACAGAGTACCAGTTGTACTGAGTCCATTGCTATTCCCAGAAACTGAGGATATATCCGTGGAAAAGCTTACATTCCTAACGAGCATGCCGAAATCAAATGTAAATCTTCTATAAATTATGTTATAAATTTTGTGTTACATGTTAAGTACAAACTGCAGCTTTGGTTCTTAAATCTTCATACTGCCATTGTAATTTTCTCATCTGGTTTGTTTCTTCCAATAGTACTCATTAAAGCCTTATCTATGCTTTTTGTTAATCCATTGTTTATAGATAGTTGAGTAATAATATATTTATAGGTTACTGCATTTATAGGGAAAAATAGGAACAAGTTTGGGGGTTTTTTTTTAGATATACTGCACAATGTCAGGAATGCAGTATTGCTTAAAAAAAGAACGAGTTCATATATTTCTATACAAAGTGAGTTACCTTTTTACTCGTTTTGCTTTTTTACCTATGGCTGAATAATAAAAAGAACACACTACAAGTACCAAAGTAAGTGAAATTCTATTAGATTCCAAAATAAATATTGAAACAAATATGCTGTAGCAATATTTATGCATGCATGGTACAGCCCAGTGACCATTGGACTTGGTAACATACCATGTGCACAGTTATTCATTTAAAAAGAAATCTTGGTCTACTTCGATTTGAAATTTAGAGCCTTAATGTGGAATCCATTATGATGTACATATGGCTGGAAAAACAAGTTCTCAGGAAGATGCAGTATTAAATATTGTTTGTTGTGGAATATTACATTCATTTTAAATAATTTCAGTAGATGCTGATCTAAGACGACAGTTACTAAAATTAGAAAACCTTCAAACAAATGCTGTGAAAAACTGATAAATGGAATTTGCTTCTATTTTATAGGAATAATCCTGGCATAAAGGTCCTTAAAATTTGTTAATGATAACTTACTCACCATTCAGCATGACTTGCTGTTACTAAAACTAGAAAAGCCTGTCAGTAGCTGCTCAAATACTGATTAGTAGAATCTGATTAAATTTGAGTGCATCCTGGGTTGGAGGGATTTCAAAATTGTACAATAAACAAAAATGCCAATCTACCATCAGATACAGGCATTTTGACTAAATGTAGAATTAAAAAAAAACATTAGATTGCTTGTACAGCTGATTAATTCATCTGAAACACTGTTCAACAAAATATAAATAAATTTGATAGCATCATTGCTATGAGGGCTTTTAAATTTGTACAAATGCTGATCTTTTTAAAAATTTACAAATCTTTGAACAGCTTCACATAAGGCACTAAAGAAAATTTGATCATATTTGACAAAAAATCAAATCATAAAGATCTTTCAGTTTTGTGCAAAAGGTACTGACCTGCCATCATATGTATCTACCAGAACAAAAATAAAAGAATTTGACCAAATTTAAAGGAAATTATCATAGGTGTGATAGCCTCTAAGTTTGTACAGATTTTGCCAAACCATTATGAAATATTGTCACCCATACTGGAAGAGAAAACCTTGAAATTGCATCTCAGAATTGTACTATATTTGATAGAAAGCATCTTGGTATAGAAAGCTTTTAATTTTGTACAAATAATGCCTATTATTCAAAATTGGCCACCATTACTGAAAAATATATAAACAACTCAATCTACTGTACATAACTTGACCTGTTTGTACATAAAGTACTTTCAGCTCACATGCATGACTTTATATTCTGTCTTGTTAAATATTTGTAGCTTGATGTCTCACTGGCTGACATTGTACTTGAATCTGGCTATAGCTGCACATCAAGGTAGGTTATTTCAAGTGATTTTTCCACACCTTTCTAAAAGATTAAAATATTTCTGTAGATGTTATACAATTTTTGAGCTATCATTGACTTGATACTGGTGTAGCATAGTTTGTGACTCCAGGGATTGTTCTAAGATTATAAAGAAAGAGGTCCTGGTGGAACCATAATTGTGGAGTAACATTTAAACAGAGACCAATTAGAGATCATTTTGTCAATGATACATTGCTAAAATTAAGCATGATTTTAAAATAATTTTCGTAATTGCACATTAAATTAACTTGAAAAATTTCTTTGTCTCTTAGACTTTTCTTTGCTTTTACTTTAAAGCTGATGCCTTAATCAAGGTATTGTAAACACTGTCATCTTTGTTGATTGTGTGACCAGTTCTAAGCCTTTGTACAAGTTGTTTTGACTGACATCTCTGAATGCTTAAATCTCTTTACAGATGATACATATATTTGCATCCTTATGGTTACTAATGCCTTGTTAAATAAAGAGATAAAGCAAATTTACAGCACTGCAAAGTAGCATATTCTTTTTTCACATCCCATAATTGTCTGTTATAGTATTGAAGAATGCCGCAGCCTTCTGATGCAGGTTGGACAAAGGGAGATAACTCCTGCATCTGTAGCAAGGGTTTTAGGGATGATGGCCAGAACCCCATCAGGAATTAATGAACAGGGCCAGAATCAGGTGAGACATCTCAGCTGACATGGTAATGCAAGTTTATTTATCATAATTTATTGTTTGAGGGTCTAAATTTTCATGGCTTTGTAAAATTAAAAGATAGTTTCATGGGTACATTAATTTATCTGTTTGCTTGTCAAAATTTGCATGTTTGTAGTTATTTAAATTTGTGGATTGACGTATAGAGATGCCCTAGGGAAAGAATACAAAAAAACAACAAACTATGCCAACAATAAAGGGAGCCAACTACATTAAGCTAATAAGATATATTTATTTACCTCCTCCAATCATTATCCATAAAGTTACATCATCTAGTACTTAACTGATGATCTTGGCATTAACGCAGTGTTTCCGAGAGTTGTAGAATTCGGCTTAGATACCCATTAGTTTGGATAATATTGTCATTCCACATGTGAACCATACACATGCATACAGGAAATTTAAGCTCAGTACTTTAATTCATCTTCATTTCAGCAGAACAGTGCTGCTGTTGGCAGTGGATGGGGTGACCCAAAAGAAAAAGAAACACCTGGTGTCAATACATGGAATGTGGAGATCTTGGTCCAGGTTGTGCAAGATCTTGTGAGTCTCCATTTACCATCTTTTGTTTTCTAGTACCCTTTTTCCTTTTCCCCTGTTTCTAGTTCATTTTCTTTTCAACAAGGATTTAACTGCTTTGTTTATACAACTCTCAGTTTCTTTCTTTCTTTCTGCATATTATTGATGATGTTAATGTTTTTCTTCATGTTGTTTTCTTATTCCGGGGCTCTTTCAGAAACCATCAGAGATTCTGTGATACATATACCCTCATCTTTTTTTGGGATGTTTAGACCTTCATGTAGTCTTATACAGAATTATGCAACTTGGAATCGTATTATGTATGGAAGTATTAGAATGGCTTGTGAGACGTTATATTTTGGCCCCACCAGTTATATACATGGTTTATCAAAAGGACAAATTACAAAAATATCAAATATTTTGGTTACAGTAAGGTCATTTTGATTTTGATACTAATTGAGCCTTCATATACTCGTCACATTTATAATGCATCTTTACCTTTTGAACCCAGCAGTGACAAGTTTAGGGTATGCAAGATCATGGCAACAGTCAATGTAATTCTGTAGCTCATCTTTATCTGGGTACAACAATGAAAATAGTGTAATGGTACTTGAATCAGTTGTGTATCATGTATAAATATTGTTCTGAGTGCCCCATGATCAAGGTCACAGCAAGAGGAGCTTTAAAATTTGGTGGTTTGTATCCTTATTTGGTGTATAACTTTTGAACTAGTGAAGATAATTTTAAAAACTGAAGGCAGTCATTTAACATTTATCGACTGTCACATACCATAGCCATTTCCCCCTGCTTCAATATCAAGGTCAGATCAAGGAATAGAGTTAGATTCATGGTCAGTTTACTTATTCAGTTCTGTTTCTTTTGAATCCCAACAGATAATTTTGATTACACTTTACCCAGGTCCATACCTTACCATACATAAGTACATTAGTAGGGACATGGTCTTGAGATATGTGTATAATGTGCCATTTCTGGATAAAACTTTCAACAGTAATAATAGGCACAAAAATTGGTACCTTACACAAAATAAATTCACACTGCCACCCCTAGTTCATTGCTAAGAAAGTTGTGTCACAGGTTATAAGATAATCTGTAGACAGTCTGCTAAATGAAGGCTTGACAAACGTCTTTTCTTTGAGTGAAGTCCACCCAATCAGTTTTAAATTTAAATCTTGAAGAAAAGATTGTTTTGAATGATGTCTAACTTTTTGCCCTGGTAGCTACATTACATCCTTAGTGAATCATAATTGTTGCTAAAGTATAGTTCTTCTTATTCTTATTATTCTTCTTCTTCTTATTATTATTATTATTATTATTATTATTATTATTATTATTATTATCACAGGCTCCACATCTAGCCTGGCGGGATGTAGTTGCAGAGTTGGACCATCCCAGTTTTGTTGTGGTAAACAAGAAAGGCTTGAAGCTTCTGGTTCAGGGGCTTATCAGGGGTCTGCAGGAAATATTCCCTGTGGAGTACATTTATCGACACTGGAAAAACACAGAGGGACAGGTAAGGTATTTAGTGGTCTGTATTTTGTGATTGTATAGTAATAGATGGGTGTTTACTGAGTTTTAAAAATTTAATCTTTATATTATTATAATATTTACCACAAGTTTGGTATTGCTGTTGAGAACTACCAGGAGAAAGTCATGCTTTTTTTCACACATTTTCAACTTCTCAGACATCTAATATGACCTCCCAGGTGGTCATCTTGAAAATCAATACTCCACAATTCCTTAACAAATGAGTTGCATCAACATGGGTAATTACTAAAGACTAATTATGATCTGTAAATGATACAAAATATAAATGGTGTCAGTCTGATCATCAAAACAATGACAGCTGCTACCCTGAAAATTTTGCAGTTACTACTACTCCGGATTTGTTTTTAGCTCTTAATGGTTATAGAGTAGAAGAGCTAATGGGATGACCAGTTGTCCATCATCCGTTGTCTGATATCTGTCCAGTTAGCCCAAGTTTGTTATCATTCAATTTAAGGTGTAGTTTTGACAAAATGAATATGGTTCATAATCTGAAATCCAATATGGTTACCACTGCAGCCATCTTGAAAATCTTGTTGCTTTTACTCCTGAACAGAACATTGTGTCAATGTAGAAGTTTCATCTGAAAATATGTTATGGTATCGAGTTGGTCTTAATGTACCAGTCAGATATTCATTGTAAAAATTTTATTGCTTGTCTTAGAAAGAAATTCACATCAGCATTAGGTTTTCAGCCTAAAAAGTTTTAAGATGTCTAATTGGTACTAAATGAAAATAGTGCCAATATGACAACCTGTATGGCTATCATGGAAGACAACATGAAACTTGATAGTGCTACTCCTCCTAAAGTTAAAGTTATATTGACGTAGATTTCACCAGAAGACTAATTATTTTATCTAGTTGGTCCTGAATGGAAATGGTGCTGATCTGACTTAAATATAGCTCACTCCTGCAATAAATATATTGAAAATCTGTCACAAAATCTCCTGAAAGGATGATAATAACTGTATGGGGTTTGAAATCAGTAAAATAGGAACCTGTTGCTACTGCTTCTTTATCTCAAGACCTCTTGTCTAAGCTCATAGTTTCAGTTTTTCATTAGATGAAAGTTCTGGCAAGCAGGTAGATGGTCCTCACTGTCGTGAGAGCTTATCAATCCCTGACTGAGATGGACTATTTCTCATTCCATGAAGTCATTTCATGCTTACTTTGCTTACATTAAGCATTCTTAATTAGAGGACACTGTTCCTTTTCAACATTTGACATTAGGCACACCAGAGTAATGGTATTTTCTAATTGGAACCCTAAACTAATGGCTTAAAAAGTTACCCAGCCTTCTGCCAGATTACACTAGGATCACTTTTTAACAGGTTTTAGTGGCCATCAGCCTACCTCCAAACTAGTCTATATTGAAAATCTTGCTTTTTGGGAGTGTTATATTATGTGATACTTAGCTGCTACTTTTGCAAGATTCACTCTGATCTTACAAGCATAGTCTGGGTGCATGATATTAAGAGTCCGACTGGGTCTGTTTTTTGTTTTACCACTTTTCATCTAATGGAATTCCGAATTTTTGATGAGGATGCTTACATCCTGGAAGATGTAAGTAAGGTAATAGTAAAAAGTAATGTTGTCTAGTTTGGCTTAAATGAAAATAATGCCAATGAATAATGAAATTTGGTGCTTAAGAATATGAGATGGTTTCAGCATTCAACAGTTAAAAATAAGAAAGTAAGAATTTGATTTATTAAATTCCTGGAAATTCTTTTCATCAGTCCATTTGATGGTCTCTTTTTTTTTATATTTTGTGGATTTTAATGGCACTTTGTTTACACACTATTGTCAATATCATGCAGAGAAAATGGGTGCTAGTTAATTTTTCAAAAAGCTTTAATGGGTGTCCAACCCAAGACCTTTTGATAATGAGTTACTCTACCAACCAAGATTCCACAGTTCCTTACATATGGTAATATGATCAGTGTGTTGTCATCTTGTACTAAGAAATCACTTTACTCTCACAACTTTTGTTTGATACAGTGCCCTTGTTGTTTTGTGGCACTTTTTTGTGACCACAACTGTACTATGTTTTGTCTTGCAGTTTTTAGCTCTAATGAACACACAAGAGCCTATTGGCTGGTCTTTTGTCCATCCATTGCATACTACTAATTTTGTATTGCTACTCCTAAACTACTTGGAGGATTATCATTGAACTTTAAATACACAGTGTCTAATTGGTCCTAAATGAAAACTCTGGTGTTTCTGACATCCAATATGGCCATTCATGAGCTATCATGAAAATTGAGCCATTGCTACTTTTCCTAAATGGATCAACATGGAGTTTTCACTGAAAACTTTCTCATATAAGTTGGTTTATAATGAAAACTGTGATAATGTTACCCGGAATGGGAGCTATCTTAAAAATCTTATCTCATCCTAATCAGGAAGTCATATCAACATGTGGTATTGACAAGAACACTTTTTGTAATGAATGATGATTAGCTTGGATATCATGTCATTGGTGATGCTACTGAATACATTTTGTATCTATACAATCTTGGATGAGTTTAATTTCAAATATTCTGTTTCGTATCAGCTCGTTAAAGTAACACAAAGAGAGGAGACAAGAAGTTTTGTAAATTTTAACAAAAATAATTTATTTCCTTAGAAAACTGGAGAAAAGGTAAATATATGAAAGAAAGAGAGATTTACGAAGGAGATCCAAAAATTTGTTCTAAAGATATGAAAACGCATAAGTCCTGTGAACAGTTCACAATTGACACAGTCTAAACTTCAGTTCCGGTCCAAGATGGTGGATGATGATGTCAGACGAAGGCTAACACAAAATCCAGGAATTTGACTGTGCAGCACAATTTATATTGTTCTGTTCCAATTTATAAGAAATTCAAAAAAAGACCGTACAAACCATGTAGTGTTGTTCTCAAGGGAAAAATTAGAGTAGATGAAGTACAATTATCTCTGCAAACAAAACATGTTTTTCTATGTAGATATACAAACACAACTTGCAGGACAAAAATACCTTTTTAAGGTATTAGAAACTATGTAACTCTCTAGGATGCTGAAAACAGTGACTGAACTGCACTAATGACTATGACTCTGAACTTTTTTACAGACAACTAAGCATATAAGACAAACTAATGCGTCATTTCATGTACCAATGTATTGAGGACATATAATTTCGCAATTCACCTGAACATAAGGAAAGCCTAAACAAGTATCAGCCAGTCACTTACATAGCTACTTCAGAAAGTTTACTTGTGACGAATTTACTATCATACAAAGCTCATGTTTACACAAGTCGCATTTACGGTTTAAGTAAACACAATGTTTCTAACAAAATATTAGACCCATGCTAACATAATCATAATAACTACATTTAATTGTATAAAGATGATATAAAAAGATCTATTCAGAATTCATTCCATAACACATAATTTAAGGTTGTAACAATTAGTTGTCATTATTTAAATAAATTATGTCCACTGAATACCCATCTCCTTCAAACTTTGTTTTCCCAAAAAGTTTCAATATTATAGACCTTGTGGAGCAAGATGTAACGATTGGTGACTTGTTTTGCATTTATTGATAATATCTGTATGTATTAAGTATAATTGAACCTTTTTTTAATTAAAATTTCCTTTTTTATTATAGCTGTCATTAATTGTGCAGTCACTACGCAATCCAGATGTTTTCTGTTTTGCTGACTATCCATGTCACACTGTTGTAATTGATATCCTTAAGGCAGCACCAGATGATGACAATAGGGACATTGCCACTTGGTGAGTTTTTTTACACACTATTCCATTTAACGAATATAGGAGCAAATGTCATTGTGTTTTTCATCTTTGCTCACTATTCCATAACAGGAATTTGGGAGAAAACATAGTTATGTTTTTCAATTTCAGGATACATATAAATAACAGGCAGCAGGTGACTGATCATTATCCACCAAAATTATCCTACTGCATTGTGAAAAAGACTGTATGACGGTTTTGGTTTCATGGTAAAATGAGATCTTCAGAGTTAAAAATACTGTATGAAGGAGTTGACCACTTGTAGTAAAATGACCCACTCTTCAAGGGGAAAAAGGACATATTAGTGGGTTGCCCTCTCATTGGTAAATTGACATAATCTTCAAGATGAAAAGGGACACATGAGGGGGTTGACCTCTCATTGGTAAAATGATCTCTTCATGGTGAAAAAGGATATATGAAGTGGTTGGCATGTCACTGGTAAAATGACCTCTTCGGGGTGAAAAAGGACATATGAAGTGGTTGCCCTCTCATTGGTAAAATGACCTCTTCATGGTGAAAAAGGACATATGAAGGGGTTGGCCTCTTATTGGTAAAATGACATAATCTTCAAGGTGAAAAGGAACATATGAAAGGGTTGGCCTCTCATTGATTAACTCTTTTCCTCATAGAGTGTATGGCTTTTTAGCCCTTCGATACACATGTAGCAAAGTTACCCAGTGCAGTCCGCTATGCATAGGCCTGTTAAGCAGTGAAGTCTATGTTAAGTTTAACAGCAATTTGAACCATTTTACGTTTTTGGTACAAATATATTATGTATGGAAAAATTTAGGAGTAAGATACAGTCATTTTAGATGTATAATTATTTTTAACAAAAGAATTTAGTGTGTGCTTTAAAATCTTGAGAGAACTTGTTCACTATCAAATCAGTGAAGCTGCATGATCAGTTGTAGCTGCAATGTTTCTTACTCAAAATTTACAGGTTCTTTTTCTGTGTCTTCATCACTAAACCAGTTGAATTTGATAATTTATAAAAACTAATGGCTTTCTACATCAGTCTCAGAGCTTTTACCTAAGTTATTGAAGCTTTCATAGTTGTGATGCTACTCAGGCAAGTACTGAACGATATCAGAGACGGCCATTTTTTTAATGGAAAATACGAGACATTTACCACCTACGTACTTTAAATAGATTTTGACCAGAGCATCAACAGTGACCACATGATCTGATGTAATGATCATTCTCACCAATGAATGTAGTATCTAATTAGGTTTTCTCTGAAGGTGGTGCTATGAAAACCCTCTAAAAATGGCTGCTGTTTACAAGGTGCCTATGGGACATCGGTAGAGGGCCAAAAGTTGCTTGTATGAGGTAAAGGGTTAAATGACCTAATAAGGACATGCATTGGTTAGCCTTTGTAAAAAAAAAATGATCAACATTTTGGGACAATATGGTTTTGTATGAAAGGCCTGACAGCTGTCAAGAGAGGCTTTTGTTTTAAAAAGGATGTGGGATTCAGTTCATACAACAGATGAGGATTTATTTTTTTCATTCTACAGAGAGGATTATTAAATCTGTCTTAGAATTTTGTGCTTTTGTGTCATTAATACGAATTTTATAGCTGATACATTTGTTTTACATGTCAGTTTCTGTTGTTTTATTTACTTTTTTATTTTACATGCGTATTATATTGAATATTTATATTAATTTAGGAAATCTCTCGACCTTGTTGAGTGCCTGTTGCGCCTTTCAGAGGCAGGACACTACCAGCAGGTTTCAGAGCTCTACAAGTTTCCTGTTCAGAACTGCCCGGACATGCTGGTTCTAGCCTTACTTCAGATAACAGTTAGTAGATCTGCCTTTCTTTTTATGTTAAATTTCTGTCAGCAAAATATCACATCCATAAAGAAGTAACTATAAATAGCAGTGTTTTGTATTAAACAATTGCTTCATAGAAATTATCATTCAGATGGCTTAATAGCTTGTTTAGTTCTCCTGTAAAAATACATTTTGTAATCAGTCTTGGAAAAAAACCCACAGATTTTTGTACTTTTATGTTGAGGATTATCAAAGGGTTACTGTCAGATTATAAATTTGTTTTTAAACAGAGATAAAGATTTTCCAGAATTGAGCCTTAAATTCATTTTTTTTTTATTTCAGCCAACATGGAATACCCTCAAGCAAGAGCTGATCTCCTCACTGATGCCCATCTTCCTTGGAAATCATCCCAACTCTGCTGTAGTTCTGCACTATGCATGGCATTGTCAGGTACTGGCTGTTTCATATTTGTATGCAAAATAGTAAGTCGCTGACAGTAGGGTCAGTTCTGTATGATACTGGTGAACTGCAATGTGCCACTACTCGTAGATGATAGCAAACAAAATTATTTTAGTAAACTAGTGGAAACCAGCTTTTGATGCGATTCACAGTAGTCTAATTCATTGAAATATTGTCTCAGCACAATTGCCATGCAGACTATCTTAAATTTTTTTTTAAAGCCTGCAAAATACCAATCCTCAGTAAATCAACCAAAGAAGAAACTTCATTCCACAAGCCGAGTAGTCTTGTAGACAGAACCTAGGCTTTCTCTTTATAAGCTGTATTCTTCTGCTGAGAACTATTGTCCCTTATTTATGTTAATAGCAGTAATACATTATCTTCTACTATTACATTGCTGCACCTTAACAGGATTTTGAGTCCCAGTCCAAGCTAATTATTGCCTACTTCAAATAGTATTGGGGGACCGAATTGAAAAGAATGTGATCCCATTCTGACTTGTACTCACAGCCTACATATGAAATTCCATTATCTCTTTTCCTTACATGGCATATATGTTACATATGAGCTATATCCTCAAAGTTTGTGGTGACCATTTTCCGAAAGCAAGTCTTCTTTCCAATAGATGGATCCCAGAATGCTGATCTCTTCCCACTTGCTTCAGAGGCCATCTTGTTAACTTTGTACTTTGTCCTATCACCCAAAATGAGCCAGCTTTTCCAGAGAGATATATCAGACAACAGTCCTTTCTTACCAACACCATAGCTCTCTTGTAGCAGCTCCGGACCTTCCAATTCTGGCCAAAAATTGCACCGGCTATAGTGACCCTATGAGACATTCATGCCAGGCACAGCCTCAACAGTCTCACAAGCAGCTTCAGTTCTCACCTGTCATTTGCAGGATGAAGTGGTTGGAAAGGCCAAAGGAGGTGGTTATCCCCCTCATCTACAGTGCCTTCCTCATCCCAGTGTTTGGTAGAAGCTTAGGAATGTTGTCAGGCATAATGGACAATTTGTTGGCCCATTCCCACTTTAAAGGATGGCAATCAGCCTCGTTTTGGGGTACATCCTCCTTATTCATGGACCCTATCTTCTCTCACCAGTTCAGACTGGCTCATTTAAGAGTAGAGGTTCATCTCCTTCTGCAGAACGGTACATTCAATAGTGTGAAAAATGACTATACATCAGCTCTATGTGATTTTGATAAAGACAAGGTTTCAGATGATGAATCATTGACCTTTCCACCTTAAAAGTCTAATGGAAGAACACTTTAAGATGGAGTCTACTGAGTCAGGAAAGTCATAAAGCCCTGGGATTAGGATGTCTCCTTCGATTTTCATGATGTGTAGCATCACCAGACCTACCAACCTACATGATTTTGCCATAAGTCTTATGGAAATGACCATTAAACAGGCCTGCCAACCCTGACAATTTTGATGTGAATTTCAGGACTATAACAATTCATGAATTCACGTCGCATGCCCAAAAAATCACAAAATTTGAGCTTAATTTTATCCTGTTAGTGCTAGTGTAAATAGCAACAGTGGTCCCTGATACCCATAACAGTCCTGTATTGCTAGTCACGATGTTAGTAGAAATATATCTAATTGTTACAAGCATTGTAAAGTATATAAGCAATATTTAGAAAGAAAAGATTTACAAATGCTCATAAAGGAACTGGGCCCCGACAGGCTTTTTCTTTTTTCTATCTATACATACTCGTTGCAATATCAACAGACAGCTTTTTTAGTAGAGAAATTTTTTAGATATTGAAAAATTAGCAGTTCACTTTTTTTTTTCTTTCTGTACATGTACCTAACCATTAATTGTTTGACATTTCATCTTCTGGATTAGCACCATTTTGTAATTAAAGTACACTAATCTTAAAAGAAAAAAGATAAGTATTTCACAAAAAGTGAAGTATAGATTGGAGTACACCAAAAACTAGCCTTGCATTCTGCCATCAAACATCGATTCACACAGTAGTGAGCCGTGAATTTTAGAATTGAAAATGTGCAGAGGGGCTGGTATCATTGCTTATAATTTACCTGTCATAATGAACTGTGTAATAATATTATTATATAGCACAAATATGACAAATAAATTTTAAGCAACAATATGATAACCCTGTGGGCATGTTGCACAATAAAGTAAAAAGTGCATTTTTAGCAAAAAGCATATATTGGGGAAAATTAAGAACAGCGACAGCAGATTTCAGCTCTGGAGTCCTTTAAGCTACCCACTTAATTCCCCCCAAGATACCACTGTTGAAACATTGAGTTTTCTTGCTAAACATAACCAACATTGTTCAGTTGGATCAACAACACTGATAGTGAAAGAAAATTTCTGTTAGTCAGAAGAACAAGACAGACTTAATGTGCCTCCTCAGGTGCTGAAAATTGCATCAATTTTAGTTACCAAGATTAAACAGTAGGCAAGAAGTCTGAACTGTTTTGAAAACAAATATACCATGGCTCATTGAGGTAGTTCAAATCTGCCACAGCATCATAACCTGACATATAGCATGAAGTTTGTGTATATCAGTAAGTTTGATTACAAGAAATTTGTACATGTAATCATTTGTACCTGTAAATAATGGATTTTATGTAGATTTTTTTGGTGATTTTCATTTAACAAAGTACTGAGCATCAAAGTGAATGTAGCTAGTGTCAACAGATAATGTATCACTAAATGTGTTCAAAATTCATTAATTTTTCTCCATCTTTTCACTAATTGTGAGTCTGGAGGGTTAGGCAGCTCTGCATAAGTACATACTTAAGGAATACAAGCACAAATTACAGAAATACAGTTGTTTGCAGTAAAATTTTGATACTGGCATTGTCCGTGTTTTATTCAGATCCAGTTTTCAAATTAGATTCAATGAAATTGGTCAAGAAACTACAAAATTTATGGTAGTACTTCAGATGCTTTAAATGCACATATTTTGTGATGCAAAAACATGCATGTTTTAAATATGGCACCCACCAAGTGATACATTTTCAGGATGAAAGGGACAATAAACCTCTTAAGAAATTTTATTTATCTGTGCAGAAAAATAAATGCTGCATCTTCATATTCTGGGAGATAAAGCAAAAATGCCAACAAATTTAGTGGACTTAATGCATCGGTTTGAATATGTCACAAATGCATTGATATGAGTAAGTCACACAGAAATGATGATTGCAGTTTCCACGGCCCTTAAGTAATTTAATTGTGTTTAAGGATTATGTCAGGTTGAGAGAAGGCAAGAAGCTACTGAGCAGTTTGTGATACTGTACTGGAGGTATTTAAGGATCAAATAAACTTTACAAAATTGAAAGGCCAAGTTAAAAATAATGTGACGATGTTGACTGTCGCTGTATCAGTCTTGAAAAACTCTTGGACTTTAAAATGCATGCTTTTGAGCTTTACCATTGCATCATATGATATTTTGTTAAACCTTAAGAAAAAGTGATTTAGCTGGGGGTGGGTGGGGGAATTGACTGTCTTATGGAAAAAGTCTTGTTAAGTTGGCAGACATACATCACAATCCAATCTTCCAATCAAAGAGTTGGTCTGGTAACCATATTAATGTTACCTCTGACACATCTTTCTTCATGCAAAATGTCTGCATTATCAAGATGTAGTTTGTCATTTTCTACAAATGATGACCAGCAAACAGTACATGTTCAAAATGAAAGGGACTATATGCCTCCTATTAAGTTTACTCTTGCAATTTTTATTGGATTACTGTATTATGGTATGCACTTGTGAGTAGTCTGTAGAACCATCTCCATTATTGGGTGCAGGTTGGAGGCATGTGTATGTATTGGGTGATTCCTCATTTTTAAGAGAATCATGAGCAAGAAACAGGTTCCATAACTCTTGCCTCGTTTTTTTTTTATTTCAGGGTCACTCCAGCACAGTTCGTACTCTGATCATGCATTCTATGGCAGAGTGGTATATGCGAGGAGAACCCCATGACCAGACTCGTCTGTCCCGCATTCTGGATGTTGCTCAAGATCTAAAGGTACCGTTGCTTAGTGTAATGTATATGAAATCTTGTAATAACTATTAGAAGTTAGTTGCATAATGTGATCAACTGTCCATTTGATGTCAGATTGCATGAAATCTATTTTTTGACTATTCTGCTAAACCTGCCAACTCTTAAAACTTTGCCATAAGTATTAAGAAAATTATCCTTAAAATACAAACTTATTGCATAGAAGCAAAAATTATTTTAAAAAATGATCATTGAGGAAAATTTGTTAATCCGTGTTTGATTTGGATCCGGGTTTCATAATTCATCAGGAAACCAGACTAACTTTACAGCAGCACCTCAGGTGCTTTAAACTCACACTATTTGTTCATGCATAGCGTCTGCATGATCCAACTGTTGATTATAGAATTTGTTTAAAAATAGCGTCCAGCAAGCGATGCATGTTTAAGACGAAAAGGAAAATAAGCCTCTTAAAATGTGTTAATAATCAACACCGAAGAATAAAAAGGAATATTCATATTCTTGTGCATCAAAGATGGGACCGACACATGTACGTTTTTGGACATCACATGACAATTTGAGTATGATTAATGGCAGGAGATATGAATTTGTCATGTGCAATGGAAAAATATAAGAATTGTCTCGTTGAGAGACAGCAACAAGCCATTGAGCTACATAGGGGTTGAAACTTGAGATTGTGAAACTGTACTGATGGTAAATAAGGTCTATGTGTACTTTGAATCTCTTCAGTTAAACATAATGATTATTTTCGCTGCATGTATCAAATACCGAACTTTTACTTACATTGTCAAGTTTTGAACTAACAGTTTTTGATATTTTTTACACCTTACTGAAAACTGGTGAAACTTGCAGAAAATAATCAACTGCCTTACTGAGATGGACTCGTTAGGGTTGGCAGGTCTGTTCTGCTAGTTTCATTAAAATGAAATGCTGAATGTTATACTCTCCTCTCATTGGTCAAAGAAAAATGACATTCTGCATCTGTTTGTAATATATTTTCAGTTGACCAATGAGAAGGCAGTATTCCATTCATTGCATTGTGCTTGCATACCATGTGAGCACAATCATGGCCACTTCATACAGTAGTATGGGAAAATGGTCTGGCATTCCTTAAAGATATGACAATAAGCTAAATTTGGGATAGGCACACAAAGTTTAAGCTCAGTACCAAACTAATTATGCTACATGAAATGTTGCCTGAAATGTTGGCATGGACTATTAAATAAGTCATGTGAGAAGGGAGAATATCTTTAGTACATGTATGACATGTTCCTTGTATAGGCGACAGTACGAGCCCCTTTGCTTCAAAAAGGAAAGCAGAAAATTCAGAATGTTCTCCAGCAATCAAAAGAAAACTTGAAGGACAATTATGCCATAATATTTCGAGTCGTGTAGCCATCTAGTAAAGAAGAAAACTTTGCATTTTTGCAAATTTTGCGTTGTTAATTTCTATTGGGCATTGAGCTTGAAAAGCTAATCAACATCAGATTGCTGCATCATCATCAACAACACAGCCAAAATTTAATAGTATTTATAAATGCAAGAGAGAACCTTGATGTATTTTGATTTGAGGTTCATTTTGGTACAAATCGTTAAGAAATGAATCTTTTTAAGTTGCAAGTGTTGCTGGCAATTTATTTTGCACACATTTTAGACAATAAAATCACAAAGGATTAGTTGTGTGCTAGAATGAAAAAAGTTTAGTACAATTAAATTCAGATCATAAATAAAAGATGTGATAATAATTGAAAAAAAAGGTGTGGAAAAGGCTTCTTTAAACATGTGTGCGAGTGAGAGCATGTTGTAATCCTGCACATTTTGAAAGGGCAACCAAATGGAACAAGTTGCCCGTTCAGAAGGTGCAAGAGTGCAACACATGCATCACTAACATTAAAAAAATAAGTTTCTGCCTTATCTTATTGATCCTGGTAGATGTCTTAAATAGTTTCATCAGAATGAAAGTTATAAAAAGCAGTATTCATGAAAATCAGCATTTTTGTCTGAAGCAGTCAACAGTATTTTTGTACTCTGGTGTTGGCAGCTATGAGGATACTCTTTTCTTCTCAGTTATAAATATTGATGCCTCATTTTGACTTAAACTCTAAAGAAGTTATGTGACAAGGACTCGTACATAGTAACAAAGAAAGAGAGTGGAAAACAACATGCTTTTTTTAAAAAAAAAAAACATTTTATTTCCCTAGACAACAACGTAAAAATTGGTAAATAGGACTTAGTTGGTGATTATAATCCAAAATTTGATCCTAAGAATGAAAACACAAATCCTATCTCTAAACAGTTCTAATAGAATCCAGGTTCAAGTACCGACATGGTACAAATATGGAATTCAATGACCTCAGATGTGGTCCAATGTACAAATATCAACAATTCCTCACTTGAATCACAGTCTTTGTTTCCGAATAATTCCAGAATAAATTTCCATGAATATCTTTCAGAAATTTTTTAATAAAAAAGTCAACTTTTTGAGTTTCCAGGGAAACAAATTAATTTCAAAAATCAGATGAAGAACAAACAATCTGACAACAAATTAAAAAAATACACCTTGTTCCTTCAGGATGTTGAATGACTCTGCCTGAAGAATATTAAAACTGTATTTTAAAACCCCAAAATATTTAAGTCTTAACGAGATTGTTCATCCCTACTTAACCCTTTCATCATAGAGTCCTCAACACTAAGTAACGTTGGAGTTGTAAGGCAAAATGACTTGTGGACTTTGAAACGCCATAACTTTGCCAAGGTTAAAGATATATGGCTGGATTAGGTGTCAAAATCAAGGTTAAAAATCAAATTTCATGACTAATTCAATAAAATATGCATATCTATTACAACTGTTAAAATGCAGGTACAAACAGGTAAAACAACAGGTAAAATGCAATTATTTTATTACCTCTTAGAAAAAAGAGAAAGTTCTCAAAACTTGTTCAATTGACCCTAGATGTACTAGTGAATAATCACAGTAGCAACACAAGTCTTTCTTTCATTGTGTCCATAATATATAAGATTCTATAAAATGAACCAAAATGATCTCCAAGGTGAGATCTGTCAACACACCTATGTCGTCTATGCCACGTTTGATCATCGCATTTAAGTTCATTAAATGGACAATTTTTCCAAAAACTTCATCTGAATAGAATATTTGAAAAAAATCCAAAGCTTTCCTGGTGCCATCTAACACTCTGGTGTGCCCAACTCTGTCAGAAAACTGAAACAAATCTCTTTGGTTTTCCGGCTTCGTTAAAAAAAAACCCACGTGGAGCGTACAATTCCTCTGGTTCAAAACCTTCAAAGTCCTCTTCATCGTCATCACTGTCACCCGCATGTGTATTCCATTGTCTTCTCTCATTTTCATCCAAATTTACCAGGTCGAAATTATTTAAAAACTCCAATAACTCTCCTTTAAAATTCCTTCAAACGCCGCCATTTTGGATACAAATTTCAGCATTAGGTAAACACGTTAAAAGTTCCTACTTTATTCGATATTTCTAGTTGTATACAAGCTAAACTCACAAGATCATCCAAATATAACATCTACATTACTAGATGGAAGTTATTAGAGGTGCCCCAAAGATTTTTAGTCGGGTACTATAATGCTAAAGAAGAACACTGCCCCAGACCGAAAAGTTGGTCCATAGTGTTTGCGGACTTTCCCCTGACCGGTTTTGCTGTCCGCAGTGATGAAAAGGTTAAGAACCAATCATAAAACAAGTTTACACAGTGATCACACAAAAAAGTATGCCCCTGATACTGACTAATCATTATTTTAACTTCCTGTTGATGCCGTTGCCAGCCCAAAACGAACTAGGGTAACTAAAAATCATTCTCCTTACTGAAAAAAAATCCTGAATCCAACTAAAATATTCATTACAATGCAATGAAACAAAAAGAAAATAAAAAGAATTTTAAAACTTACCCACAAGCAATTTAATCACATAAATGTAACAAAGAGCCTAAAATAAATGGAAACCTTAATAAATTAAATGTTTAGGTTTAAATAAATTTTAAAAGACTATACCTTTTAAAAAAAGAATGAATGGATCTACCCTGACTCCATAAAAAAATTTTAAAAAATGCATTTTTTGCACTTCGTTTTTCATTAGACAAGTCTAATGGATGAAAAAGAGTCCAGATTATGCTGATTAAAGACATCTGGCCATTTTAATTAATAATTAATTTTCACTTTATTTTTGGTTTCATTTGGAAACAAACTTGAGGCATAATTTAAAATTTTTAATGTTATGCTCACCATGTAGATAATGTTGTAACTGCTTTGTCTTAAACCTCAAAAAATTTAAAACAGGAAAAAAAATTCTCAAATTTTAAAATTTAATTTCACATCTAATTTTTATATGATGTAATTGTTTCAAAGACTGTCACAGTATTGCTGGTCGAGAATAAGTTAGCAAATAAACTGTCTAATCATTGGGCCAGAATTTCTTGTTCATAGGAGATAACTTTAATATGGATATGATGAGCAAACCATAACATTAATATTTAATTACTGCAATTATAAAAATGTACACACAACCATACATGTGACACATGTATATTGGAGCATTTCTTTATTTCAGGCCCTGTCCATGTTGCTGAATGCCACACCTTTTGCCTTTGTTATTGATCTTGCCTGTCTGGCCTCTCGCAGAGAATACCTTAAATTGGACAAATGGCTGACTGATAAAATCAGAGAACATAGAGTAAGATTTTGACTGACCATACAAAAAAATATTTTTCTTTATATTGGATTCACTTTGTTAAAATATCTCTGCTTAACTATGCTTCTATCTTACTGCCTACTGGCATCTCTGTTTGTTTATGTCATATTGGGGTTGTGACTGTTGTTTCCATCAAAAAATATATGTAGGGTTTGAGATATACACCAACAAATACAGTGCATAAACACATGCACATTCTTAGGGCATGGAAAATGAAATGTAATGTGTGTATGTGTGCACACAGATTAAGGGGTGCAGAACCTCCACTTTATTTCTGATTTCACCCCTTCCGTTTTATTATTGTGCCCTTGTTTTTGTCACTTCTCAAATGTTTGACACCGCACCCGTTTTTTTGTTTTTTTTAATGTTAAATTGTGTTCTAAACTTTCAGTATTTAGTAAAGTGTAATCAGCTAGAAAAGGCATTTAAATGCCTTCTGCTTACGGTTCATTTTTATTAGAAGAATCATGCAATAGGTATTAAATTCATGCTAAGTGTGGATGATACTGATTACTTTTTAATGACTACATGCAAAAGATTTTAAGAGAATACTGGCTAAGAATGATCCATGAAGTAAGTGCAAGCTAACAGAACACTTTTAATTGTATGCAAAATATTGAAAACAACAAAAAAATGACTATTCTGATTTGATTTATGTCATAGTTCAGGGAAAAGTATGGACACAAGCATTTGTCTTTGTCCATAAGAACGTAAAATGCTAACAGCTTTCGCTCTCTTTTCCAGTCATTACAAAGTGGCTCACTTGCCAACAATGAATATTGACCTCTTTGATTTAGAGCTAATTTTGTAACACCAGAAAAAGTGTTTCCAGTGACTATCAAATTCATATGGAAATGAAATATTTTCGTTAGCATCATTAGGTATGATTTAAATCCTCAATGATCATTAGAGTTTTTCCATTTATATTTTCTTCTGAAAATGAAAAGGTAGTATCAATTTCTGGTGTATCACACTGTGTAATACTAAATTAAAGTCTGATTAGTGGTTATTGTTTACTGAAGACTGGAATTGATTGGTATCAAGAACTTACAACCAGTCACAATTTAATTTAGTATATATAACTGCATGACTTATGAGAAATGGATACAAACATTGTGTCCAGGTAGAAAATCCATTACAAAACAGAAATTTTGAATGGCAGAAGCTATTTAATTATCATTGAAGTATTTAAATTGTACATAACATATTAGACCAATGTAAATAAGTAGTCATTTATATTAATCGTCTTGTAAGAAACATCAAAATCTTCATATTTCTGCTTACTTGCTGAGAAGCAAAAGAATTTATGCTGTTAAACTTTAGATTATATCAAAGTTTAATTTGTAAATGGAACATTCTTTAAATAAATTGTTTTATCATTTTTTTCCACAAGGAACCATTCATCCAGACATGTGTCAATTTCCTGAAGAGGAGATGTCCACAGCTGATGGGAGGGTTCCCAAAGGAAGAACCTCAAATGAAAAATCAGCAGCTCCCACCAGAAACTATTGCCACAATGCTGACCTGTCTGCAGGCTTGTGCTCAGTAAGAACAAATTTATATTATTGCAGTTTTGTCCCAAATTTAAGCTTGAAATTCAAACTATCACATCTTGACTGAATTCTTCATTACTTACCCTTTCTGGAAATGATGCAAAGTTTTCAAACGATAATAGATCTATTAAATATACAGAAATGTTTTATATATTTTATTTTATGTATTGATCAGACTATAAAAAGAAAGCTTGTCACATACAATGATGATGCCTGTGTCAAGTTGTTTTTAAATTCCTGAGCTATATTAGTTTTGTTAGGAAGCTAAGGAGTTGGTGGCTATGAAGAAATCTTCAGATATGCTTCATTTTGTCTGCATTTACTGACCTCGAAACATGCAAAGTATCAGTAACTTGTGGTCTTAGAGTCTGTGGGGTTATTCCAAGTAAGCATAAAAGTCTAAATATTAGTGTATGGTGGTCAGCAAAAAGTTTTGAAATTAAGATGGGGTCCACTTTCTCCAGAAGATTGAGAAAAACATTGATCTACTTAGCAAACAAGAACCTACATTTCTCTGGTGTGATTTTTTTTTTTTGTTTTTACAGATTGTTTGGTTGGGTGTCATTTGCATCTTTCTTGTTATTTTTGAATGTTTCGAGGCATCAATCTATGTCTTTGTTGCAGTCAAGTTTCCCAGGAGCTGTCTGAAGCCATCTTGTCAATGGTAGCAAGTGCAAGCATGATTCTCAGTAAGCAGAGACAGACCCAAGGTGTAGTGGGACCAAAGTCCATAGGTCCAAGTCTGGGAGGATCAGCCCTTCCCACAGGACCAGGGTTAGCTGCTGGTGCAGGAATGGGAACAGGCACTGGAGCTCCACTCACAGGATCCAACCCCATCATGTCTGGTACTGGATTAGGGAATAATCCTGTGAGTAATTGTCTGCTTTTCATTTATTCTTATTGAGAAAACTTCCCCAGATTGTCAAAAAAATTAAAGTCAAACCAGCTGCTGTAAATTTCACTATTACCGTTATTATGGTACCAGTTTTTGTCCATTAAGTGACTGTTTTAAACCATGATTTCAAAAACTAAACAAATAATGGTCCAGTTGTAAATGTAGTAAAACCAGTATCAACAAGTGGTTAGAGCTTCCGTCTTCAATGCAGGAGGTCACAGGTACTCAAACTCTAGCCGAGTCTTAAAGACTTATAAAAATATTACTAACAGCTGACTCGCTAGATGCTCAGCATTAAGCGGTTAGTGAGGACTGGTCAGCCTGGTGTGAAGATAATGTGACCGAGATGAATGTGATGCTACATGTTTGCAGCATGATGCCCCAGTGCTAGACATCACTATAAACTGCCACACCGCAGATATTGTAGCAATATGACTTAAAAAATTGTTTAAGCTATGTTAAAAATGCAAATCACACAGACACAATCAGCAAAACCAGTGTGAGCAAAATTGCTATGTTTGCGACACCATTTTGCACCCTATTTTAAGGACAAGAAGATAAATGGGTGCATTAGTAATTATAAATGCAAAAGACACCTTAGCTGATTATCCTTTAGCTGACCTTAGTGCATTTGAGGAGAAGTATTGTATTATCCTATTATCATTATATATAAAATCGTCTACACATACAACTCAGCATTTTTATGTACTAGGCAACAGTTTAAAGTGAGTTATAAAGTATGAACTTTCTGGAGAGGAGCTATGGGGGCTAACTTTGTACATTGACTGCATTGATTCTATGGCACTGTAATGTCGGACTTCTCAATCATTTTTGTTTATAACCATGACACAACTACTGGTTGTGCAAGAAAATTGCTTATAGTTAAATTTGACATTTTTTCCTTGAAATGATGCTTAATGTTACTTGTGGAGTGATTTTTGTGAACTTGATTAAACCCATTTTACTGTAAATTAAGAACATATTTGCCCTACTTATTTGCAAGTTTAGCCCTTTTTTTACAATATCAGAGGGTGTTGGCCCCTTTTTTAAAAATATTGAAGCAGCATTGCATCAACGTTATTTGTACATTTTTTTTCAATTTTTTTTACATATTCATAAAGGTAGAGCATATCTTGTGATGTTTTTGTCTTTATTTGTTTCCACACAATAACTCCAGTTGTTCCCATCTTCCGTTACCAAATTTTATGATTGGCTTGAGTTTAGAACCATAAAACAACTTGACAGTTTCACAGATGACTCAGTCTCTCCTCGGGCTTCATGAGTTTGAGTCTAAGCTAAGACATTAACTTGAATATCTGACATCTTTGTGAGCTGGGCGTTTTATGGGTAGAAATGGCCACAACAATACCCACTGGTCGTGGGATTTATTGACAAACAGGAAACATGGGATAAGCCCAAAACAAAACAGAATACTTACTATACAATGCTATGAGACAGATGCGATACACAACCTGCACGCTGGTTTTTCAATATATTAGCTCAATAATATATAAATTATTTCCTACCAGACTTAAGAAAGTTTACAAAGGTTACAATTCTCTCAAATTATAACTATGTGCTAGAGTAAAATGATCCTAGTATTGTTCCCTTGAAGACAGGAAGTGCCAAGGGCTTTAGTTAGTTGGCATGGGATCAACATTAGCACCACCTAATGTGGTGTTTCATGCACAGTGCTCACTTGCTCACTCATTCAAGACAAACATGCTCCTTGGTCACATTCTTCCCTGTGTAAATGTCTCCTGACATTTAGTAATTTGTGCCTGTAGCATAAAAAAAAATGTACATTAAGAAATGAACAATCATTAACTCTATGTAATTGGATTCATTTTTGTTTCCATACACCCTTACAGCCAATTAAGAAAAACATTGTGATTTGCATTTTATACTTTGTTAATAGAAATCAAGTATTTGTGTTCAGCATGTGACATTATTTTAATGCTGTTGTTACAATTTTGGCTTTTGCTCTATTTTTCTATTTATTTTAGACCATAGAGTAATGATAATGAATTAAATTCAGTATATTCCTGAAAAGTTCTTCAAAGGTTCAAAATGATCAAATGTTCTAATTGAATTCAAGATCCTCAAATGTAATATCTCAACAGTTTCGATGTATCACAGTGGCATTGCCCAGAACTCCTTTAAATAAATTCACAACAGTCCTACAAGATTATTTTAGTCTTGTTAGCACTGTAGTTCCGAATGAATAATCCAGACAAATCTCTCAAATCAAATTAAATCTAAACACAAGATTATACACATCTGCAGACTAATATTAACACTAGAACATATGAAATAAGATTCCAAAAAAGGAATGAAATCAGTTGCTTAGTTCTCTCTTATATACAAGCATTTGGCACTGAAACACTTTCTCAAACTTCCTACTTGACATTAGCAAATACACCACACTGTAAAAAAAAAAAAAAAAAACCATCTGACCAACCCTTCCAATGGGAAATAATTTGTGTTTGACCAACCTATCCCAGTGGGAGGTAACCCCAAACTTATAAACTGGTTTTATTACTTGAATCTTGACATTTGTTTATAGATGCTGTGCAGTCTACAAGCACTCCTAATATGTAATATCTTCTTTTTAGATAATCACTACAATTTACAGTCATGAAGAAAACCATTTTAAGCAATATTGAAATACATAACAGCTGCATATGTCATAACGTACACAGAAGGCACTATCTGACCACTGCAGTTAAAGGTGTGAATAAATATGTAAACTTTCCACTTGCTATGCATTGTATTTTTCTCTCCACAGGTTAACTTTGCACTATACTTGTAAAGTAGTAGGGATTAGATGAGTGGGCTGCTTGCATTCTTGGATAAACAATACTTTTAATAGTGGTCAATCTGGTGGTCACTTAACACCTATCTGTGACTTCTGCCCAGTAAAATCTGAATTCTGCTGGTGGACAGTGATTACAACCTCATAAGCAAATTTTATGAACATTGATATGAAATAATTTATAGTTTTTGGCATGTCATGTTGGATAGTATGTTGTCCATTGTCTTCAGCACAATTTTACAATTTTGTTGTTGCTACTCTTAAATTAATGATAAGATTGCCATGAAACTTTAGGCACACACACACACACACATGCATACATAGCTGCTACTCCTGAATGGATGATATTTAGTTGGTCCTAAATGAAAATGGTCTGGTTTCCAGTATGGCTACTCTAGAGGAATGTCAAGTCATCTTGACATGACCATTAGACATCGATTTATGTCTGGTTGATTCTAAACCAGGACATTGCTAATCTGATTTCCAGTATGGCTGCCACAGAGGTTGTCTTCAAAATGTTGCTAATCTATCTGAAATAAAAGAAATAATGCCATGGAAATTTCACCAGAAGACTTCTAATATATAGTCTATCCAGAATGAAAAATGTCACTCTAGTGCCCAGTATGGCCAAGACAGCAGTTATCTTGTAAATATTGTTATCACTGCTACTCTGGAATAGATTGTCATATCAGCAGAGTTTTTACTCAGCAAGTAATGATGTCTGGTTGGTCTTTATGGTCACATGCAAGCTATTCAATATGCTTTTGAAAATTTTGTGACTATTTCTTCAGAGTGAATGGCCTTATCAGCATGGAGTTTTCTCTGAAAAACTCTTATGATGTTTAGTGGGTTGTAAGTGAAAATTGTTCCAGTCCAACTTCAAATACGACACCACAATGGTCATTTTGAAGTTCTTGTCGTCACTACTTTTCTTATGTGGCATGTCATTTCAACATTGTGCTTTCACCAAAAGATGTCTTATAATTTCTATATGATATTAAATAGAAATGGTGCCAATTTTAATGTTGAATTTGGCCACCATGGCATCCATCTTGAAAATCTTTTTATCATTTCTTTTCCAAAATTGGAAAATCATATCAACATTAGGTTCCACCATAAGATTTTTTTTTATGCTTTCTTGGTTCTAAATGACAGTGGTGCCCAGTTTACATCTAATATGTCCACCACAGCAGCTAATTTAAAACTATTGTTACTGTGGAAAAATATCAAAGAATGTTTCAAAACTACACACAGTTAAAAAGGATTAATTGGTCATGATTTTCTGGCCGTCATATTTTCTAAGTAGAGGATGAGACCCCCTTCAGGGAATCTTGTTTTCAACTTCTTATAGTATCTCAACTTTGATCTCATTAAATACAGAAAATTAGTTCCATATAATAAATAATGTCTTAAAATTAATTGTTATCTCATGGAGTTGTATTTTAAAGATTTTAAACAATGTTAAAAAATAATTTCAGTCTTTAGAGAGTGTAGTTGATTAATAGATTGAATCATTTATTGAATGATTCAGTACCTTATAATGAAGCATTTGCTTTTTATTCCACAGCTGGATGCCCTGAATACACCTGACACACTTGGTATCCCGAAATCATGGGGAGTTCCAGGAGCAGCCAATGCGGGTTTTCCTCAGGGTTTAGGTGCATCACTGACCTCTGCAGCCTCCGTCACTGGGTCCCCAGCCAAAGCGTTTCCTGGTAACATGTCCCAGGCTAATGCCAACTTTGGAGCAATACAGAACATCACAACACAACTACAGAGTAAGTTTAATGTGTGTGTGTGCACGTGCATAAATACATATCCAATTATCCCCATGCTATGGGGGGTACAGCACTTGCCAGTTAATCTATACCTGGACAAATTGTCAATCTAATTAATACAAGATCTTTGAAACGCAGTATTTACATATTTTTTTAAATATTAAAATATTGGATTTTCTTTGGATATTAATTGGGAATAACTAAAAAATATTTTAGTGTATTAAAACAAAAGCACAAGTAACAACTCTACAGTTCCAGCAACTTGGTTGTCTTTATTTTAACTTTGGATGAGCAGTCAATGGTAATTGACCATGCCAGTCAACACATGCCCTGGTACTAGGGTTCCTGTACACTAATAATTGATAATAACTTGGGTAACAAAATGAGCCATCAGGTACTAGTTTAAATTCTATTAAAAAGAAACCTGTTTCCATGTTCAGTTAGATAATTATATCTGCAGCATAGGAGCGAGTGAGACACAAAATAACACATACAGTTTGTGGCATGTTTCAAGTGACTCTTGGCTACTGTATATTGCACACAACATTGACCTGCCAAGAAGTTTTCACTTAGTCTGATCTCAAGGGCAGGATAGGATAGCACAGCAATTTAAAATTCTTTTTAAAGTTATAAATGGGTTCAGCATAGAAAGTTTTGGCATATGCTAAGTGACATTATAAAAATAGTGTTCACTGCAATCTGTGCAAAATAACGATGGCAAACCTAGATCCATACCCAAATAAAAATGTTTACTTTTTATTAATAGTAATCCTGATATTAATCCCATACACATAGTTTATTTTAGCTATATATTAGCTTTTTGCAGCATTTTTTTAAAATAAAAATCAGTAATTTAGGTTAAGTAGAAAATAAACTTCATTTTGAACAAGGTACAGTCCAGCTTACAATATTACATTACAATATACATGTAATGAAAGTTTTTATAATTTTAAAAAAAATAATCAATGCAAATTAAATATCAATAACATGGGGTGAGACAGAAACTTATTGAATTATTTGGTCAAAGGTTTTAGACACTTAAGAAGACACATGTTTTATCAGAATATATTTCTTGCCTATAATTTGTAGCAGGCTTTAACTCAAGGCATAGAAGAAGCCCTTTGATTTGAGGTTAAAAGGTCAAAGAAGCTCTGGTAGAATTAACTTTGGTTTTATTTGACCTATAGATTTGGGGGTCAGAAGTCATGATCATAGTAAATCTAAAATCAAAATAGCGGTATGTGCACAGCAGATTTTGTTCAAGATGGCATACCTTGACAAATGGTCCAGCTCAATGTGACCATTATCTCTAGAAAGCTCTTCTTGTGCTTTCATAGCAGACAGTTCTGAAGAAATGGCATTTAATGCGCAGTTCATGGTGCTGTATTTGCCTTTGGCCAATCTGTAGGTTGTTTTTCAAAATTTGCAATTGTATTTGAAAATAATTTTTATGGTCTAATAAAATGCACCTAGATGTCTACGTTCTTGGTCAGTTTGTGGTCAAATCTAAATGCAGTGTTCCAGGACAATGCAGCTTTCAAGTACCAGATTTGCTTTACTCACATGTGTTTATGAATGAATATGTTGGTTAGGCATGTCAGCTTATTTAATATTAAAAGTTGGTTGTCATTGAATTGACTTCAATTTGCTCCTTAAGATCTAATATGCATTAATAATAAAATCCATTTAAATTAGATTTGTCGAGGACAATGAGATAATAACTACCACATACCATTTTAAGCTGCCATCTTGCTACCCACCCCATTTCCCAATTGGAACCACTATCTTGCACTATCACAGCAGTATCCTGTTCATGAGTTCTCATGGTGATTTTTTTTGGTACCCTCCATATTTCCATCTGACTGTTCATCATCTATCCAGTACCACATCTTCTGAATCATTTGGTGGAAATTACAAAAATATGTAGTTATGTTGACAATGTGATATCCCAGCTGCTCTGGTTTTAGTGTTGCTTTAAGCTAACATTACATTTATGTTGATGTATTGTGCAAGTGTGTGTTTGTTCTTGGTGTGTATAAGGTGGGGGTGAAACGATACACCTGTGCTACTTCTCTATACAATTTAAGATACACAGTTTGTGATACAGTATATATCAAAACATAGAGATCTCGGAAACTCTTAATTGTGCATATTTGGATGCAAACTTTTGATTTGGGAAGCATAAAATTGTCAACATGCGAGTCCTCTGTATGCACGTTTTTGTTGCAAGGAGTAAACTTCTGCGACAAAATAAATATTTTCTAATCACTATGAAAACTGAAGCAATGCTTTTATTTTAGTTTTTTGCTGACTTCTTTGATCAAAGGTTGCTGGCTTGCTTTGATGAAGGTGCATGTGTTATTGAAGGCGCCGCTAAAGGATCCCTTTGACGGACAAAACAAGCACCCATTTGCAGCAACATAAAATGAATTGTAGAACATTGACACAATTTTTAAAAAATTCTTTATATATCGGTACTTCAGAGGTAATCAGTTTTCATTGAAGTTGCAGTAAAACTATTGTTTTTTTTTATAAAAAAAAATTAAATTGCTGTCGTGTGGTCGACTAGTCATTTCACGTTTATGCCCTCAGGCGGTTGATTGAAGCTATATAGTCAGCTGCATGGCTAGTTTGAGTTTGATTATATTACAGCATCCAGTATCAAGGACAGATATCAGCATAAGCGGATTATGACATAACAATTAACTGTTAGGATGGTTGGTCAATATGAAATAAGGATTTGTTTACGTTTCAATTGATTCCAGTGCATTTTTATATCCAAGTTTGTGGCTTCCTGTCATGGTGTCTTTGAATTTCTCCACTCCAAGCTTAAGACAAACATTTTTTATCAGCCAAAAATATTGTAGCCAAAAATATGGTTAGAAGGTATATTTTTTGGACAATATGTAAAACATAATTGCAATTTTCAACATTGGCGAAGCACAGCTCAATCACTGTTATTGATTTCATTTCCGGTTGTTGCCATTTAAATATTGCCCATGAACTCAAAATCAAGAGACTTGTACAAAATGCTGTTTGCAAAATTAGACAAGTATTTTGTAGTTAAACGGAAAAAATGGTGAAGATTTAAATGAGATTCAGAACTATGCTAAAGTTGCTGTAACTTATAGTTCGGATGCGACCATAGCCAAGTGTAAGAAAATATGTGATTTCTGGCTTAGTTTGAATTGCAACTTTTGCTGGTGGGACTTCTATTTTTACCAAATTAGGAGTCCTGGACTCCTAGTTTTAAAATCCTAGCGAGACCTCTGTTATATAAACTTGTTGGTCTTTCCTTCTTTTGAGAGTAGGTGGTGCCCAGTTGGTTTCAATGAGTTTTATCCAACATTTTCGGCCATTTAATGGTAGCTCCCTTTAACCCCCTTTGTTTTGTACAACACGGAAGATTTGAAAACATCTTATTACCAGTTTCATGTCTCAGTTATATGTGAAAGACATTACAATGTTATGTTCAAAACAACAGAAATAATGAAGTTTCCTCATGCAAAGAAATTCTCATCTGGAACAAATGTGGGCCAACAAAATCTATCACATTTTACTTCCTGCAGATTCAAGAAACTGTTGCAACCATGGGTATTTGTATTTGTTAGTGAAGAAGGAAAATTACTGATTACACCCAGTCATATTCTACAATTTTTTAAAACTTGCACCAGGTGATTAACTTGGGGAGTTTGAAATCTTCCCCGTAGCTCGTTCTATGCTAATTTTATTTATTCCATCGGTGCTGAAGTTTATATTCTGATTTGCTTGGGTTCTCTGCCTAACCTGTAATAACAGCAGCAGCATCAGTGTCAAATTTAAGATTCTGCTTTAATGTTTTTCAGAATTGGATCTTGTAGCTCAATTACTCTATTTGTCTAGCTTTGCTTGTCTTATTACTTTATGCCTGAAGTCACTAGGTTTTGTCTCGCCTGCCTAAGGAGAAAGCTTGGTCATCATAAGAAGCTTTGTTTTGTGGAACCCTTGTAATCCTTAGGTATGATCTGATTAGATGAAATAAATATTTTTAAGCGTTGTCTTCCTCTTAACCATTATTTAATTTTACACTTGTAGACATGTCCTTACCATCTTCATCAATGGTTGGTATACCTCCCCGCAACCCGGGAATTAACACTCTAGGGGCCCTCAGTGCACAAGCCATCAAGCAGCATCAACCACAACAACAACCACAACCTCAGCCACAGGGTCTGAGAATAGGTAAATCTAATCACTTTGTGTAAAAATTTGACAGTTGATATTGTCAGAAAGATACAAGGGATATAAATTCATTCAGCCTTTGTTATATTGCAAGCGGTAATATGTGGCTGTTAAGATCATTTTTTTTCCCAGACCAAGTGTATACTTGGCAAGTGGTAATTAGGAACTGATGCCATCTGCCAACATTTTTCCAAAATTTGTCAGTTTTAATTATTTCCAATCTAGGAGCATGATATCAGTATTTTTTGTTTAAAATCTGTGATAATGCAACTAAATGGAATTCACAGATCAGTTTACTGTAGTAAAATACACAAAAATAAGAGCTACAGTTAAAGGTATTTGTTTCATGGAGGATTCTTCCCTTCAGTGATGCAGCAGGCCAGATTGAATTTGTTTCAATGCACATCTAATTTCTTTTTCATTTGAATTTTCACTGATTGCTCATGATGCCCGTTATATCATAAAAATGCAGACATTAAATCAAAAGACATTCAGTCAAATTAAATGTTCAGCAGCAGTGATACAACTACTGTTGAGTCAACTTCAGTGTGATTGCATAGCATGGAGATGTAATATCTCGTCTTCATAGCGTTGCCTTTTAATGGAAATAATGTAACATGGCCTGCCAAACCACTTACCTAATCGCAACATCCCCCACCCACACATACACACTGACACCCTATTTCCTAAAAAAAATTTCCCCAACTATCTTGGAGATTGAACATGTATTCAGTGTCTGTATTTAGGCCCATACAAGTTGTGATTGATTTTACTAATGAAGAGGACATTCTGTTGACACTATACCAACATTATAGAAGGGAACATTATACACTTCATTTAATGTTGGCATTAGTGGCAAGACATATTTAAACTGACACTGAAATTTTGTTTACCGTTTCCACAATCTGTCATATTGTAAACAAACCAGGCTAATTTGCATTGTGGTACTTGATAACTTTAGAATATGTTCTAATTTTGGTGAGGGAATTTTGTAACATTTTCTGAACAATGAAGGAATTAAATTTCTCACACCTACTTATTCCCCACACTTGTTATGTACCAAGCTTCTTACAATATCTCAAAATGGTTCAAGTGATATTATATGGTAGATAGGAAAAACAAAGATCATAGAATGACAGGAAAAGAAAAAATGTAGGATAAGGGTGATTTATTTTCAGCTCTTCATTCAGACAGTTTATATACCTACAAGAGGGGCCCCTTAGTATCATCCCAATAACCTCTGGATAGTATTAGAGTTTACTTGCTTTTTGGTTTCAAAATTTTTCTTGACTCTTTAGGGTGGAGAGTTCCCTCTTGAAAGATACCAAGTTGGGAATCTCATTTATTTAAGCTAGTAAAGAGCTCCACAAAATTGCACAACCTACATCCTTGAACCCCCAAATTTGCAGCAGTGCCAAATTCTGTTTATTTATAAGACTCTTAAACACTATCACTGAAGTGTTTGAGAATGCACCATGGCTCTAAATTTAAGCATATGTAGGATTCTGTAGTTGAGCTTTCAAATCTAATGCTTTGCTGTAATGTAAAATAAAGTAGTGGAATTTATGATCACTCTGAATAACAAATTAGATGGTCCTAATAAAAATAATGAAATTTGGTTGGTACATAGGAGAGTGGATGCCATCTGATTAAATGATCAACCACATGCATACTTTTTGAGGTTATGCATATTATGTTTGACCATTTAAGATTTCATTATGAAACTTTGTATACATTTATATCATGACAATTGTTTTTGTTATATTACTAATTTAAGGTTATTCGGTTAGCACTTGCTTACAGATAGATTCCAATTCTAGTGTAGTCATGACTGATGTGTTTACCTTTTCAGATTTGTTTAGTTTCTTTAAGAATTGTCTACAGAAAGAAAAAAACTTCCTTCTGTCTACCTAGAGAGGTTTAGATTAAATTATTGAAATAGTCTAGTCATATAAAATAAAAAATTTAGAATAAGGACATTTTTCTATTGTAGTCCAAGGTGAGCTGTCCAGTATCTTTCCAGACATGAACCAACAGTTCTCAAAGGAAGTAGAGGATGAGGCTAACTCATACTTTCAGAGGATTTACAATCAGCCACCCCATCCCACCATGACTATTGATCAAGTCTTGGAGATGCTTAAACGCTTCAAGGACTCCCAGGACAGGAAGGAAAAGGTTAGTTTTGCTTAGTCCGTTGCATTCCAAATGAGGCCTACAGTTATAACTCAAAATTAAATAGTGTATTTGTGCATATGTGTTCCTATATTGATATAGGGAGAGTGAAAATCAACCTTAGTAATAATGTATTCGGGGGGCCCCGAGTGGCCGAGTGGTCTAAAGCGCTGTCTGTTACGGATCACTGCCATCTCACCTCTATCTGCGTGGGTTCGAGTCTAAGATTCGGCGAATGTGGATATGTGAGAGAGCTTGCCAGTAGCTTCTCGTGGGTCGGTGGTTCTTTCCGGTGATTTCCCGGTTTCTTCCTCCACCATTAATACTGGCCGCCATGTATAGCCTTTCCTGTGCTGAAAAATGGCGTTAAACCCACAACAACAACAACAACAATAATGTATTCCTTTTTGTAGTCCCTTGGATCTTCACTTAAAATACATTTCAACTGATCAGCATAATGACTATATTCCATTACTGTAACTTCTTATGCAAAGACAGATTATTGGGTATGGCTGTAGTCATTAACATGTAATTGAATTAGAGGAGTACTCATTACCTGTTTCATTGAAAAATTCTTATGTATCAGTATTTTAGCTCAGATTGCAAAGCAGTTCTTGATTAAGGAATTATGTTTGCCCAGCCAGCTACCTGGTGCCAACACTGAGGTTAGAGTTTGCATTTAGATCATATTTTTTGTTTAGACCAGATTGGCGGAACAAAAACCATAGCAATCACTTTTCTGCTGGTTTAAAATGCAGACCCTGGCTCTAATGTTTCTACTGTTTCACTTAGTTAAATAAGTTGATATTCAAATAAGTTGGTATTAGAGCATCATGTGGAATACAAAAGATTTTCAGTGAAAATTGCCTTACCGTAACCTCTATTTCACAGTCCAGTAAATTTGATTAACCATTGACCTTTATTTTTTAATTGTGTTAAGGCTAGTTTCTCAGTTACGGTTTACATGAGGTCATTTTCTTGTACACTTGCTTATTATTTATAAATTTGTATTGAGATGTGTCATGTGGACTGCTAAACCTCTCAGTCAAAATTAGGTCACTTTTACCTATATATGATAATTAATTTATTTAGTTAAACTTCACATTGAGCTTATTCTCAAGCATTATTGCTAGTGCAGTGAAATAATTGTGTACCTGTGTTGCAAATCAGTGAAAAATAACAACTGTAACTTGTATTTCATGGTTCAGTGATTTGTGCTTGCTGTTGCTTTTTAAAAACATTTCAAGGTTAGGATTTACATTCATAACAGTTTCTTGACTTTGCAGAATCATGCACTTTAAGATAAAGATGCAGTATGAGAAGTAATGCATCCATCAGCCAAAATTTGGTCACTGTGTTCCATATTTTCCACCACAATGGCTTGCCTCAACCTTGTTAGCCACTGTTATGCTTGTTGAGATGTGTACCTCTGTAGGAGCTTCATAAGAAATACTACATTCCATTACATATTTCAGGTTACAGTGAAAAATTTTGTACCATGGTATTTTTTTAACAATTGTACCATGATATGCCACAATCTTATCATTGACCAACAATGTAATGTTCAGAGACAGGGGCATGTGACTTGTTTTAAAAATTTCAGTCTGTCAGTTATTGAAAAATATCTTGATCTGACTTATCATTTGAAGATAAATATTCATTATTTTGAGATAAAAGAAAATAAAATATCTCAGCTCAAAAGAAAATCATCCCCCACAAAGAAAAAATAGAAATGGTCATTACCTTATAATTGGTCAAATTGCTATGTGCATGTTATTGTTGTACAAGTTGTAATTCAAAAACTGCAACTAAAGTGGTAAGATGTCAGCTTACACTAGCTGACATTTATAGAAGACATGGTGATAAAATTTAAGAGAGCTTGCTGATAACATGGGAAGTGTTGACACTGAAGCATACAATTTACTAGCTACACTGTTGATGTAGTAAGCAGGGAATCTTATAGTGCTTTGTGTGATGCCAACACCCAAGCAAGATATTTATCAGATACAACCAGTAAACATAAAACATACTCAACAAACAAGAAAATATTTAGTGGACATGAGAAATTATGTAAATTCAAACGAAAAACAACTCTTCTCCTAAAAGTCTTGGGATGATTTGCACTCTTATAAAAGAATAGGAGTAGTTAACACATTAACATAAGCTAGTAACTGGCTAAAATTGAAATTGTATTAAATCTGGAATTTTTCCAAAAGTCTCTTTTCCCCGAATATCCTTCAAAACATCCCATTCGGTTATTACGGTACATGAAATTAAAAGAAATATAATTTTATTATATTATTCCAAATTTATTTGTGACAAATATAGATGGGGGTTTTTTAATTAAAAAAAAAACCAACAAATTTCCATTTTGTTAATTATTCTGTTTTGATAAATGAAAACCTGCTGTTAATATAATTCTAAACAAAATTACTTAGGAATTTCTAAACACTTATTGCTGATAGAAACTACCAAGGTACCAGTAAAGTAAAAAAAAAAAGTACTATAGTACATACCACCAGAAAAAAATTACCTCAATAAACAGGTATATTGGTAAAAACATGCACCTCTTGTAATTGGGATTGAGCTTTGTGTTTTGCTCAGTTTCTTAGACACTCTTACTGCAGAATAATGTAAAGTTGAATGTATCATAAAAAGTTCTATGCCATTCAAACAAGATAAATCTTTGCTGCTGCTTAGTTGTTACACATGCATGTATATACATGTCACACTTGTGAGAAAGGCTGGAGCATGTACAACAGTACATGGACCCAAGATATAACAAAATCATTCACTTATCAGTTTAATTAAAATTTTTGTTTGATGCAGAAGAGTTTATGAATACAAGTTACAATCACACAAGATTGCTATTACTTGATGTGATGTGATTGTGAAATTGACATACTCGACATGATTAAAAAACAAGATTGCCAGTTCTTAACATGAGGGGAATGAGTTTGTCTGTTTTTGACATAATACTTTCCCATGCTTGGTATACATATTTCCAGTGCTTTCTATTTGCCATCTCTGTTTGACTAATATATGGATGGAAAAATTTATCTTTTTGAAAGGATAATTCAAGATTTGTATTATATTCAAATCTTCCTGTGGGATAGTCAAACATGTAACTATCTACAAAATTTAATTTTGCTGACTGCCCATGTTCTTTTGCAGGAAGTATATGAATGCATGCTGCGCAATCTGTTTGAAGAATACCAGTTCTTTCCAAAATACCCAGAACGAGAACTTCATATCACAGCCCTTTTGTTTGGAGGAATCATTGAAAAAGGCCTAGCAACGTATGTATGCAAATAGCATGAGAAATTTGGATAGGCCCACGTTAGTGGAAAGCACAGAATAGCAATCTTATTTTCAGTACTGACATTGTTGTCAACAGTAAACTATTTAGTCAGAATGTTTCATTTGCTTAAGTTTCCTAAACCACATGACAGATTTTCTTCATACTTGGGAGGAGTCATCATGAATCTAAGACTTTGGGGGGGATACACTTGCCTGCCCTTATTTCCCCAACAATAACTGGAGTTCTCATCAATCTATGATAAGGAAGAAACCTATGAATTTTACGGTCAAAATTTAAACCAGTGATAGAAAGAAGAAAATGGCTTCTATGCAATAATTCAAGTTGTCCACTATATAGAGTTATCAAACTTTGTGGATGGCTTACTCTTTGGTAATAAAAGAAATAAATCAAAATCATGTCAAGTCTGTAAAGAATCTTTCTGGCAGAATAACTATAGTTCATGACCTGACTGCATACATTTACTAAAAGTTGAGACTCAGTGAGCAGCAATCTCCTTGAGTCAACCCAATCTGACTAGAGCCTACATTGCGGACTATTAAGAAACAGCAGACATGTAATATGCCATTCATACTACTATTGCTGAAGGAAGTGTACACTTCACATTTTTTATTTTTTCTTTCTGGTCTAAAATCTTAGAACCAGTGGGATTTAAATTTCCTGGAAGAGTTGGGCACATCCGAGTGTTAGATGGCTCCAGAAAAGCACAGGAATACTTTCAAAAATCTATTATTTGGATGATATTTTTGAAAATATTGCTCATATAACGAGGCAAATAAGTAATTGCTTATGCATTTTATCTTTTATCTTTTTGCACCTGGTTTTTAACAGTTATAAGATATGCAAATTTTAGTGAATTAATTATATGATTTAATTTTTAACCTTTATTTTGATACCTAATCCATCCAGATGTCTTTAAATGGGCAAAGTTATGTTATTTGAAAATCCATAAGTCATTTTGTTTGACAACTCCAAATTACTTAGTGTTTAGGGCTCTATTCCTGCAAAGTTACTTAGTGATGAAAGAGTTAATAAAGGGTGAGATGAGTAAAGGCTTTTAAAGAGTTTTTTGACTAAGTAAATCATATCTTCCTAAAAGAAATTTACTGTGCCTATCCGTGTATGTTACTGATAATGCAGGGTTCTTGACCATCCACCTGTTCTATTAAATACATAATCACATTTAGAGTTCATATTCCTAAAATTTTGTGTTCATATAGGTACTTGGCACTTGGGATTGCTCTTCGATATGTTTTGGAAGCCCTCAGGAAACCACATGGAAGCAAGATGTATTATTTTGGCATTGCTGCACTTGACAGATTTAAGACCAGGTGAATTTATCTTTTTATTATGCAAATGCTGTAAAGCAGAGCATATAATATTATTGTATGTTCATTAACAATAAGGCCTTTGGAAGAAAGCTGGAGTTCTGCGTCAAGTTTTCACCAAATTTTATGGATGGGATTTCATGTAAAAGACAAAGGATTTTATTGGCAGGGGTGGGGGGATATTGAATATAAAGGTCTGTATGGTCAACCATTTTTGTGCAAAAAAATGTGCATTTGGAATGACTTTATCTTCTTAAATGTTACTTCAGTTCATTTTTGCATTTTTTTAACTTGATATATTTGTTGGCACTGCTTATCCACTTTTGTGCCGAGGTGCTGTAAAACACAATACTTTTTATATTAGTTCCGACATCCATTGATAACTTGTAATTCATGATCTAAAATGTTAAATGAAAATATGCAATTTTTATCAAAAGTGCTGGTTCTTTTATTTTCCAAGCAGTACCAGAAATGGAAAAAAAAATGTTGAATGAAAAAATTCTAGAGTGTAATGGTTACTTAAACTTGGAATTCAAATCACAGTATTAAAGGCTTTTGACAGGAAGGGCTGATAATGATCACATGCACTTGGGTAATGTATTGATTGATTTCTGCAACAGTTACTTTACCAGCATTATATTCCTTGAATCAGTTGTAGAGTGATTTTGCTTTGTGTTCCATGTGAACTCGTATTTTGGCAAACAAAGAACATGTAGAAAATCATGCTGGTTTTTTTTGTTTTTTGATTCAGCACTGGCTGATTCAAACTATAAAGCTGGAAAGGTGAATATTTATTACAGATATTAAAAAATCTACAATGTTTGAGCATGCAACAATGATGTATGTTTGAATTTCTTGAATTAACAAAATACAGACAAGATTATTTGTGACCCTCAAGTTGTAATTAATTTGTTTTTTCTTACAGCCCTTCTTTTTGACCTTGTAGAAGGCCAGTAAGCCCCACTTTTACAGTTTCTGGAATGAATAATGTAGTTTTATCTTGCCATTGATTGACACAAGTTTATTGATTCTCTATCCATGATACCAGGTCCAACATCAAAGGCCATGACAAAAGTTTGTGTACTGCACCTGTCTTGTGAAGATGCTAACTCTTTATGTGTAAGAAAATACTTTTTGGTGTCAGATTCTTTGTTTTGGAATTCCTCAGTAATGTCTGAAATCTTCCAATACTCTACACTTAAAAGGAATAAAAAGACAAAAGATTTTTAATAATTATTATTAGTCAGTAGTGTCATCCTGTTTGAGTGTTCAAGAAAGTGATTGTTTGCCATATCAGTTAGTTTGAAATCACTCTTGAAAAGATTTGATGTATTTCACTGCATTTTCAGACTGAAGGACTACCCCTCCTATTGTCAGCACCTGGCAGCCATTCCTCATTTCAGTCAGTTCCCTCAGCATCTTGTGGAGGTATGCACATTGGAGAGTTTTGACCTGATTTGTAGGCTTTGAACTCGAGACATTATTGAAATTATTTCATTTTCCTTTTTGTTTTTACAAGTTTGAAAGATTTCATAGCAATTTTAATTACGCGAAGTAAATTCAGCAATGAAAAACTGAATTATGTCTATGTAATCAAAGGTATGAAAAACTGATATTGCCTTCTTAAACATGTGATGTGTTATGTGTTTTGGCTTGAACAAAAGTAACAAAGAAAAGAGTGAAGCCAACAAGCTTTGTAAAATTTAACAAAATAATTTATTTCACTAGAAAACAAGGTAAATAATATAACAAAGGACTTAGTTTGTGAATCTAATTTAAAATTAATCCTAGAATTAATAATATACGTCTTTCTTATCCCTAAAAAATTCTAAATGAATCCAGGTTCAGATTCCAATAAAGTTCCAAGATGTAAGGCGATAATGTCTTCTATATCCTGTTTTGTCCTGTCAAGTCAACAGTTCATTATTGAATCACTGAAGTTAATATTCTGGCTTTAGAATTCCAAATAATTTTTAATAAATGTCTTTGTAAGAATTTTTATGAGCTAGATATTTCCAGGGAATTTAAATTATTTTAAATAAAAAATTCAACTCTGGTCACAATACAAAATACCTTTGAGCTCTGAAAATATGAATTTTTGACTTAATTTAATCATTATAGAACATCAATTTTAAATGCAATTTTATATCATGTGATGGGGCCACATGGTCACTTAAATCGAATGGCATAGTAAAAAAAGACTGGCTGGCACGTATGCCATGGGCAAATTTAAATTCTACTGAACGAATCTATAAGATTTAATAAATATAAAAGAGTTATTTAAATAGAACTGACACGCAAGCTAAGTATGGCCTTGATTATGATAATTGATTTTCACTCTGGGTAAGAAATAAAAAGTTTACCAATTCTGCATCAATGTCAGGAACTAGGTCAGCTAAAAATACAATGTAGCAATACTGGTTATTTACCAGGGCAAAACTGCATGGATTCGAATCTAAGATTCGGTGAATGTGGATATGTGAGAAAGCTTGCCAGTAGCTTCTCGTGGGTGGGTGGTTCACAGATTTCCTGGTTTCTTCCTCCATCATTAATACTGGCCGCCATGTATAGCCTATCATGTGCTGAAAAATGGCATTAAGCCCCACAACAACAACAACAACAACAACATCTTTTTCTGAGAATGTTAATATCTTGAATTCCCAATTCATGTAAAAGATTCATAAAAGACTTAAATTTGTTCAGTCCGATGTCTTTGCCTGCCATCCATTTTACACTCATCAGTAAGGCACTTATAACTTTATATTGCTATATTGCTCAGACATATCTTTGTACTACATTTTGCAGTAATCTCAATGCTGGGTCGGTTACCCATAATTTGTGGTTAGCAAGATCTGCATGTCTAGTTAATGTTGAATTTTTAACATTTCTGTTAATATTCATACCATTTACCTTTTTAGTGTCTGGAAATATCTCACAATACATAATGTTCTCATTTTGATTTGCACCACCACTGTCATTTTGAAGCTGTATATGAACATTTTTTGCACTTAGTTGAAACTAAAACATTATGGTCATTTATGTGTTGTGTTAGAGACTGAGCACACATTTTCATACTGAATATCAGATGAAGAAACAATGCAGCTGATAATTGAAATACTAAGTAAATTTTTATGATCTTTGGTGGCATTTTTAATGGCAACATGAGGGGAACTAATTACAGTCAATGATAATATATTGTTAACCCTTTCATCACTGTAGACCGGAAAAGCTGTCAGGGGGAAGTAAGTCCATAAACACTATGGACCGACTTTTCGGTCTGGTACAGTGTTCTTCTTTAACATTATAGTACCCGACTAAATAACTTTCGGGGTACCTCTAATAACTTCCATCTTGTAATGTAGATGTTATATTTGGATGATCTCATGAGTTTAGCTTGTATACAACTAGAAATATCGAACAAAGTAGGAACTTTTAATGTGTTTTCAGAATGCTGAAATTTGTATCCAAAATGGCAGCGAATGAAGATATTTAAGAGAAGAGTTATCGGATGATTTTAATAATCTCGACCTGGTAAATTTGGATGAAAATGAGAGAAGACGTATGGAGAGACAATGGAATGCACTTGTGGGTGACAGTGATTACAATGATGTTGTTGTTGATCTTAATGCCATTTTTCAGCACACAATAGGCTATTCATGGCGGCCAGTATTAATGGTGGAGGAAGAAACCGGGAAATCACCGGAAAGAACCACCAACCCACGAGAAGCTACTGATGGGTCCAGGAAAGCATCAAAATATTTTCAAATATTCTATTCAGATGAAGTTTTTGAAAAAATTGTCCGTTTAACGAACTTCAATGCGATGATCAAACGTGGCAGAGCGATATAGGTGTGTGGACAGATCTCACTTTGGAGATCATTTTGGTTCATTTTATAGAATTTTTTATATTATGGACACCATGAAATAAAGACTTTTGCTGCTACTGTGATTATTCACTAGTACATCTAATGTCAATTGAACGAGTTTTGAGAATTTTTTATGATTTCTAAGAGGTAATAAAATAAAATAGTTATTTGTATTTTACTTGTTCTCTTACCTGTTTGCATCTGCATTTTAACAGTTCTGATAGATATGCACATTTTATTGAATTAAAATATGATTTTTAACCTTGATTTTGACACCTAATCCAGCCAGATATCTTTAACATTGGCAAAGTTATGTTGTTTCAAAGTTAACAAGTCATTTTGCTTTACAACTTCAAAGTTACTTAGTGTTGAGGACTCTATGCCTACAAAGTTACTTAGTGATGAAAGGGTTAAGGAGTAAATGGTACCATGTGACTTATGCAGAGATAATATTTGCCCAGTGAAAAGAAAGTCCTGGTAAACAAACACAGTAAGCATGTTGCTATTCCTTGAAAATTTCATGCACCCAGAGAAACACACATATCAACAACTAATGAACCCCTGCCATTTTTATATATTTTTTGAATCCTTGATGTGGGATTTTGGAGTAGATTTATCAATGCAGCCCTAGCAATAGTGGTGAAAACCTCAATCTTATGATTGATGCATTTGGTTTATCTACTGCAGTCATAAAAAAATTGGCAAGATCTGCCATCCTTTCAACAAAATTCAGTGAACTGACCAGAGCAACACATGTAATAGCAGGTGTCACAAAATAATAATCAGTTCCCCCCCCAAAAAAAAAAACAACATGCACCCAAAAACTACTTTTGTATTTACCACATTGCAAAATATGTTAGTGATTTGCCCATAAATTGCATTGAGATGCTATAATAATTATACTATAACCTATGACATGAGATTGTGACAATGAACACAACTAATTAGAAACAAGAAGTTTATTGAGAAAGCATTATATCAATCAGTGAGGTAATTCATTTATTTCAGTATGTTGAATATGGAGCAAGGTCTCAAGAGCCACCACAGCTTCCTCAAGTCAGCAGAAGTACACCTTTGCTGGCTCCACCTATTACCTCCACCCCCATCCCCACCACAGCTGCAGACATCTTCCCACCCACTTCTGCTACCTCTGTTACCATCATGGGAACTACAGCACCTTCCAACACAACATCAATTTCGAAAGCTCAAATACCAAAGGTATAGTATCATGCATCATGTCTAAACTAACAAAAAAGTCATGGTTATTCATTTTTGCTTAGGATATTTTTTAATTTATGAATAAATGGCTTCATCATGCTCAGGAAATAGAGGTGAAGTGCTTTTGTAAAGAGCACACACAGGCATACAACCCCGGCTTGCCAGTCCAACACTCTTCCAACTGATCAGTCATGGCTCCTTTTATTCCTATTGTGAAGAGAGAAAAAAAGAATAAAAATGAATTAAATATGCAAATTTCCCTCATGGGAAAACAAGCAAGTTCCATAAGTAATGTGATAACAGTGGCATTACCACTTGCCTTGCCACTTGGTAATGTTTTATAAGATTTTCTTAATTTCATTCTTCCTTTATCAAACATATAATAAAATAATGTATGCTGATTTATTTCCAGCCTTCCATTGCCAGTGCAACAAACATTGATACCCTGCTGGCAGGACAGGCTCAAGAAAAAGAGGGCATTGTGGTTCCACCCGAGTCCTTACAAGACAAAGTATTCTTCATCTTCAATAATCTGTCACAGTCTAACATGACACAAAAGGTAATTTAGGACTTCTGTACTTGAAGCAGTCTCCAGATTTGAAGTCAGATTCCTGGGGTAGGTTATTGTGATCTGTTTATGAAATACCCATTGAATGTCTTTTAACACTAATACTGTGTAACACTTTAAATTTGTTGGGTTCAAATTATTTGGGGTTTTTTGTGGGTGGATTTGCCTGAATTTAAAGTGACAAAGAAATAATACCTAACAACATTCACACACCCATCAAATGCAGTGGAAAAACCTTAAGCACCAACCATTACAAGATATGCACATTAATAACACTGGCATTGACTGGAACATTATGGATCCAATTTTGGCATAAGTGGTTGCTCATAGTAGAGGTTGCATAGGACAGTCTTACTGTATGATGATGTTTATATTGTGAAAACTTTTCTTACTTTATTTTATAATTTGAAAGATGAACTCTTATGTTTTGTTGATCTTAAACTGGTGCAGGTTGGACATCAATATGTGGCCATCTTGAAAAACTTATTTTAGCTAATCCCCTTAATTGGAAAATGTTTAGACATGGGCGTTTTCATTAGAAGAGTTCTTAAAACATATCCTTGCTCCTTTATGAAAATGAGGCTATTGTGAAAATCTTATCATACTACATCATCTGAATGATTGGATTTTGACGAGTGATGTCTACTTTGTCCTAAATGAAACTGATGCTAATCTATCATCCAGTCAGTCCACCATGGCAGCTAACTTGACACTCTTGTTATTGAGAGATGGTTTCAACACTTGGCAGTTACAAGGAAGAAATGGTTCATGAATTTCTGGAAATTCATTTTACCTCGTCGAGCATTCTTAAGGGACTCTTGCTAGTATTTTTAACTATCTGTTAAGCTCTTCCATCTTGTATCTAGATATAACACAGAACTATGGACCCCATGACCAATATCATGCCAATCTATAACAGTAAGATTGGAAGAAAATGAGGTGTTTAACTTGGTTTTAAATCTTTAATTTCCTTTCAGAATACCACTATTTAAAATCTTTTTCAATGGTGCCCTATTTACCATGGTTAGGTTATTCTGTATAATACAGTTATGTACTTAGTGTGGTCAGTGGGGATGAACCGCAACTACTTTGTTAATATGATGGAGAACTGTATTATTATTTTAATCTTTTTAATGCACAACTACAGCAGCAGTATGGAAAAAAGTGTTACCCTTATCCATCCATCCCTAAATACATCATGCTTTGGTGAAGATTTTGCTTCTAGATTGGTTATTAGACACCACTATGTGTTCTATGAAAAAGTGTATAGTTTTCTTATAGGACATTAATTGGGATTATACAAACTCTTAACATCCTTGATAGTCCTTGTAATCTAAGATGACAAAATGCAAGGCCTTGAAACAGCTTAAGTTTTAGAGGGCAGTGAATATTCTTTATACAATACTCTGAAAATTCTATAGCCATGTTAATTATTAACATAAAGTGATAAGTAACTCGAATTCTTAACTGAATATGTGTGTATTAGAATTTAGTCAAGGGAAATAGGCACATGACTGAACTATACATTTCGAAGTATGTAAGAAAATTTGAATAAAACCATGAATTAGGTCCATGAAAAGTATTATGTCTTGGAAAGTCCCTGTAAAGTCCTAAGATATAATAACCCTGGAATAACTTAATTTTATTCTGTATATGTACTGAAGAAATTATTTTTGAGAAATGAATTGATTTGTATAGGCTGAGGAGCTGAAAAAGGAGGTGAAGGAGGAGTTCATGCCATGGGTAGCCCAGTATCTGGTAATGAAGAGAGCCAGTATTGAACCTAACTTCCACACCCTGTATGCAAACTTTACAGACACCCTTATGAATAACGAGTTTACAAGTATGGTCATACAGGAGACCTTCAGAAACATCAAGGTAATCATATATTATTATTATGAAGAGTTTGTGGGCATAGGTTGTTTGCATTGATTCACCGATTGAAATCTTAATTTGTTTAATATTTTTATTATCTAGCACATAGCTGAATTCCAATTTATGAAAGCTTTTATATTTGAATGGTTATGATAGTGTACCCTCAAAGGAGTAGATTCAAAGGTAATAGAGATGGAATAAACTTGAGAGTCAAATAATACTCCAACCAAACATGGATGTTCACAGACTATTGTTGACATTGGGGTCTCAAATTGGGAGGGGGAGTAAAGTTTGCTACATGCGGGTTTCTGATTCTTTTTTTATGACACACTTGCACATACTACTTAGTGTCTGCAACAAGCTCATTTTAAGCTTGTATTGAAATGTTGTTTTAGATCATGCCAACCTGAAATAGATCTTATGGATGCTATTAGACGATTGTTTAATAAGTATTAAGAGGTTAGTGTTAGTACTGGTTGGCCTGATGTCTGGGTGGGACATTATGGTACATGTCAGCGGCATGATACCCTAGTGCTAAACATTGCTATCAACTGTCACACTGCAGACATCTTAGTGATATGACTGAAAAGTTGTTAAAAGCTACATTAAAAATCTAAATCACACACACACACAGAAACCATTGTCTAATTCGGTACCCCTCTTGCCATTAGAGTGAATGCATGAACGAGTTTAAATGTTGCATAAAGAACAATATAATGATTGGACTTGAGGCATCTCCCATTAGAAAGTTGTCTTGGTTTTTTTTTACATTTCAAGCTTTTAATCTGAATTTAAAATGGACATTGCAAAATGCTAGCAGATTACATGAATAAAACAGCTGTTAGATTATTTGAGGCTTGTTACTACTCAAGGTCTTAAAATACACGACAGAAAGGTAAAGTGAAGCCAACAGTTTAGTAAAATCAACAAGCAGTTTGGTTTGTTTCTCATCAATACGATACGAAAATTCATAAGACTCTTTCAATAATCCCATATAATCTTGAATGTCCTATTACAAGTCCAAAAAGGTATAATTTTCCAAATTAATTCCAGTTGTCTTGAACATCTTGATATAACACCATGATCCAAACCAGAATGTCTTGGATGAGTTCACAAAAGTCCAAAGTAAAATATTAATACAAAAGTCGATGAGCACTTTTATAATTCCACTGAATATTTTTTTTAATTCCTCGTTAATTGTATCTGAATTCAACAATACAACTGTAAACTTGGATCACAAAAGGATTCCCACAGACTGTTCTAAAACAGAAGTGAGTTATTTCTTTATCAAATCCCAATTTATTTACATTTTCACCAGACCTATATCAGAACTGCAGTCCAATGGAAAAACCCAGTCTAATTGCAAAGACTGCCTTGAACTCACAAGTAGCATAGCTATGATGTTTACAAGTGATCTTAATCTAAAGTATAACTTAATCATAGATAAAAATTGAGCAAACAATATAGATTATTTATAAAAAAGTGTGGAAAAATGATTAATTGAAAAAGTGACCTTTGAAATTAATTTCTGAAAAAAATTTACTGCATACAAATGTTTTCATAACACTCATTGTTATGTTTTGGCAACAGGTTTTGCTGCGGAGTGACAAAGGAGATGCCAACTTTTCTGACCGAACTCTTCTGAAGAACTTGGGACATTGGGTGGGAATGCTGACCCTGGCAAAGAACAAACCCATACTACAAATAGTATGTATAACTTATCTCAACACTTTTAAAAAAGCACAAGGATATGGTGATACAATCTATAAATATATATGTATGGATGCATTATGATATATATGCACAAGAATGGGTATACATAAATGTTTAATGTCCTTGAACTATCCTACACCATTAAAGCTAGAGACATGTGAAAAGGGTTTTCATGATCAGTCCTTTAGGTGTAGATTGTGCTAGTGCTAACAGAATTTTGACCTTACCAAGGGATTGTGATTGAGTCAATTGCCAGACTAAGACCTTATTGTCATGGGAACTTTGCCTTTAGTTATAAAATATTTAGATCACTGTCTCCTTTGTTCTATATACTGGAAATAAAAAGAAATTTCAACATATAACTGACATTGGCCCTAAGGTCCATTGCTACCCAAGGGCCTAACACCTAGTTTCATAACTTGGAAATTTTTAGATCTCTACACCCTTTAACTACATATACACTTATTTAGCTTGAAAAGACTAATGAGCTGGCATTGACAGTTTGGTCCGCCAACAACCAGGAATTAGCTTTCTTGGTCATAACTTGCACCCTTTTTAAATTGTGTACTGTAGCCGTATGTACACTTACTGGGCATGACAGACATATCCATGAAGCTGGCATTGACACCAGTGTCTTTTTCTAAAGAAAAGGACTTGTTCCCAGGTCATTACTGGAAACTATGAAGATCCCCACCAAATAGCCATAGGTTCTCATACTGCTGTGAAAATGGGGAGGAAAACATAAGGAATAAAAATTTGTCAAGCCAGAGAAAAGCTTGGAATTTAAATAGCAGTAATATATTATCTTCCACTGTTACATTGCTATATCTTTATCTGGCACTAGTTAACAGTCCATGGACATTATTCCCTCCAATAGGTAAACGACAGTCTAGAATTTTAAAAAAAAAAACACACCTGATCTCTGTGTGATGCCTTACTCCACTTGTGATAGTCAAAATATCTTCTTTCAGTTTCTTGGACTGAGACTGCTTGCATTTCTTGGGTTCTCATTACATTATTAATTTATGTATCTTTGGCATTTCTACTGTCAGTTGTATACTTTCATGTGTTTGTTCATTTTCTCCCACTACATATATGCTTTTTATATGCATATCTGTAACCATTTTCGTTTATTAGAGTTTCAAGTATACCACTAATGAAGCAGTGCTTCATCCCTCTAACAGTAATCTCTGTCTCATTAAGTATATTCTGGTTCATTTTTCTATTTATGCTCTTCATTTCAGCATTTTAATAATGTCTCAAAGATTCTGAAAATGTGTTAATAAAAAGGCAGAATTTTTAACATGGCCTATTTTGTATGCATAGACAATTTAAAATTTACCTGTGGTCATGGTACTTGGCCAGAGTAGAGAAGTCACCTAAATCAGTGAGAGGTGTTAGGAAATAAGAGTTCCATGCTTCCATTAAGGGGACATCTCTGAAGGATTAATCAGTGGCACTTCCTAGCATAGGGTAGTCACCAGCCCATCAATAGCAATCTGTGTTTTACCATTTTATCTTTGTCATTGGTGACTTGGCACCAGGAAGTGCATAGCTGCCAAGTGTCTCATTTTCTCCCATATATGTCCAGTATTTTGAACCTGAATACATGTGAACATTTTTCTTGTTAAAAATCTGTTTGTTTTTTTTTAATTTTTATAAAATTTTCTTCCAATTTTCTGTTTAGAACGGGCACTTGGTTCCATTCCGTTTGAAATATATCACATGTATATAGGAGTAGAGTTCTAAAATATGATTGGTTTATTTGAAATCTTACATGCTACCATGCATGTCTTTGATTGACATATTGGATTTCACAAACAGTTGCAGCTATTACTGTATCACATCTTTATAATATTCAAATTCTAAACATATCATAAAGAAAAGCAGAAGATTCAAAATTTTCTCCAGGAAAGAAAAGAAAACAACTGGAAGGACAATTGTGCCATCTTGTTTAGAGTTGTGAAGCCATCTAGTAAAGAAGAAATCTTGTACAGATTGTGTAATTTGATTTTGCTATTAGGTATGGAGGCACCAATGACATAAAATGGCATGAAAAAGCTAATATATAACAGCTTGCTGCTTCTTCAACAGCTCAGCCTGAACTTACAATGTATATAAATACCAGAGAGAATCTTGATGTAAATCGATTTAAGTTTGGTTTACTAAATATAATTAAGAAATGAACCTTTTTCAGTTACTAGTGTTGCTGACAATTTAATTTGCATATGTTTTCCAGACATTGAAATAGCAAAGGATTACATGTGTGCTAGAATGAAAACAGTTAATTGTGGACAAAAGTCAAGCATACAATATAGTTTTACATAACAAAAGCGGGTCTGGCACCAAAATGAACTTGTAATCCCTTTCTCAGAACTGCAAATCCTTCCAATTTTGCCACAAGTCTTACAGAAATGACCCTTAAAATATGGACTTGAATAATAAAAACACAAATTTTGGCAGTACTATAGGATTAAATGATCATGGTTTGGTATTTATCCATGTGTAAATTTTACCTAATCATTCACAAAGTAAATAAATTCAGAAGGACTTGCGTTAATTTGTAAGTGATTAGGTAAAATTTACACATCAATAAATGCTCAACCATGATCATTTAATCCTTATAATTCCAATTTTGTCCATTTTATTGTCAAATCGATATATTCTATTAACAATGCATTTGAATTGAACTAGCTTATACTTTACTTTCATTCGCTGCTTCAGATGGCTCCAATATTCATAACCTGTACAGAATCACACTAACAGATCAACTAGTCACATTTATGTTTATTGAGAAAATTCATACTTTGCATCTTAGGCAATGTCTACCTGTAGTTAAACACATTTAGTTTTTAAAAAACATTCTTGTTCAATTTTAGTCAGTCCCATCTGCTGCATCAGATGATAATGACCTTAAACAAGTGTGCTAAATAAAATTTCCAATCAAACCTGCAATCATTATGGATTTTATCAATGAATAACATGGAAATATGAACAAGTTGATGCAATCCCTTACTAAAATTAAGATAATAAAATAAACAACATTTTATGTCATTCTCAACAGCATTAATACTAAACAAGACCCGTTTAGTGATCTAATATGAAATGTAATGTGTCTACTGTCAGTTATGTTTATTCAAAAACATCATGCTCTGCATCATTGGCAGTAGTCACCCTTAGTGTCGGCAAATTTCTTTTTATAAAAAGAAAATAACATTCTTTAATTTTAGTCAGTTTTGTGTGCTATATCAGATGCCAATGACCTTACATAATAACACACTGATAGAGATAGAAGAATTGTGCCAAGTGAAATTTCCAAGCAAACCTTAAATCATTATGGATTTTATTAATGAACAACATGGAAATATTAACAAGATGATGTTATCCCTTACCAAAATAAAGGTAATAATTAAAGGGTTTTTTTTATACAGGAATAACATTTTAAATCATTTTCAAAGGGTTAATATTTAACAAGACCCTTTTTTTTATCTAGGTGAAATTAAATGTGCAGTTGTTAAATATAGAGTTGCTTGCAAAACCAGTCATATGTTTTGTTTGGTTGCATAATTAAGTATTGGAGTTCTGGAAGAACTGTGAAATTAGAGTATTTGAATGTCAGATTGGAGAGATTATCAATGGTTGCTGACTTTGATCTCACGTGAAAGGGAGGTTGGTGTTAGGGTCTAATACAATTTGTCCACCATTAGCCATATTTTCCAAAACTGATCTAATTAGTTGGTTTTGTTCAGTGCTAGATCTTTGTAAGTTTTTAGAGACTCCTCACGTTTGTGGTCTATCATAAACAAAGTATTTCTGGTTTCAAACGTTTCAAACCCAGCATCACTCATAGCTTGAATTGTTGTAAGGAGTGTTTGGCCAGTGTAGCATTGCACTTCAGCATTGTTGCATATGTTTGGCATGAATGAGGAAAATTACTATGGTTTGACTGGTTCACAAGTATACCATTTGTCAGCCAGTTCAGGAGATCTTAGTGATTCTTTACTCCATGTACTCCATGCCAGATTCATCATTTCCAAATTTTAAGGAAGTTGGAGTCAGTTGATGGTGAAATTCTTTACTCTGGTCACAAAATGAATAGCCAACAAATATCATATTTTGAATCGAAGGGCAACAGGGTCAAATTTTTTAAGATCATTGATTTTTCTTAATTCTTACATTGAAATTGAAATTAATTGGTAGTGCTGGGTTGGCCTTGAAATACCTGGTTTTAAATTCAGTTTTAGTTTTGCATTTAACATTGAATTTGCATTTTTGAATTCTTTGTCTTTGACAATGTCAGTATCTTTTCCATCGTCCTTCAAGTATACTGTTTATGGCTGCATGAACATTTTTCAAGGAATTCTTGTGCCTGTTCAGCTGGCAGTTTTGTGACCTTTGATGATAAAAATTTTGGTTGGGTCTCAGCATAGAACCTTCTTAAGTGGCCATTCAACCAAGCTGTAATTAAATAGAAAAATATTCATAGCAATAAATTTCTTATGCTTGGCAACATTATTCTGAAATACACATAAAGACAACATGTCCTGTAGTTTGTACATATATTGTAAATTTATGGTTAGGATTTATATATGTATTATGGTGACATTAGTAATTATATCCTTCAACATTTAAAGTCTTTTCCAATTTATACAGAATATTTATTTCTTGAGAAGAATTATTGCAATGCAAAAGTTGAGATTTCTTTTTTATTGAAATGAATGACTACACATTGAAATTTAAGTTAGCAAAACAATCACTTTATAGATTATTATAGATTTTTCAATGGTATTAAGGTGCATTTTGGAGATATGATAACATTGGCATGTCAACAAAGTCTGCACTGTGTTAATATATATGTTCAGGATCTACCCATCAAAGATATTTCATACAAATAATCTGAATTTCTTTTTCTTGTAGTTTTGCCATTTAAAAAGTTTATTCAGTCTTTGATTAATTTTCTCATAAATATTGTTTTAAAAATATTTATAAGTGTTCATATCCACAGTTCCATTCACACCCATACACATTTGAAAATAAGCGAACAAAATTTAAAACAAAATTAAAAAAATTACCATTGAAAAATGTTGATGCCCCATTTTGTGTTTCCTTTAGTAGTCTCAGAGTATTGATTTTTTTCCAATAGATTTTAAATCCTCAAATAATGTCTTTTTAAAAATGGTTTATATCCCTCAGGTTCCTCAAAATTGACTGTCCCAATTCCCATGCTATTATTGGTTTTGTTCATGGCTAGAGTGACAGGGGTCATGGTTGCTGAAGTCAGGAAATGTATCGATCTCTCTTGCTGCTTCATTTACATTGCTTGTAACATCCATCGCAATATCATCAAATCCATCTCCATCTGCTTTAATCGCTGCTATTATTTCTTTTAACTCCTTGTCATCTAATCGTTCAAAAAACTCATTAGAAAATTGCAGTGAAAAATCACCATAATCTGCAATTTTGCTAGTCTGTGTATCAGACAAATGATAAATTGATAGTAAATTATGCATTTAAATCAACAAATATTGGAAAAAGTATAAAAAAAGGTCATTAGTTATATTTATTTGCCGAATTTAATGATGTGTCTGCAGTGTTTGTTTATATTTTAAACCAAAAGTAGTCCCAGAATTTAACTAGGTGTAAAAAAAATTCCAGATCAGTAACAAGTGACCGTTTACATCCACTCATTACAGAAAATCCATTTCATTCATAGAAATTGAAATTGCTGTAAAAGCTGGATACAGGCTTGTTGCTTTTTGCTTTTTTTCAGATTCTGTTTTCATATTAGATTCAGTAGAATTGTTCAGGAAATACAGACTAACTTTACCAGAATATCTCAGATGCTTTAGACTGCATATTTTTTTATGCAAAATATCTGTACAATCAAGCTCTTGCTTAATGTTATCAAAAGAATGGTCTCCGAAAAGCAACTTGTTAAGACAAAAGGGATATAAAAAAACATCTTAGAAAGTTTTATTAGTGCAGAAGAATAAAATGAATATTCAGATTCTTGAGGGACAACAGTTACAGTGCAACAGTTACATGTGTTGATTTGGGTATGTCACGTGGCAGGGAAGATGACTGCTGTCTCCATGGCTGACATGAAATTTACTTATTTTTTTAATGATTATGTTAAGTTGAGAGATATCAAGAGGCCATTGAGCTCCACGGTGTTACAAAATGCAGTTTATGAAAATGCTGGAGGTAGTTAAGGTTGAAGTAGACTTTACAAATTTTTTAGCTGAACACAATGTTTAATATCACTGTATCAGTCTTGAATCCAACTTCTGGACATCTAAATGCATGTTTTGAGTTTGCCAAGATTTAGTTTCACCTTACTGTGGAAAATAATTGTCTGAATGAGAAGGTCTTGTTAGGGTTGGCAGGTCTGCTACCTGCAGGAAAAGAGAATCAAAGGGTTAGTCCCATTTCCTTTGAAGAGCAGAGATGAGACAGTGAACCCCTAATCAGGAAGTTCCCTTCTCAAACAAAAAAGATAGGATAAAATACTTATACCTAACCAAAGTACTGAAAACTGGAAAACAAACTGTTTGATTTTTATGAATACAGATGAGTTTCTGAAAGAAGTAGTCACACCTAGTTGTTCTTATTAGTTGAGTTTGCTGCCTTTATCTCACCATGTCAGGTGATGGGAGAATGAGGTGCAAGTGGTAAAAAAGGTTTAGTACCTACTCACAAGCTTTATGTTCCAAGCCTTCAGGATTTTTAGATCCTTTACATTTCAGAGACTTTCAAAGGTCACCATGAAATCAACCTGCCATTACACCTACACTTGGCAATGGTAAACTGAAACTGTCTTGAGGCCAGGAAATGGTGACCTTTCACATTTTTGTATTAAAATTTAGATAACCTGATCAGACTTTCACCCTATTTAGATGATAGAATTTTTTGGTGTGACGTTTTGTTAACACTTTTAAGCTGAAACCATTGGTCTTGGATAAATGAAGTTTTATGTGCATAGATGACCTGAGTTTATTTGAATATCATGTGGTACAAATTAGCTAAATGAAAGAGCAGTATAAATCGATTGCAGGGTTTTGTTCTCACATATAGCTGTATGAAAGGTAGTTAGAGCTAACTTTTGGCCATAATCTATTCTGTGGTTTCTGTAGAAAAAGCTGAATACAAAGCCTTGTAAATAAAATGAATTCTGCTTACTGTGTTTTCTTAATTGAAAACTATGACAAGTTCTTGGTGACTAATATTTAAATATTGCAGAAAAAGTAATATTTGAATTATCGTCATAGACCAGAGGTTCGTACGAGAAGGTCTGTTTTTTTATAGTCTTTCTGTCCATTAGCTCAAGTTTGCTATTGCTAATTTTCCTAATCTACATTCATCCCATGGTGTAGTTATTCCTAAATGGTGCTGCCTTGGACATCCAGTATGGCCACCACAATAAAAATCTTTAAAATCTTATCACTACGTTTGAATGGATGAGAAAATAATGTTGATCTGGTTTTCACGAAAACAAAATAAAAAATTCTGCTTGTGATATCTAGTTGGACTTAAATGTAGTCAATCTAATGTCCAATACTGCTACCACAGCAGTCATTTAGAAAATCTTGTCTATACTCTTCCTGTTTGTATGGTCATATAAACATGGGATTTTCACTAAAGACTTATTTTTGCTGTTTACTGGTCATAAATACAATGGTGCTGATTTGAGATCCAAAATAGCCACCATGGCAGCCATCTTAAAAATCTTACTACAACTCAGCTTAAAAGGTCATATTGATGTAAGCTTTCAACAGAAGATTTCTTGAGGTATCAAGTTGGTCTTGAATTGAAAATGGTGCCCATCTGACATCCAATATAGCTACCACAGTAACAATCTTGAAATTGCTACTCCTAAATATATTGTCCTGAAAATACTGTTATCTCTGCTGCTAACAAATGGATAGAGTTTTCACTAATAGATGTTCTGCTAATTTTTTCGTCTATAGTCAATGGATCCTTCAAGAGACACTCATTATTTAAACTGGAAATAGTGCCATAGTTTTTAATTCACTACCTTAGAGGGTTTTTTATGATCTCAATGTCTGTTTCTGAATTGCATGTATGATCTTATTTTCGTATAGGACATTGATCTGAAGGCCTTGTTATATGAAGCATACCACAAGGGAGCAAGAGATTTGCTGTATGTTGTCCCTTTCACTGCCAAAGTGCTGGAATCATGTGCCAAAAGCAAGGCAAGTTCAAAAAATACTGATAACTGATAAATAAGCTTTTAATTCTTGGTCCCTTAAGACTCGAGGTTTGATTAACAATGCAGAATATTTTGTCTGTAATTTTTTCAAAAACAGTAATTGGATAATTTATTAATTTAGTTGTTCTTGTGTATTGCTTCTTATGCAGTCAATGACTTTCTCAGGCATATGATATTTCCATTCTAAAGAAATGAACTAAATAGCCAGACTGCTGTTTGCTTTTTTTTTTTTGTTTTATTTTTTTCTTTTCTCGTACGGTGACCCAAAATGTTAATGTTGACACAATTAAGAAATTTGGGGTGATCTTCATTGGGAATGTCAACAGCAGCATTTTTTTAGACAGCTTTATCTTTCATTTTAATTGTATGTGTTTATTTTAGGTGTTCAAACCACCAAATCCATGGACAACGGGAATCATGAACGTGCTTGCTGAACTACATCAAGAGCGAGAACTGAAACTGAACTTAAAGTTTGAAATTGAAGTGCTATGCAAAACACTGAATCTTGAATTAAATGTAAGTTACTTGGACCTCGGTATCAGTTCTAATCTTTAACAGGTTTACAGCTTTTTAGATGCAGCCCTTGTGACCTGACCTCAGGAGAGGACTTTACTTGGTTAATTATAGCATCAGAAAAGAAATGTATTTAATTTTAAGGAAATTGAAAAAGTGGCTGTGTGAACCAGATATTTGCTGAGAAAGGAGACCTTTACAGGCTAGATTCCCTGCTAGGTAGTGCCCCACCACATTGATATATGGGACCATTTTAGTATTCACCCTTTACATCAGTAAGTCTTCTGGTCCATGTATTCATCTGGACTCCTGTGTAGCTAACAACCTACACACAATGCCGAATGCATATAGGACACATACCTGACTTTTGGATACCAAATATTGCAAGAATTTGAACACTCCACATAATCAGTTATAAAAGCTATGCCCATTGGATGTCAATCATTTCCAAAAATTGATTTTACAAAAGAGGTTTTCACAAACAAATTATAAAAGAGCATGATCCTTTTTAATGTACCCTTCCCTTCTTCACTATTGTTTATCTTCTGTTCTTCCTGAAAAAAGATGATGTACAGATTTATTTTTCATTCACTATATTAAAAAATTACTTTTGAAGGAATTAATATTACATTGTAATATTGTACATATTTGTGACTTGATTTTTAAAGGAGCTGAAACCAGGGAATTATCTTAAGGACCTCACTCGACTCTCTACTCTGGAACCACAGCTGTCCATGCCAAAACCAGCTAGCACACCCCCACAGCCAGAGCCACAGCTCAACTTGACACAAGGGGCAATGAACAACCAGGTGACCTTCACCTCAGCTATACCTCCTGCTCCCATGGCAACCATCACCTCCAACAACACACCTGGTACCACCCCTAGTCTTCCACCACAGCCACAGTTTGCATTTGAGGACATCAACACAACTTCCCTTGCAGGTCTAGCTCCACATGTCACAATCAATGACCAGGTATTGGAACTTAGGCTACCATGGAAAAGTAGCCTTATTTTATCTCTGCCAGTAAACTTTTTGTGATTGTCTGTTCATCATTTGTCCTTCCAATAAAACAAGTTTGTTATCCCAACTGCTTCTAAACTAGTTGTAGGGTTGCCATGAAATTTTATACACACATTCATCATGAGGTTTTTTAGGTGCTAAATGAAAACTGTGACACTAGGACTTCAAATATGACCACCACAGTATACATCTTTTCACTAAAAAAAAAACTTCTTGTGATGTATGTCTGGTTGGTCCTTATTGAAAATGTGGTCCAGTCTGCTGGCCACCTGAATGTCAAGCTTAACAGTCTTGTTTCTCCTATTGAATATATGGTAATATCAGCATGGAGTTTTACTAAACATCTTGTAATTTCTTATTGGTTCAGACTTTCAGTATGCATGCCACATGAGGCCATCTTCAAAATCTTTTCACAATTTCTCCTGAGCTAATGATTATATCAGGATGGGGGTTTTACTGAAAGATTTATGTTGTGCTAGCTGTAAATGAAAATTGTCTAAGTGTGACTGTTATCACTACTACTCTTAGATATCTAGTCATGTTGACATTGAAAAGACTTATGTCTTGATTGGTACTAAATAGAAACTGCCAGTCTGTCCAATATGGCCAACCTGGCATCAAGTTTAAAATTCTTTTTATCATTGATCCTCCTTAAGGGAAAGTCATTCTCAGCATGGGGTTTCACTTGATGACTTAATATCATGCCTTGTTTGGCTTAAATGAATGTGATGTCAAGTTGACATCTGATATATCTACTACAGCAGTTAATTCGAAAATCTTGTTATTGCTGAAGAATATTAAAAGTTTACAGGAATAAATGGTCTTATTTTCAGTTCTTGTAAATTCTTTTCAGAAAACTTGAATCAATTAAAATGTTATCAGTTTTCCTGTCAAAATTTAACATTGTTATGAACCTTGTTTAACTGGAAACTTTGTATTTTACATTTGTGTCTGCTTAAGAATTTTTGAAGGACTTAATAAAGTTGAATCAGATTTACTAGATAGCTTTACGTGAAGAAAAAAGTTGTTTGATTTTCACTTTCTGGCAAAGTTTTGACCCAAGTTTAGTGACTTCATCCTAAAATTTCCACTTATACTTTTTAAAGGACTAAATCAATTGAAAGAAAACTCAGTATGACTCTTGATATTAACAACTAGTTCAGGTTTGATTCTTAAAGTAGTTATGGCTTCTGTTTAACTTCCTACTTTGCATCATATTGGCAAGAACATACAATTCTCAAATTGAGCACTTTTCTCTTTTATTAGATACCCGTGTTCCAGGCAAACCCCCAGTTGAAACAGTATGTACGTACAGCCATAGAGAGGGCAGTTCAAGAGTTGCTTCCCCCTGTTGTGGAGCGATCAATCAAAATTGCCCTCACTACATGTGAACAGATCATTAAGAAGGTCAGTATTACATCTTGACTGCTCATAGATCACATACTCTAATAAGAGCAGATTTTGATGAAGCATTTTTTGTAATAGGAATTTAAAAAATCCTTTGCCTCATTTAAGCAGTTTTTCTGAAATGTCCTTATTTTGTGCTAATTGTAACAGCAATTGGGGTAGGTTAAAGCTTCACAACTGTAGGGTTAATAGTTATGTTTCAGGAATTATTTTAAACCATATCATTAAAATAGATCCTGTAACTACTTTTGTATCATTTGTTTTTTGTTTTTTTTTTTTTGATCTTGTAGATGTCAAGAGATCCTACATGTTTGTGGCAGGTGTTACTGGCTTGTTCCCCATACCTCATGCTTTTCTAGTCCCATTTTAAATCATTTTGATCAATATCTAGGGAATTTCCTTGAATTTGTTTATTTAACAGTTTTCTTGCTTATAAGTTATTATTTTTCCATACAGGACTTTGCATTGGATCCAGAAGAAAACAGAATGCGAGCAGCTGCACATCACATGGTTCGGAGCCTGGCAGCAGGTTTGGCTTTGTACACCTGTCGGGAACCTCTTTTCATCACAATCTCCACCAACCTCAAAAACGCATTCATGGCCACACTCAGGGTGAGACAGCCAAGAAAATGTGTTTGTGTATTTGTTGATACAGTAATTAGCAGACAGTAATTAGCAAGCATTTAATACAGAAATACATTTGCTGTGTACTAAACAGCAAAATCTTATCAGGACAAGGAATGAGGGAGAGAAGGGTTTTTTTAAACTGTTTTGGTACATCTAGTAAGTGTGAAGACAAATATTGGCAAAACAGACATCTTGGTTGCTATTATGAACTTTTGGAGTGCCTTTTTTTTCACCTTTTGTATGACATCTTTTGGAGTGAAGGTATATCATTTGGGGTAAATGCACAGAGTATGATAAAAATTTAAAATATTCATGCTGAAGCAAATAAACTACTTTGAGGCAACAAAATCTTTGTAATACAGTCCTACCCACTTATATCAACATCACTTATGTCGACAAGCCGCCTAAATCAACAATAAATCAATGTCCCTATCCCTTGGTCTACTATTACTACCAAAATTATCATGCTTATGTCGACGTCGAGATAAAAAGAAATGTTTATGTGGACAGAATCCCTTTGTCCCCACTTTAACAAATCCTTTGTTGTCTTATCATTTATGTCGACAATCTGTCCGTTCCTACCCATTCTTTGTTCAACAATTAGTTGATCTTGCCACCAGGCTTTAATTTTACCACTTTATCATTTATGTTGGCAAGCGGACAGTCCTGACATACTTTATTCAACAAGTAGTTAATCTTGCCAGCAGACTTTAATATCACCAGCAGACTTTAATGTCACAACCAGATTTAAAAAAAAAAAACAACAGGCTTTTGTTTGGTCCTATAAAGTTGGCCTCTTGCGATGACTTAAATGAAAGCAATTTAATCTGATTCTTGCATTTTCCAAAGTGATCGTTAATTAAAACAGTTTTATTGTGCTGTGAAAGTTTCCTATTTTACTTTAATTTTATTTATGATCACTACCAACAGCAGTGTAAACTCTGATTAAATTTACAGTCTCTGGAACCTAAATATCTGGCTGTTAAAGGAAGTTGAGAGGGTCATTTCGCAAAGATGTCTGAAAAATTTTAAATGTATTGAACTGACATTGTTACAATATTGTATCATAATAATCATTTTCTTTTGATACCTCATTAGCACGTGTCAATGTATACAATATTATGCCTTCATTAATCATGCATATCTCTTGTTCACTTTTATGTACTTTTCATGATGACTTATGTAACTAAATACAAATACTGTTTATATCAACTTGTTGACAGGTTTTCATTTTCCTGTAAATAGCCCCATCCCCTTGGTAGCCTCAATAAGATGGGAGGACTGACCAAACTCTAGGCCAATTTAAGTACAAGTACATGTACTTGAAGCATGTAAATAACTGATAATGCCAATATTGAATATTATAATGATTTTCAAATCAGGATGTGACCAATGCAATATTTTATTGTGGATTTTATTACATAAAGGTAACCAAAATATAATTTCTCAATATACAAATGTCTTTCACCCTGGTTTTGTCTTTATGTACACTGGCATAGTGGTCTAATGCACTTGTGTTACGAATCACTGCCATCTCACCTCTGTGCGAGTTTAACCACAGGAAACTGCAGTTTTATCAATAAAGCATGATGAACTTTCAGATATGTAACTATCTTAACGATGAAATTTCTGACATGAAATCACCTTAATGGAATTATAATTCCATTAAGATGATTACATGTTGTCAGAAATTTTGTAGTGTTTTATTGATAAAACAGCAGACTCCTGTGGTTTAACTTGTATCTTTTTTTCCGACCCTACCGCTCCCAACACTTATCTCGACGTCCACTTATGTCGACAATTTTTCCTCGGGCTCGAGCATGTCAATATAAGAGGTGGCACTGTATACTAGAATTGTGGAGGAGACAAAATAGAAAAAACTTTAAGGCAAACACACTACAATCATTTTACACTACCACATCATGGCGCCTGGATACCTGAGGGTGTTTGTTCCACCAAGTGTCCAGCAGGCAAATAATAGCCAACTTTGTGATACAGCTAGCCACAAAAGGACTTTTGCCAGAACAGCTTAGTAACAAAATTCATTTTTAGCCAAGTTTGTTGTGGAATGAAATTTTCTACCTAAGTAGATTCAGAATGATGTGTGATTTTTATGTTTTTAAATGACAATCAGTTTGAAAGATTAACACAAATTCTGCATAAAATTTAACTGGGTTGTAGCTCATTAAATAATATCTATTTGAAAAGGTCTTGTCATTTAACAACAGTTGTAAATGCAGAAACTTTTCAACTATACAAAATACCTTGCTAACAGAAACCATATGATCAGAGTTTTGACACATAATATTGAGATAACATTGTTTTTAATGGGTAGCCTCATTGGATATTATGGGTTGAGTATACATTGTATTTTAAAATTTATGGAAGAAGTTGAGTAATGTGACATGGGGGCCTCATTTTTCAGGACCTTCATTATCTGGCTTTCCCTTTGAACATTGTTTTCGCCCACTGTGTTATGTGCCTTTAGTCTCAAATGTGCCAGTGGCCTGGATTGTGACAATGAGTTAAGTCTTTGGTGTATTGCAATATAATTCAGAATGTCCTGGACAGAATTAACTATAATTCCAAATTAATGTTTCTGTCCAAGAATATTATTGAGCACTTTGCAATTCTAGTGCATAATAATTTGAATAAATAAATCCGCCCAAGATAAAAAACTGAACATTAAGACTAATTCTGCATCAGATGCTAAGGCAAAAACAAGTATTTTTTCAAGCAAACAACATTATGGATAAAGCTAAGACAGTCAGAGAGCCAGGATGTACATCAGTCTCAAAAAACCGAGTTGTCAACAAGTTTATGAATTTCCAAGTAAAAAAAAAAAACTTGTCTTAAGCCCAATTTCAAATAAACTTATTTATCTCCATTGATACTGATCTAAATATTTACTCCATAATGATAAAGAAATATTATTTATGTATTTTGTTGTTTACAAAATAAAAGTTACTGGTTAGGTACACCATTAACATGATTTTGGACAAGGTCAGATACAAAATACAGATGTATAAATAATCATTAAGAAAAGCCAACAAATAAAGCAAATTAAATATACTTGACATATCCTGAGGAGTTGAGATAAACAAGATTCTTTTTGTATTAGTGTTAAGATATAGTATTCAAGATTTTGAATGTCATTTCATTATCAGTCATGTACTGAACTGAGGCATGGGTTAAAAAAGTGTCTTTGCAAAATTAGTGCCCTGATATACCAGAATTTCCATCGTGGATGCATTATCAGAAAGCAGCAGCATTCATAGTGATCTACAAAACCCTTGTATCTAGTAGAAATCTTTCACCTTTCTATTTTGTCTATGCTTGCCAGGGAGCCACCCCCCAACAGAAGGACTTGATTGAACAGGCTGCTCAGCTGATTGCCCAGGAGAATACAGAACTGGCCAGTGCCTTCATTCAGAAAACTGCTGTAGAGAGGGCCATACCAGAAATTGACAAACGACTTGCTACAGTAATTATATTTTTTAAAAAAATTTCAGTGTGTTAAATTTTAAAATATATGGATGTTTGAGGTAGTAAAAACTAAGTGACTGAAAATGCTGTCATTGACTTTTAACATTCTTTGTCATTGGGATCATGTTTGCTAAATATAATATTCAGTGTCGTCACTAAATGCATGCAATGGAGACTATTATCAGTGTCGCAAAGGATTCCTATGTGACTAGTTTATGTTTATGCTTGTAACGCAAGATCAGATATTATTCCACAAATTAACTTTATATTTTCCCTTTACTTTTGTAGGAGTTTGACTTCCGTAAACATGCACGCACTGAAGGTAGACGCTATTGTGATCCTGTTGTGCTGACCTACCAGGCAGAGAGAATGCCAGAACAGATCAGATTGAAGGTATAGATAGGAGATAGTCACTGCTGCTTGTCTCTGTAATCACATTTTGTTTCTGCATCACCTATTGAAAAGAGAATATAGAATAAAGCATATTCTAAAGTGTTAAATAGCCTGTATCTGACCTTTTTATATATCCAGTTTCACTGATTTCTTCTTTAAATACATTACTCACTCATTATCAGAACCACTGCTACCTTGCAAATCCAGTCCTCCCAGATTATAAACTTCTAGCAAAAGAGCTAAGTTATCTGCTATCCTTAGGTGGTGGTGATCCAACAGAGAGGGTCTCCTTCATACAGGATTGGCACCAAATTACATTAATGTATCAGTTACTACTTTTGGTCATGCCAAGTAGCACACACTCATCAAGAGGGACCTCACAAAAATCCTCTGCCAAATTTCTGTATGTCCAACACTGCAAATTTGAGGAGTCTTTACAACTCACAGTACTGCTAAGTTCTTCCCAAGTATCATGCCCATTTTAGATGATGTTATACCAAAGAACCCACTGGATGAAACCAGTTATACATGGATTATTCTAACTGAAATAGTGCTGCTAGGCACTTACTGCAGAGGATGCCAAGGCTATGCGGGTACTATCATGGATCATTCTGAAATTGTAGTGCAAGGCACTCCAGCTGATGACGTGCAGTTTACAAAAACACCCTTATGTATCAATCTTACCTACATTCTTACCTCAAAACACTTTTGGCATCCAATGTCAATCTTGGGGCCTACATTTTCAGTGGATCTCATGTTACACATCTTCAAGCTTCTGCCTCCCAAAAGACTATTGATATGTTAAAAGTAAAGGGATCTAATGCATAAGTGCTGCAAGTGTAGTGGGCCACTGTCATTGACCATCTTCTGCAACTACTTCGCAGGTAGTTGTCAACTTCACTTTCTCAATCTGAAGACAAAATGGGCATTCCAGTTTCCTAACCATTATGAGATCTTGCTTGGACTAGTTCTTTCCTTGATTTTCTACATCACATGCTGGGTCTGCAATTCTGACAGGTAAAAATCATCTATGGAAGATTCTACTTTCAATAGTTTCTATAATCTAAACAGTTTGGGACTAATATCATCAATTATGGGTTCCAAGCATCTTCCATCATAGATTATCTTACATCATAGATCATGTTTTTCATTTGAATGCTCATGAGTTGATTAGCAGTGTCATGATTGTGGGATTAACCTTGCGTCTAATATTTTGACAATCCTCAATTATGCAGCCAGCTTATATTATTATCCACAAATCTCATCTCCATAAGTGGGTGCATATTCATAGGAAGGTCTGCCTTATAACATAGAGCACAATATCCTATAACTGTGGACTTAATCAAGTGGAAGAGATTCAATGCTATCGCCACCTTACAGACCTATCTTGGCCCATGGTATGCAATCCATCTTCTATTCTACTTTAATGATCAGGTTGACAGAATTCGCTATGAACCACTGTCCCTCTCAATCTCAGTTATAGCAGAGGGATCTACAAGGCAACCAGCAAGGTTTCATAGATACTCTTAGAGTGCTTGCCACTGGGAAATGGTCCTACAACTTCTGACATAAATGGAAGAGTCAGATGGAGGTTCGTTGTTTCCACCAGTTTTTCCATGAGACCATCTCAAAATAATCATACATGCTCAACATCATACCTTTATATCAGGTTACAGTAGAAAGAAGACTCCAGTCTTTCATGCCTGATTGGAGATTTACTATGATGATGGATGGATGGATCCAACAGTAGTTCCTGAGGACTCAGTATCACGCAGGGCTGGTGGGAGCAAGTCTCGTTCCTTTATCGGACTGACATGCTAGTGTGGACCTCTCAGGATTAAAATTATTTATATATCCACATCAATGAAATGGATGCTCTTTTTGAAAGCTTGTTGTTGGTGGCTGTTGAATCTACATGGGCATTGAAATTTATTATGTGATGCAAACTTCAAAGTGAAACATGTACTCAGACATGTGTTTTCGTTTTGGGGATTTTCTAAAGTGGTGTCCTCAATGACAATTCAGGTTTCAGTTCGACATATCCTAGGCTGACTAATGTATTGGTAGACTTCTGCAAGCACTTGTGATGGACATTAGTGTCATAGTGGAATGCCAACAGTCCCATCCTTTAACACACCAATCCTGGCGCCAAAGGTCTTTCCAATTGCTGCTTTTTATACATTGGAATGGCCAAATGTATACACATCTGAACACCTTAGATTCTTAATGTGATATAGGAACCAAAAGTATTTGAGTGTCTCTTCAGGATCAATTCCAATGGAGACATCTATACCATAGTGTCATTCTTTCTGGCTTTTCATTGAGAAAAAGTTTGCACCCTCTACTGTAAATCATACTATTCCACCATCACTAGCACACTGTGATCATAGAAGAGAGGATTTCGCACAAAACAAAGACATCTTCTATTCATTTGGATTCCACCTAGTTTATAGCACTGGGCCCTTTCCCAAGTGGACTTTTCATGGGGATTAACCTGACTGAACAAGACACCAACTGATCTGCTCATGAGGACTTGATTAGTTCACCTCTCATACAAGACCTGACTGCTCACTGCTTTGGACAGTCGGCAGGCAATCTCAGCATCTGCTTAACAGTTCCAACATAATGGATCTATATCCTTTATGAAACCCTCCCCCTTTGCAAGGGCATCAAAGACTCATCTCTCTTACAGTACCTCTTTCCTCACTGGCATAAATGCCGACAAGCAGAAATCAGAGTAATACATGCCTTATCAGTGGACCTGAATTGCATACGGTGCCAACAAGACCTGTATTGCATACAGTGCCAACAAGACCTGTCAGTTTCACTCAAGATAGTGTCCTTTTTCATAGCCATAAGCAGGCTTCTATCCATCTGTAACTAGACTTTTGTAATCAAGTCAGTCAACTCTTGGACACAAAAGCTCAAGAATGCACTCAAGATCCAGTACAATTTTCAAATGGTATTTTAAAATATCAGAGCCTGCATAGAGGGAGATTTTACCTCGCAAACAGGAACAGCATTGCAACAGCATAGACAATTTCATCCTGGATTAAGTAGATTATTAACTCTGCATATTAAGAAATGATCACCCTAATGAATCTGTTACACATTTTGGCTTACGAAGTTTGAGCAGTTGCCACAAGCATATTATTTGATCAGAACCGTCTCCAGCTAACATTATCCATGCTGCGGGAAGGAAATTGGAGTCCACATTCTCACAATTTTACCTCTGTGATCTTTTGTCGGCAATGGTTTAACTTGATCTAGTGGAATATATAAGCATGGCAAACATTTCACATTTCCAGTTCATTTGACAGCTTCGTAAGATGTGGCTTCATGACTTAGATGGATTGGCATAAGTGAAAATATTTTCTTTTGGAATCTGCTCCCAAAGAGGGAGTCTTCTTCATTAGGGTTACCTTGAAGCTGTCTTAGATACTTAGAAGATCAGCAATGGCATCTCTGGGGTAAGAATAGGTACTTCTTTCCACCTCTTACTATGAGTGAGTAACATATTCTTAAACAAAACTATTTTCTGGTAAAATGTTTCTTTGTGAATACTTACCCAATGTTAATACAAATGCATCCTCCCAACCTCCTGTTAAATCTTTATAGAGAGCATGCAATCCTCTCCAATAATAAGTGATATTTTCATGGGATTTAGGAGTCATATTCATGAGATTTCTCACCAATCCCAGTACCAAGGTGATACCATTATACCCAACTGCCACCTAAGTGGGCAGATAACATTTAGCTAAATGTGTTTTTATAAAGTTTAGTTGGTCTTAAGTATGGTGGCCACAGCAGTCATCTGTCCATCCGTTAGCAAATGTTTATTATTATTTCTTCACATAAACTACTTGGAGGATTGCCACACACACACATACACACACTCATCCATTCCAGCATTAAATACAAATGTATGTGCTCTGAGAACCAATATGGCCACCACAGCAGTCTGTCCATCCATTAGCACAAGTTTGTTATTGTTGCTTCAAAACTACTTAGAGAATTGTCATGAATACACACTTTTCATCCCTAGGTCTAGTTGGTCGTGAATGAAAACGGTACTCAATTTTTATATTTAGTACAGTCACAAATTAGCCATCTTGATAAAACTTTGTTAATTATGCACTTCCTGAATGGATGGTGATATCAACATGAGGTTTTCGTAAAATTTTCTTGCGATGCCTGATTAGTCCTAAATGAAAATTGTGCTGAAATAATTTCCATTATTGCATCCACTAAGCCATCTTAAACATCTTGTTGTCACTGCTTCTGATGAAAGTCATATTGACATAACTTTTTCACCAAAGGTCTTCTTATAATGTTTAGTTGGCCCCAAAGGATAATGGTTCTGATTTGAGGGCAACTAGGCTGCAATTGCAGTTCAGTTTGAAAATTTGGACAGTATTTCTCCAGAATGAATGGTCATATGAGTATGTGGTTTTCACTAAAAAGCTTGTAAAAATGTTTTGTTGATCCAAATTTTATATGGTGCTAGTCTGATATCAGTATCTGGCCATCCTGAAAACAGTTTTTTAACTCAATTGAAAATAAATAACCATTAGGGTGGTCACCTTGTGGCTATCTTGAAAACAGCATGATTTATAGTCTTTCCAAAGGGATTCTATGTGGGCTTTACACAAATAGACTTGTGATACTTAATTCTAAATTAAAACAGTACTAATAGTGCATCCAGTATGGCTGTCACATCTACTGTCAGGAAAATCTTGTCACAATTCTCCTGAATCGATAATCATTTTTATATGGAGTTATAATAAAAATTCTGATGATGTCTACTTGGTCCTGAATAAATATATTTGATATCCATTGTGTCCACCAAGGCAGCTAATTTGAAAGTCTTGTTATTGAATGATATTAAGAGATGGTTTCAAACAAAGTGAAAGAATAAAAAATAACATAGTGTTTGTATTCCAAAATATCCAAAATTTTAATATGAATCTCACATTAATCCACAAACTTTTTTAACTAAAAAGGTTTCATTTATTAAGGTTGGTGGTGTAACCCCTCAGCAGATTGCTGTCTATGATGAGTTTGCTCGCAATATCCCAGGATTCCTCCCAGTAACGGATTCCACTCTGCCTCCTGGAATAAGCAAGCCTCAGCCGGTGAGTTACAACCTTTCCTCGGTACATGCCAATGAATCAGTCCATATTTGTACTCGCCAACTGCTTGCAGCAGACCTTCTCGATTTTGATCCTGTCCATACCTCAAAAAGTTTGTTCTAGCTATATGGTGGTTTTAACTTGCCATTAGAAAGACATCAGTATTCTTCAGAATTTCCCTGGAGATTTGCTGACCATTGAAAAATTTTGCTTGAATTAAACAGAAAATGTTATTAAAGCCTGAACAGGAACTAAAATGTTTAGCATCTTTAACCTGTTGGCGTTTTTATATAGAATGACAAAGCAGATAGGTGTGACTTGTTTGATTATGGTAAGGTTACTTGCACATAAATTCTTTCATTGTAATTATTTCTTGAAAAAGGACACATGCTGAACTTTTTTAGAGGTTGTTTTAGTTATTATCTATCATAAGATAGTTCTGGAGCATCTGAACTAATGCAGTGGATTTTACCAAAAATGTACATAAATAAAGAAATACATACATGTAGTGTATTGATGCTTTATAGAACTACAGAAAATTGTATTGCAAAATGGCAATCTGTTGTAAAACTTTTTGTTGAATGTCAAAATGTTCAGTAGTCCTGCAGACCAAGCTTTGCGTTGACATTGAATGTCAAAATGCTCTGTTGTCATACAAAACCAAACTTTGTATTGAATATCAAAATACACTGTAATCATACAAAATAAAGCTTTACATTGAATGTCCAAATGTACTGTAATCCTACAAACTAAGCTTTGTATTGGATGTCAAAATGCTCTTTATTCATACTAAACCAAGATTTGTATTGAATGTTAGAATGCACTATAGTCCTAGAAAACCAAGCTTTGTGCTGCTTGTCAAAATGCTCTGCATTCATACAAAACCAAGATTTGTATTAAATTCCAAAACACTTTGTAGTCGTACCAAGCTATGTATTAAATGTCAAAATACACTGTAGTCCTACAAAACCAAACATTGTATTTTATTCTTACAAAACCAAGTTTTATACTGAATGTAAAAATGCACTGTAGTCCTACAAAACCAAACATTATTTTATTCTTACAAAACCAAGATTTGTACTGAATGTAAAAATGTGCTGTAGTCCTTTAAAACCAAACATCATTTTATTCTAACAAAACCAAGATTTGTACTGAATGTAAAAATGCACTGTAGTCCTACAAAGCCAAACATTGTATTTTATTCTTACAAAACCAAGATTTGTACTGAATGTAAAAATGCACTGTAGCTCTACAAAACCAAACATTGTATTTTATTCCAAATTGCTCTGTAGTTGTACATAACCAAGCTTTTTATTAATGTCAAAGTGTGCTGTAGTCAGTACAAAACCAAGCATTGTACTGAATGTCAAATGCGCTGTAGTCATGCAAAAGCAAGTTTTGTATTGAATGTTAACATGCACTGTATTCCTTGAAACCAAGCTTTGTATTGACTGTCAGAATGCACTGTAGTCCTCAAAAAACCAAGTGTTGTATTGAATGTAAAATGAACTGTAGTCCTCCAAAACCAATCTTTGTATTGAATGTAGAAATGTACTGTAGTACTACATAACCAAGCTTTGTATTAAAAATGTCTAAATGCTCTTTTTTCATACAAAATAAAGCTTTGTATTGAATGTCAAAATGCACTGTAATCCCACAAAACCAAGCTTCGTATTGAATGTCAGAATGCACTTTAGTCCTACATGGCAAAGGTTCTACAAAAGATTACATTATGAATATAATATTTACCCTATTTGATTGTTTTACAAAATGAAAAAAAAAGAAATGTAGACATTGGATTTTCTTGTATATCCATGTAAAATATAAATGTATATATCAGAATAAAAATCTTGAAGACTAAAGGGAACAATACATTTTATCTTTGAAGATAATAAAATTGAAAAGAATGAAATTTACTTTGCAATATGTAAATGGAAATTGTCTCCCCTTTGAATATTATGGAACATGCGTAAAATTTTAATGTATCTACATGTACTATCTTTTAAAGGTATATGCATAAACCATTTTGCTTTTGCATCATAACAGCATATTTTAGAGTTTGAAACTTTTTTTTCTATCAAAATACTAAATGAAATTTGACATAATTTCAGTGTCACTGTTGTTTGCAATTTTAATTTATATTCAACTAGCATTGTTCATGCAGTGATTGAAGTTCATTGAAAATTATCATGAAATGAACACCTCAATTCAAGGACTTGAAACTCATGATATTTCACCTATGTCATTGAAAGTCATTGAATTTGAGAGATTTTGCTTAAAAAATAAAAAGTTATTAAAAATTTTACTATTGAGTCATTTATTTCATGTTGTGTGATGATTGGAAGTTCATTGATTTTCTGTCCCATGCTAGATATTCCTGTATTATTATAATCCACATGAAGTAATAGGATATTGCACATAGCTGCCCTTTGATATGACATCATAAAGACTCCTTGACTTCACTAAGTTTAATTGTTACATTGTGTCCAGGACAAGATGTTTTGTCTTTGAACCACACATGTATGTTTAAAATACAGGCTGCCTAAACAATCCAAAACATGCTGAAACCCAGCTCAGTTAGTCTTAGAGGATACATTTTAGGAACTAGGCCTTCTGGCTGTTGATAGTGATGGCAATTTATTTTAAAGTTTTGAATTTTAAGGTTATTGAAGTTAGAAAAGTGTTAAAATAAGAATTTTAGCTGATGCAGCTTGTCTGAAATCGAGCTTTGAATTGAGTGGGTCATGCATGTAAAGAGAACCAAAACTGACATCATTTTGAAAGCTTGAAAATATATTACACTGCAGATGTCATCCTTTTGACCAATCTTGGCAAACCATATAACAAATTCATAACTTTTAAAACAATAGATATTTAATTTCAATAGGTCTGATCACCAGCATAAGAGGTGTAAACATCTGGACTAATCATATGGCTATTGTTAGCACCAATCTATGGACTTGATAACATGTATTACCTCCTCCTTACTCATGAGAAGTGTTTTAAAGCATTATATGGATATTTTATTTACTGCTCAGTTTCTAGGTACAAAGAATGAGTGCAATTGAAGTCATGAGATTGTAACATGTATTTATTGACTTGCATCAATCATATTTCATTAGCAAATTAATGCTGCAAGGTGAACTATAATCTACAATTGAGGATGATATAATAACAGATTATCCTAGATGGGAAAAACATGGGTATGTATGTTTTCACTGACTTCTTAATTCACTTGAATAAATGTAGGGATATCACACACTTATATTATTTAGTTTAATGTAAAAAGGTGTTTATATTTTTTACATATTAGCAAATTACCAAAGTCAGGAAAATTGTGACTAAGTACTATTATTAAATTTAATTTTTAGTCAGCTTTATTTGTAATATCTTAAGGTCTATGAGTGACAAAATTAATGAGGGTAAGTAAAAAAAAAAAAAAGAGTTAAAGTTTTTCTTAAATTAAAATCATTCCAAATACCTTGAGCATAGCTATGTGTAACTTTATGATAACAAATTATTTCCACTAAATAAATTCAGATAAATTTAATTAATAATCTAAAAAAAAAATTAGGAAGTAGATATATTTATTTAATCAAAAAACCACTGTAGAACAAGAAAACTACATCATTAATGGACTTGAAAACCAAATACAGTATTATTGAACAGATAGGAAACTTGGTACATTAGTGAGCAAAGTACATATTCAAAAAAAACTTGAGCAGGGCTTATGTTGGTGAAAGATCTTTTTGTGGGGCCATAGTATCCAAATGACATTACCCATGAGCAGTGAAAAATGTATTTTGGGGCCATAGTATCCAAATGACATTACCCATAAGAAGTGAAAAATCTTTTTGTGGGGCCATAGTATCCAAATGACATTACCCATGAGCAGTGAAAAATCTTTTTGTGGGGCCATAGTATCCAAATGACATTATCCATGAGCAGTGAAAAATCTTTTTGTGGGGCCATAGTATCCAAATGACATTACCCATGAGCAGTGAAAAATGTATTTTGGGGCCAAAGCATCCAAAAGAACATTACCTATGGGTAGTGAAAAAAATGGACATAATAAACACAACAGTTTCCAATTAATTATATATATATGACCCATTTTCAGGGTCATCAGTATTTTCATACACATATGAGAAACAGATGATGGTCAAAAAAATCAGCAGATTAAAATCTCTGCAACTAGATGCAACATATTTTAAAAATTTTGATTTAAATAAGACAATTAACAGAGAATTGCTGAAAGAAAGATGGATATTGAAGTGTTAAGTATATAGTGAACTATGGCCATTTTTCCTCTCCCTCCTTTTTCTGCTACTCGCCCCTTATTTTCATAGCAAGTGGGTTACCCCCACCTCCATTAGATAAAATCCTGGAAGCATCACTTAGGTGAAAGCACTGGAGCTGCAGTATAGAAGCTAAGGGCAATGGTTGACATCTGATTTACAGTGACATTCTTTTGAAATGTCATTTCCCTTTCATATTTATTTCTTTATATCTGTATTGATTTTGAATTTGCTTTTTTTATTTAAATTAATAACCAAAGCAGAACATTTGCTACCATAAGTAGTCACTGAAAACTGGAAACTGGTCATTGAAAAGTTAGCTGTCCAGATCTGTATGAACCCATTAAGGCTTGGTGAGCTTATGGTTTAATCTGTAATGCTTCCATCAGCAAGCATTGTGTTCAAATTCTTTGTGGATATGTGAGAAAGCTTGCCAGTAGCTTCTCGTGGGTCAGTGGTTCTTTTCTGCAGATTTCCTTGTTTCTTCCTCCACCATTAATACTGGCCGCCATGTATAGCCTATCATGTGCTAAAAAAATGGCGTTAAGCCCCACAACAACAACAACAAATTCTTTTCAAATTCATATAGATTCTAATTAAACTATGCAGCAAATATCCAAACAAGAACACTTTTAAGGTGTTCATTAAAAGCCAATCGATATAAATATGAGCAAATTTGGCACAAAGTATTTTTGCAAAAAGAGCTATAGAACAAGTTCCAATAGTACAAATCTTCGTTCAGTTATGGCTACTTTTATTTTAATAAAAAAAAGTTCAGTACCTTTGTCAAAAAAAATATTTCCCTTTCATAAAATTGTTCATGGCTTTTCACATTGCATAAATGATGCTATGTTATCAGATATGGATGAAGATACAAAAACTAGAAATGTAAGTTATGCAATCAGCAGCATTGGAAGAAATTTCTACATAAGTATTCGACTGATAATATATTGTGTTTAGTGATTGTATTGATGTCAGCTATATGAATGATCTTAGACACACTTGGGGCTCTTTTTTCTGCATTGACCTTTTGCCCAAATTTATTGTTTTGTTAGATGCTTTAAAGGCTCATAATTTCCCTTTTGATGGCATTAAACTTTTCCAAAATTTGCTGGACGAGTTTTGTGTGTTTAATATAATTTGATGTCATTATGTCTGGAAAGAACAGTGAGAACAAATGATTCACATTTTGGTCCTTGGTTCAGTACCAAGTTGGTGATATCCTTTTATTTATTTTTTTCATCCATTTCAGGACAATGTGCTTTCACCAAGGGTAGCATTTTGCCATCATGAAATAGAGAGTAAATAGCATAAATTGTATAATCAACATGAAATTTAAAAAATTAGTTTTCACATATATAAACAATTTTTGGCTATAGACTATTGCTTTGTTTCAGTCATATGCCACAGATGAAATGACACTAATTTTTGACCGGATTGCACGGGAAATTGAGCAGACCATGCAGCAGATGATGAACATCCCTGGAACAAACCAGATGGCTAGCCAGCTTCACACACTTCTCGAGGCTGTAATACTTGCCAGGAACTCTCGGGAGAATGTGGCTGCTATTGTTGCACTTTTACAAAAGGTATGAAGGACATATTCATATTTTTTATTGTGTACTTATAATATGTGATGATCCTTAGAGCAGTTATTATTGCATGATTTTGTTATTTGAATACTTGGCCACTAATTGATGTATGTTTCTTAATGAAAATATGTATTAGTCAGTATGCAGTTGACCTTCCAGCTGTAGTATTTTTTATCAACAACATTTGTTGAATACCATTGAATGATGAAAACAAACCAGCAGAGAAAAAAAATTCTGTTTTGATTTGACTTTAAATTATAAATGGCCCTTCATTTCTCCATTAAATATATAAAATCTTGGGCAGGTTTTCTAATTGTCTAACTAAGAAACAAAATTGAATGGGTTATTGCCTTATTTTTTTTCTTCTTCCTGTTGTCATGCATGCAAGAAATGTCACAAAGACAAGTAAATCACAATAAAGAGTTACATTTTATATCCATGATAGGCACTGCCGATTATTTTTCTCACCAGTTTGTAAATTATTGCATTTGATGGTTGATTCCTACAATAAAATATTTTTTATTCCAACAAGATTGTTCTTATTGACATGCATTTGTCATAATTATTATCTTCATCTAGCTCAAGGCAAGGGTTGTCAGTTACATATACAGCACAGTGCTGAAATGTGTGTGCTTCTAACTAGGAAACAGGGAAAAGCAGCTTGAGATAGATGTTCAGAGACATGTAAAGTATCACAGTCCAACAAGATTTACCGGTCACATAGTTGAGAAATACCAGTCACAATGTTAATCCATCCATTTGTTGTACACACATAATTCCATCTGTCCAAGAGCAACTCTCAGGGTGAAATTATGTTTATATTTTGACAAGGTGGTCAGTGATTAGTTCTCGCTGGACATTTTTTTTTTTTTGGCAGATTTTCATCCGACGATGACCTATTACAGAAAAATTATAATATTGCAATAAAGATACAAATAAAAACTAATGATTTTTGCTGAAAGGATGCGTGTAAGATTCTGACTGAAGTAGTATGGTTAATTCCTTATGCAACTGGTGGTTTTGATACTGAACTGATACTACCATCAACCCCTCTTTTTTACATTCATTTTTGACAGAAAAGAGCTATTTTCAATATGTTCCTGTTACAAGGCAGTTAAAAGAGTCAGTGTGCACCTCATTCATCTTGAAAGCTAGTACTATAAGAAATCACCCCTCAACCATGTAGATTTTTAGGTATTTATCTCAGTAGCAGACACATGTAAATAGGTAAGCCAAGTCGGCTGCGCGTCTGCAGCCCAAGTTATACATTTAATCTCTAATGATAGTCTAACTGTGACAGACAGTCACCAACAAGGCAACCAATTTACAAGCCTAACTCAAAGTTAATGTAAACTACATTACAGATTTAGCTTATGTGTGAATTTATAAATGGTGGGTTTGGGATAATTAGACTCGTGCCTTTTACCTTAAAAATTAGGGAATGTCAAAATACAAATTTATCCAGTGAGACCTTAAAGATTTTGGATTTTATAGCACTCTTTATTCTAGTTACACATAGTAGTAATAAACTCGTTATGGGGCATACAGGATTGTTATGTAGAAAAGTCAGGATTACATTGGTCATTTTCTTTTTTTGACCACACAGCTTGTTATGTCTGGAGAGGTTAGATTTTTTATTTAACTTGGTAAATAGGCTAAATAAGAAAACTTGGCAAATAGGCAAAATAATAAAATTTGGTAAATAGGTTAAATGGATAAAACTTAGTAAATAGGATAAATTATAGAGCTGGTAAATAGGCTAAATGATACAACTTGGTAGATAGGCTAAATAAGGTAATGTTGCATCTGATTTGCTGATCTTGTCACCACTGTCAAGTTTTTATTTCAAATCCAATTGTGCATTTTATTCTTGTCTTTTTTAGCTCTCAGTTTTTTTCTGTCACTCTTGAAGTATAGTCATTACTTTAGGTCTTAAGTATCGAAGGCAGGGTTTGTGCACTTTTAAAGAGTGCTTGAAATTCAGTGGTCACCTTTTAAGGAGTTTGGCCCAACACTGTACTATAAAAGTGGATGAAAATGGCTTAAATTTGTGCTTAAATTTGAAGGCAATTTCATCTCAATGAAAAAAATATACAATCAAAAGAATACAATTTTGAAATAAATAAAAAAACCCAATCAAGGAATTTAATTCTACGTTGGGTCGCTTACATGCTCAGTATAACTTTCAGTTTATATCACCTGTATTAGTTCTCAGCCTTGTTAGGGATTGTAACCACTTCACAATGTAAATGAATATTGGGTTGACTGTCAATGAAGGTCTGTCAGGTACCCTGTGATGGAAAGAGTTTTCCGAAAAGGTTGCCTCAGGTGTTATACATGATGTACATATGGATATGGCAAAGCAATAAAAAACCATCTGTTTGTTGTGCTTTTTGTCAAAAGATGTTCGATCAATAGTAGCCGAGGTCACATTAAGTTCCACTGAATGGAGAGAACATTACCACCAGCAGGAATACTGATTTACTCAGTTGCACCTAAATGGCTTGAAACAGAGAGGAAAGTACTTGCAGAACAGTACAGTTTTCTGTTAGTTGAAATTTTAACAAATGCCACAGAATGTTTCCAGGCATGATGGATAAGCATAAATAATTTAAATCTTGACAGTAGAAATAAATTTAATTTTTTTTTGCTTAAATATGACCAATTTATGATGCAGTTGGAAAGTGGCAAATTAGACAACTTTCAGATTGATGCAGATGACATGACTACACCTACCCATGAGATCCAAGACCCTACTGTGTGTTCATTTAAGCCCTGTTTTTTTTTTTTTTTTGTAGGAATGCAATACTCGTGTAGATTCTAAATACCGACATGAACCTTCTTCCTAATTGTATATGCAACTAATTACAGTGCTTTACAATTAATTTGTATGTTTAACTCTATATCTTATACAAGCACCTTTTGGCGCCTCTACCAGCTTTGCATATAAGCGCCTTTTGAGTCTGCTGTAAACATCAGCCATTTTGAGCGGGTTTTCGTTACACCACCTTTGGGCAAAACCCCTATTAGATACTACATTCATTGGTGTGAATAACCATTATGTTGGATCATGTGGTCAATGTTTATGCTCGGGTTGAAATCTGCTTTTTAAAGTAATAGGGTCATTTTTTCCTCTCTTCAAAATGACAGTCGTGGATTTTGTTCAAGTACTCTCAAGTTTTCACAATTAGGATCACAACTATGAAAGCTTCAATAACTGAGGTAAAGGCTCTGATACTGATGTAGGAAGCCATTAGTTTGTATAAATTATCAGATTCAGTTGATTTAGTGATGTAGATGCAAAGTTGTAAATTTTGAGTATGAGAAATAGCAGCTGTGGTCATACATCTTCACTGACTTGACAGTGAGTTTTCTCAAGATTTTAAAGCACATAAAAAAATTCTTTTGTGAAAAATAATTATACAGCCTTAATGTCCGGACTTTACTCATATCTTTCCATACATAATATATGTGTAACAAAAATATAAAATGGTTAAAAATGCTGTTAAATGTAACATACACTTCTGCTTAACAGGTCAATATATATACAGCAGAATAGGTAAGAGGTGTTCTATTTATATCGCACTGGACTGGGTAACTTGGCTGCATGCATATCGAAGGGTTAAAAGGCCATACACTGTATAAGGTAAAGGGATAAAGTATAAAAGGAGATGTATTGTTGATGTTCCAGGCAGTGGAGGGGTTTCTGGACAGCAACACTGTAATGTTGGACCATGAGTTGTTAATGCGCTACCGAGACTGTCATCTACTAGTGCTAAAGGGTCTGCAAGACACGAGATTGTATGGACCTCAGTGGACCAATAGACAGGTCACAAGGTTAGTCATTGTACCAGAATTCCACATTTTATGTCTATGAAAGTAACAGTATGAGAAAAATATTAGAATGCACTTATCAAATACATGTACTGACAAAAACACAATTTATTTTGTGTTCCTTCCCACCTACCATACGTACATTCTCAAGAAAATTCATAATTTTGAAAAACTATGTACATGGATGAAACAGTCCATTCATCAGCAAATTTCCCTCAGATAGTTGAAAGCTTTGCTATTTTATTGATGTAGGGTTTGAGTTAATACTACTTATTAAAACAAAAAGTTAAAACGTACAGTAAACGTGTGTTTATGAATGGTAGACTTTAGGTACTTTCAAAAATACATCATAGAGCTATGTTCAGATTTGAATTCCATATCCACTCGTTAACTTAAACTACATACTTTTGATGGTTCGGATGTTGGCATTATTTAACATCAAGAATCCCCACAAGCAACAACTTGCCATACATAACCACTTGTAACCTGAGAGGATTAGAGATTGAATTACATTCTTGTACTTGCCATCTGCTCCTTCATAAGTTTTTACCCCACCCATTTTCCAATTTTAAAGACAACAGAACTGCACAAAACGTAGTTTTATCCATTCATTTATAATTTCTAACCCACTTGGTTTCCATAACACTCATGAGTTTCACATTTTAAACAAAAGAGTATCACTAAACCTTGAGTCTGCACAGATATTTTCTGGTTTTTGAAAAGGTCCATTGTAACCAAAAAGGTGGGGTGGGATCTATGTGCTATGTACACATAAAAGGTAAAAACTGTCATCTACATTGAGCATTTTTATTTCTAATAGTTTGCAGAAACAATGGAAAAATGAGAGGAAAAACAATATGACCTTGAACTTGAAAACATGCACTACAAGTAATTTGAACAATTGTAACTTTAATGTACAAATTCATCAAAAGAGACTTGCCCGTATTAATATGGATTTTATGCTAGTAAACCTTTATTGGTTTGTAATATGAAGATGACTATCAGTGAGTCTCTAGTGACATATCACATTTGAAATAATAAATTAATGAAGTGACACAAAATGTTTGGCAGTCTATGGGTATGTGGAATGCAACAGTTAGGATTTCATTTTGTTTGGATTTCTTATGTACAGATGTCTGATAGAATGTCGTGATGATCATAAATATAACTTGGAAGCAGTCGATCTACTGGTCCGTAGTCAGCTGGTTAACCTGCAGCAGTATGACATGTGCCTTGTTCAGCTGATGGAAAATGGCATGAATTTCATGGCAGTCAGTTTTGCCATGCAGCTAGTACAGCGTTACTGCATTGACGACAGGATGGAAAGTCACGTCACTGAGGTAAGCTAGCAGTCTAGAAGGAACACATTTACCATGCAAAGAAAATATTTTTTAATTCTTGACATTAGATCATTGAACAAAATCTTCTAAATGTGTTTTTAACAGGTGTCACAACTTGATTACTGCGGACATTCTTTTTGGCAAATATGTAAAATGCATGAAAGTATTTTGCTGTTTTTAACGAAAATGGTTTATTTTTCTATTTATGTACTATAGTGAGTAGGTTTATCTAGAGGTATAATTTTTGCTCTATAAGTATGACAGATGCATTTACTTCATCATACTACTCATTTTGTCATTTTGTTCATGAGAATCATATAAGCACCTTATACATGTACACTTATTAACAATCTTGATGTAATTTTACACATTGGAGAATTATATAAGCACCTAATACATGTACTCTACTATTGATGTAATTTTATGCACTGGAGAAAAACTTTATGACCATGTTCATTGAAAATCTTGCTGTTATTTTGCACACAAGAATCGTGTACCTTATAAACATGCTTAATTGAAAATCTGTCATTTTACACACTACCTATACTCATTGAAAATCTGTCATTTTAAACACTACATGTACTTTTATTGAAAATGTTATTTTACACACTACATGTATTTAATTGAAAGTCTAATATTTTACACACTACATATACTTTTATTGAAAATCTTTAATCAGAAAGTAGATGTATGCTCAGATGTCTTGTCTTAATTTTAGACTGATTTAAGTTCCACTATTGAAGCCCTGACACTGATTGCTGCAAGACCTAGGCAAGCACCAGAGGGGTAAGTGTGCTTCCACCTTATGTTCCTCAATTTTGTACTGTCAGATTTTTGTTTAGAAACAGTTGGTTTCATTGAAACAGTGCATCTTGAATTTTTAGATCTGTGGTCAGATATCGTTTTGTGCAAATAGACTCGACAGTTTTATATTTCCATTTTAAGATATGTACGATGATGTGCTATAATCTGTCCCATAAAGCATGCATCCACCCATTTATTAATATTAGCTTGCTTAACCCATAGCTTAGTTACAGTTATAGCAGACCTGTTTACCCAACCGTATTTGACCGTGTTTGTACGGAATAAAGCCCATCCGTACGGTCATACGGTCATTGAACTGAAAATACGATTTGAGGTTGCATTTATTTATTACTTTTTAAAATTAATTTTTCAAGCCGTTTTTTTTTTTCCGTTTCGTTTCGTTGTATCGTCTCTTCGGTCCGCATCCGCGTCCGCATTTTGTGCCACGTCACTTATTTTGACATTCTCAACATCCGGTTGTTTAAACAAAGGAAAATGCCGCCGACAAGAAAGTTTAGCACGTAACTGATGATGAAAATGGAAAGTCTAACACAGAAAGCAACATTTTCTACCAGTTTATTCTACTCTGTGGCTATGCCTTAAACCATCGTCAAAAGGAGAACATTTTGTGCATTGCACTGTTTGCAACTTAGACTTTTCCTGTGCACATGGAAGGAATGACTGTTCACGGCATGTGGAATCGGAAAATCATACAAAATTGAAATCATTAGTGAATGGAAATAGAAACATTTTGTCAATGATGAAAGGAAAGGAAGTCAGTGATCAAAACATACTTCAAAAACAAATAACACGTGCTGAGGCGATTCTATGTGAGTTGATCGCAAATATGAATTTGTCATTGAGTACAGCTGACAAGTTAATGGAAGCAATGAAAAATAATTTATTAACCTTATTTCCATTCTAGTAAATATTGACAAAGATGATACTAGATTTTATCAGATAAATAAGATTGCCTTCACCTATCTAGATAAACTTATTATTTTCTAAGTGGATGGGTGGTAACAATGTCATAATGTTTTATATCAAGTCGTCCTTAACCATATAAAAGAGAATTGGCTTTAATTAAAATGTTATGGATATGTGTGAAGCTGAGAAAACAGAATTTCTAGAGAATGTAACGGAGGTAAACAACAATAAATTTGGTTATGTTGTATTTTTTTTGTGGATTTTATCACTATAATATGAACAGGATGTTTAAGTCAGTGGTGTTCAATTTCTGCATATTTGTGCCTTGAAACACAGAATTAACTGAATACCAGCGTCTTTGCAAACTAAGAGTTATTTACACAATATTGTATAGTCATTATGTCGTGAAATACCACATAATGATAATTATAGTATATTGATAGTATCTACTATTTGTGTGCTGAAAATACTGACTGCGGTCGGAAAATACTGACAGGCATTGCTTAAAATACTGACAGGAAAATTTATGGGTAAACAGGTCTGTTATAGAGATTTTATATCCAACTTCCACTGCATTAAGATCTAGAACACAGCAAGAGATGTAATTCTGCAATCTGTATCCATGTCAGGAACATAATGGAAAAATTCTAATTTGGGTGACCTTCAAAGTTCATTTCATATTTGGAATACAGAATTAAGATAAAATCTAAGTTTTAACTCTCAGGATAACAACTTCAATGGTTTCTGCCTTCATAAATTATTGAATGTTTGCTCTCTTGGTTATAGAACAAAATTATATTGAGGTACTGCAATGTTTACAGTGTGCATCATTTGCTGTGAACCATGCATTATTCGTCCCAAATACAGCACCAATTAGGATCACATTTTTGGGGAATGTCCCTCAGCAAGTAATCTACCAAAACTTTTTATTTCAGAGTCACTCTGACAAATGTGTAACTTCCCTAGTAATCATATGTAAAACCCATTTTCATCTTCTCTTGAATGACAGTGGTTTGAACCCCGGCTGAGTCATACCCAATGACTTATAAAAATGGTATAACAGCTGCCTCACTTGGTACTCAACATTAAGAGATCAGTGGTACGACTGGTCGGCCTGGTATCAGGATAATGTGACTAGGTGGGACATGGATGCAACATGTCTGTGACTTTATGCCCTGCAACATGTCTGTGACTTTATGCCCCAGTGTCTAACTTTACACTAAACTGTCACACTGCAAATATCTTAGTAAGATGACTGACAAAGTTTTAAAGCTGCATTACAAATCCAAAATACCCACATCTTCTCTAGAAAAGCAGATCCAGAATTGTATCTAAACCCAAATTCTAGGGTTATCTTCTCCATAAAATCTCTACCAGTTTTGAGAAAACTTGATAGCAATGTTTTTTACTAGGTGAAGTAAAAATAGTGTGTTAACAGATGCCCTACTGACAGTATGGCTTAATTGGCAACCGTATTTAAAATCTATGTCAACTTTGTTTTGGAAAGGCAGAGCAAATTTCATACAAATTGGAAGGAATCTGTAATAATAATGAGCCATCAGAATTGTTTCTGTAGTGTCTGGCAATCACTCTTAGTCACAGTTTATGTACAGGAAATAGATTTCTCACTGACAGGAAAAAAAATCTTTACACTCATTATAATAATTCCTTACAGCCTTGCTACACTTCTAGAAAATCTACGGCAAACTAGTGGCGATTTTGGCATGTTGGACCGAGTGCCAGGAGGCCCTACCTCCATGATGCAAACTGGTATTTCCCAGGCTCGTGAGATAGATGACCCGCCAGGGCTTCATGAGAAGACCGAGTACCTGCTACGGGAATGGGTAAACATGTACCACTCACCAGCTGCTGGAAGGGACAGCACCAAGGCCTTCTCAGCATTTGTACAACAGGTACAGTATTTTAAACAAGGCCTTCTCAGCATTTGAACAACTAAAACAGTATGTTGAGCAAAGCCTTCTGTTACATATTGGCTCGTTCAAAGTATCACAAGGAAATAGTGAAGACAAGTTTTGTAAATTTTTGACAAATAATTTATATCCCTAGAAAACATTTTAAAAAATTAAATATATGAAACAAGACTTAAGATTTATGAAGGAGATCCAAAATTTGTTCTAAGGTTATGAAAACACACAAGTCCTGTGAACAAACAGTTCTAATTGATACAGTCTGAATCTCATTTCTGGTCCAAGATGGCGGATGATGACATCAGACAAAGGCTAACACAAAGAGTCCAGAATTTTCACTGTGAAGCACAATTTGTATTAGTCTGTTACAATTTTAGAAGTAATTTCAGCAAATATCTTTGACCAATGCCAGTAGTGTTCTCCAGGGAAAATAATTATTTAGAAATGAAGTACAGCTACTAAAAATACACATGTTCAACAATGTATGAAAGAACAACTCTTTCAAGCATGGAAATACCTTCTAAGGTATTAAAAGTCTATAAGATGTTAGTGATTCTCAACTATAACCATGACTGAATATTTCTTACAGATAACTAAGTATTTCAAACAAGCCAATACATCATTTCATGTACAAATGCACAAAGGACACGTGATTTTGAAATCACACTAGGGTATTACAAAATTGTAAACAAATAATGATGTGGTCACAGCCAATCATTTACATAGCTTTTCCAGACAACAAAGCTTTCATGCAAAAATCATGCTTACATGAGTCACATTTACGTTTAAAGCAAACATAATGTTTATAACAAAATATCATATACTATCATCATCATCATAACAATAATTATATTTAATGATATAAAAATTAAAATAGAAATAAAAAATTTCTAATCTGAACACGTACTTTAACTACAGGGTTGTAACACTTTTCAACATTTGTACAACAGGTACAGTATTTTGAATCTGCTTACATATATAGGACATTAATAGGTCATTTTGAAAATTCATGCTATATATTTTGCAAAATTTAAGTATTCACATAAAGAAGTATCAGGAGAAGAAATCCAAAAATTTAAATTCGATCTTGTGTTTTTAATTTTTCCTGCTTGTGGTATTTTCATGGTGACGTTATGTTCAAAATCATTTTTGATCTCTAACAAATTTTGTAAAAAAAATACATTTTACTGGTAAAATTTACAGATGCATCAGCAGGGGATACTGAAAACAGATGATCTGATAACACGCTTTTTCCGCCTGTGTACAGAGATGTGTGTAGATTTGTGCTACAGGCCACTAAGTGAACAGTCCCAGAGCCCTACCCTCGTCAGAGCCAAATGTTTCCACACACTAGATGCTTTTGTCCGTCTAATAGCTCTTCTGGTCAAGCATTCAGGAGACACTGCTAACACTGTCACCAAGATCAATCTGCTTAATAAGGTACAACTTAAGGTGTTTTCAGTTAAACATTCAAAGATGTCACCCATAGATGCAATTTAGAAATTTGTATCATTTTTATTTTTATATAATAAAAAAACAGCCTTCCTAAGTGCCATATATGTTTAAATTCAACAGCCTTTGGTAATTAAAACAATTTTCAAAATGAAGTTAAGGTTTGATGAGGTATTTGTTGTTACACTCCACAAAAAACTTTATACAGAAACCGTTGAAACTAGTTTTATTCAAATATGATGTAAAATTTTGTCAAGGTTGATGGAATATTATTTCTGCAGTATAGAGGCAGCTGTAAAGTTGTATATGCTGTGTGATTTTGCATAAAGTATGATGAAATTTTAATATTTCTTTGGGGATCATCCATTTTTGACAGTTGCTAATACTTTTACTATGTTTTATCTACGATACTCAAGCAGTAATTATTGTCTTATAGACATGTTGGTTCTATTATCAGTTACTTTCTACATAATTTCTGTTAACAATCAGATGGAAAAAAAGAATATGATATTTTTCTAGGCCTTTATCAAAATTTAAGTCTGCACAGAGAGAGTATTTTTAGGTAAAGTTGCTCAAAAGTATTTCTTTACTTGACATCATTCCTTCAAGTTCAATAATTGTACAGATGCATGTGTAGAAAGTGTAGAAACTTTATGTTGAAATTACTTTTTTAGAAACAAGTATCTACTTCTTCCCAAAATGAAGTATTATAAATTTTGTGCCAGGTGCTAGGTATTGTGGCTGGAGTGTTACTACAGGAACACGAGGTGAGGCAGACAGAATTCCAGCAGCTGCCATACCACAGGATCTTCATTATGCTTTTCATCGAACTCAACGCCCCAGAACCTATTCTTGAAAACATTAACTTCCAAGTACTTACCGCCTTCTGGTATGTTTTCCCTTTTTATTCCTTTTAAATTATCAGTGTTTTTTTCATCAGATAAGACTTGTAATGATTATTTGGCCTTTTCATTTCTCCACAACCACTTTGTATCTTGTATTGTCAGATTTTTGTCCAGTTTTAATGGATTCTAGGTACAAGTTGTCAAACCATTATTTCCATTATCAGAAGCATCATCATTTCAGGAACCTTTTATTGACATCTGTAATCTAATACAGTGTTCATCACTGCCTTGGTCAACAGTAAATTTATTGAGTCCTATCAAAAACTTTGCTTTTGCACAAAACCATGACATCCAAAACAATCCTCATATGGGAAAGTGGAAGAGTCCTTTTTGAAGGGGTAAATGTCTACAGGACAACCAAAGTTATATTATAAATGTTAAGGGAAGTTTTCCAGATAGTATGAAATGTTCACTCCTGTGGGAAAATGTTCAATGTGGTAGTAAAGCAAAGTCAGCTGAAACTATAGCCCTGTTTTGGTAGTCCAGTGTCTTTGCATGTTACCAATCTCAAGGCCAAATTTTTCTTCCAGTAATGATCAAAAAAAAAAGGTCATGCCATAAATATCTTTGACAAATGTTAATATGAGTGAGATCTATGCCTCTTAATGCAATCATCTTGTATTGATGACGGAGCTGGTTACCAATTGGGAATTTATATTTCTGATTTGATTTTGTTTCTTAGAAATTATGCCATCATGAGAGCTCAGACAAGTTTGATAATGAACAAGATATATTCATATTAATGAGGTCATTTGTAGAGATGCCAGCCATTTGGATGATATGATTTTATTCCCATTCTTGTTTTTTTTTTCTTTCCAGCAACACATTCCATGTTTTGCGTCCCACTAAAGCCCCAGGATTTTCCTATGCCTGGCTGGAGCTAATCTCACACAGGGTCTTCATTGGCAGAATGCTTGCTCTCACTCCACAGCAGAAGGTATGGCTCCATTAAGTTCATTTGATACAATCCGCACCCAGATTTTCAAAAGACTTTGTTGAAAGTGTATTTGACCATTCATATTTATAGTAAGGAGACTACTTTCAAAATCTTAATTCATTAAACCTCCATAAATTAGCAGGAAAAATATAATTTTTCCTGTCAAATCATCAGTAAAATGGTGATGATTTATCCTTGCCATCCCATCCATTTCTTCACATCTTTGCCACCTCTAGATAAGAATTAAATGTTTAATTGGCTACATGATTTAGAGGTATGAGAAGTATTCTTGCATCTACTTAATAAAGATTAAGAGTTGATGTGGAAACTTTACAGTTACTCTAAATGTCAAGAGATACTTCTGAAAGCACCAAGTAAAATGACTTGGTATGGTTTGTTAATTGTGAAATGATAAAAACATAAATGGTAGAACTAGAGCATCTATATTATCACATTAATTAACGAGAACTTGGGTTTTCTTTTTTTTCATGCTGAGGTGTTTTCTTTTTAATATTTTCAGTCATTACCGATCTGAGAAGTACTATGAAAATTTATGTAAATCATGATTGTAGTGAGTTCTTTTAATACTTATGATGTGATTTGGTTTACATTTTCAGGGTTGGGGAATGTATTCCCAGTTATTGATAGATCTCTTCAAGTTCCTGTCTCCATTCCTTAGGAATGCTGATTTGACAAAACCTACCCATTTCTTGTACAAGGTAAGCATTTCTAAATATGTATCAGTCTCTGATAAGTTGTGTAAATACTTGTATAGACCTAGTTGAGTTTTAATTTAGATTTTAGAGGTCGACGTCGCTGTCCTTTAATCATCAGCAAAGCCGTTTGAACTGGACACCTGATTTACATCTAATTTAATCCTGTAATAGGTACCTCATTTACCTCTAATTTAATGCTGTCTCATAAAATTTATTAAAAGATAAATAAAAAGATTGATTGCTGACTTAGATTTTTTTCAATCATAAGAATTGTTTTTTGAATCCAACCATGATGCTGTATCTTTAATAGAATATCATCTTTTGACAGGGTACTTTAAGAGTTTTACTAGTCCTGCTTCATGATTTCCCAGAGTTTCTGTGTGATTATCATTATGCATTTTGTGATGTCATCTCACCAAACTGCATCCAGATGCGCAACCTGATCCTGAGTGCCTTTCCACGCAACATGCGTTTGCCAGATCCATTTACTCCAAACCTGAAAGTTGACATGCTTCCAGACATAGCACGTCCTCCACGCATTGTCACTAGCTTTGCAAACATGATTCAGCCAGCACCTTTCAAAAAGGTAAGGTATCTTCATTTCATATTGTAGATGAGTTAAAGATACCTGATAAATTCAGGATTAATATAACAAAATAAATGGAACTCTCACATACATGTGCAAAAGGATAAGTAGGCAAGTTTTACTTCTTGATAAAAATTTTATCTGTATATTGTAAAATAAACTGTATCCACAAATTTTTCAACAATTTTTCAACATTAGACAGTTTTTACAATGTGTGCCCAAGAATCATCACCTTTCTTGTGCAAAAGTAACCTCTTGTTTGGCTCCACTGTAACATGCTGAGGGTTGTGCGAAAGCATTAGTTTGTCATTGTTCTGTCATATACAACAATTTTGTAATTTCATACAGAAATTTAATTTGCCCACAAATTCAGATAACATTGGTAAAACTTGTAAGTAAAAAGTAAAAGCATGGCATAAATCAATTGAATACAAAATAACTTATGACATTGTTGTTTACAGGATTTAGACTCTTATCTGAAAACAAGATCTCCAGTAACCTTCCTTTCTGACCTCAGGAGCAACCTTCAGGTAAGCATCACTGTAACTTGCCCCATTTTTTTTAATCCATCATTGCAAAATAAATGCTTGTGTTTGATTCTTTGTGTTGTATAAATGCATTCCATAAAGATAAGAAACAAAAACAAACCCATTGTAAGTTATTTGTCTTTCATGAACCAGCAAGCTGGGATCATAATTTAGTCTGCATAGTAAAGTTGGATGAAGAGAAAGCAAATCTGGCAATTATTTATTTTGTGGCTCTTACTGAACATATGTTGTTAAAATGCATTAGTATTGTTAAGATTTTGTGGACAATTTTTTTGTTAGTCGTACATATTAGTACATCACATATTTGAGTTACATTGACTGCAATACTAAACCTGATAACAGTAATTACATCTATCTAATCATCTTTGTTGCCATGTTCTGCCATTTTACACCCCATCCATAGATGTAAATACTGTCATGGTTTGGTATGGTCATGTGATGCATGAAATCAGTTATTGCCTTCACTCATGTTCTGACATTGTGCTTTCAGATGTATGATGCCCTCCCCATTGATTCTGGCACTGAATTTCACCAAAATATAGTATAGCTCAACAGTTTCCTATGGAGAAGGCAGTAAAAAAAAATAATAGTATAATTTTCATGTCTGATGTAGTTTTCTTTTGCAAAAGATTGACACTGCTGTTTTTGTTCTTTTTTGCAGTCAAATGAACCAGGTAGCCGTTACAATATCCCACTAATTAATGCACTTGTGCTTTATGTGGGAACTCAGGCCATCAACTACATTAACAGCAAAGGTCTGACACCCAGCATGAGCACCATTGCTCACTCCAGTCACATGGACATATTCCAGAATCTTGCAGTTGATTTAGATACAGAGGGTAAATAATTGCTTTGCTTGCCATTTTTGTCAGGCCTGTGCTAGCATATAGTAAAACATGGGTACTTTCTGGCAGTGATGGCAGTAGCATCATCTTTATTATCATTGTTTAGATATTCCAGTAAGTGTAAATAATTTTTAAGAGCTGTACATAATAGTGAGCTGACAAACCAGTCTTTTTGTTTTTGGCCTATAGTACACTTACACTTAAAGGTGTGTATACCATTACCTTAAATTTTTTTTTCTTCTTCTTTCCACCAAATATGTATGTTCATAATAAAATTTTGATCCATACTACAAAAGGATTATGAGAAGGAAAATTGCTCAGGCAATATTTGGGGACTCCTCAACAATTCTCCCATATTTCCTAATCAGACCTCTGATAAGAACTTGTATTATGCTGCTGTCATCTCAAGTGTGACTAATGGGTCCCATATAGATGTTTTTTTTCCACAGCCTGTTGTTTCACTTCTCTGGTTGCTTCTTTTTTATGAGTAATTTTGTATCAGTTCCTAGTTTATGTTTTGATTGTAAAAGCATTAAAAGATATCGCAACAAAAAGCATCTTACCGACCCTGATTTCTTGGACAGCTACCCATACATTTGGCATTTAAGCAGATGTCAGCCAGTTGAGCAATGTAAGGACTACTTGGGCCTCTTGTTTCTTGCTCTTTTTCTTGAGAGTCTTTCTGTTAGTAATTTTACCAGGCATTAGGATCTTAAAGAGTATTTCCTGATTTCAGAGATTTGTACTCAGTAATGATTGGGAACAGGTCCTAAAATGATCCAAATTCAAGTATTTTCTGATGATGATATTTGGGCAATTTGCTGACACTGCATGGAGTTTGTTATTTCTCGTGCCCAAGTAGTGAATAACTTCAAGAATGTTTTTATCAATTGCAAATGATAACACAGTTCAAGACTAAGTTAAAGATGGTCCTCAGATACGTCAGTGCAATAACTGATGTGGCACACTTATCACTTTGTCTTCATTATTTGCTTTCACTTATATTCTTTATGCTTAGCAATTATTAATGGGTTAATATTAAACATTGTTTTCCCCAGGACGTTACTTGTTCCTTACTGCTGTCTGTAACCAGCTGAGGTACCCCAACAGTCACACACACTACTTCAGCTGCACACTGCTGTACTTGTTTGCTGAGGCCAACACAGAGGCAATCCAGGAACAAATTACCAGGCAAGTAGCATCAGCCTGTATCTTGTATCACCGAAAATAAATTTAGGATGGAGGACGTATTCAAATTATTGAAGCTTTCTGTAGCTTTCATCTCTCAAAATATCCAAGTACTGTGAAGTCATTTATTTTCATAGCATCATGTTACTCCTGCTTTATAGTGTAGTGCTTTTATAATATTGGTTTTGGTTACTGATCTAGGTCACAGCCTTCTACACAGGCTTTTCCTAGGTTCTTCAGTTATCCTAGCAATCATATTAGGAAAAATGGTGTTAAACCCACAACAACATGACTATGAACAATTGTTCAGTTCTCCACAAGGCATAAAAATCACTCATGGATTGTTTCTACAAGCTGCTAACAGGTTTCTCACATACCCCTATTGGCCACGCTTGAGACTCAGACTCGTACAGAGGTCAGATGTAAGTGATCAGAAGAGACAAGCACATGGGGCTTCCATTTACAAATAAAATATCTTGACTGTTATTAAACAAGGATGCACTTGTTCATTTAATGTTATTTTGGCAAAGTCGAGAATGATCATACATTATTCAGTGTTGTAGTCTGTATAGTTTTTTATGAGCATAATACCAGGCCTCAAGAATGCACAATCAACAAAACTTTAAACATTCACCAAAATTGGTATTTTCTATGAATGTGTGACAGTTCATCCAATAAAAAGGGTAATTAGGGCAATTGGTTGGAAGTACATTGCTCCTGAGCAGGGTCAGCCTATAGAGAAATTATGCTATGTGATTTCAATACTAGTAGAAGAACTAGAATAGAGACTCATTGGTACCAATGTGAAAAAATATTGGAAGTATAACAGCAGCTTCCAACCATTATGCTTTTGGCATAATCATTACGCTTTTTTTTTTTTACTAAATTACGCCTTAACACATAACTGTATTTGCATTACGCTTTTTCTGTATATCCCCATCCCCAAAAAATTAATTTGTTTTCTCAATTTTACTAACATCCCACAAAATCATACAGAGTGTATTCTAGAAAAGACTTCTTCTGTGCTACTATGACATAAAAGTACACGTCTGTAGATCGGTGACCTTCCTAAGTGTTAAGTTCGATGTATAGCAGCTGCCCTATTTCCAAGAAGAGATCTGTTTCTATTGATAGCTGTCTAGCTTTGGACAGAACAGATTGGTTTTTTAATTTTTACTCTTTGTTCACATATTCTTTGTTAAAACTAATGTGAGGTATGGAACCAATCTGTAGGAATTTGGCAGTAAAAGTCGTCCTGTTTATTCTAGTCAATTCATATGTTACAGCAAAAATGTTTCTCAAATGATTTCACAGATGGATTAGAAAGAAACAAATGAAAAAATGACTGAGATGAATACATGAATAACACAATATAGTGCCATTCTAAAGTAGCTACACCCTCTTTGCAGGCTGTGTGGAATCTATTTTAATATTGGTAATAGTGTTTAAAAAAGACAACTTAAATAAGCTTGTTTTACTAATTCCTGTACTAAGGTAACTTCTTTTTTTACACCAGAACTAAATTGTGGAAACAAATTTGATAAATGAAGGGGTGTTATTTACCGAGCTCTTAATAGAACACAGACTACAACTCATGGTATAATGGTAGAATACTACTTTGTTCCCTTGGTAAAACGGATGTTTCCTGATGCCAAAATTGCAGAAAATATATGTGTTTGTACATATGTGCATTGAATTTTATTATGTTATATGTGGATTACACTTTTTCTGCTTAGATTACTCGCTTTTTCCTTGCTATTGATTGGCATGTATGCAGCTACAAGATGAAGTTGTCAAGAGAACCATACTACCATTGAAATATAAATGCCTTGTGGGATCATAAAAGCTATTTGCATAATCTCTGCAGCAGCCACAATTGGTCAGGGTGTGTCAGGAATCTAAAGCGATGACCATTATAAATCACTGCCATCTCACCTCTGTCTGCGTGAGTTTGAGTCCAAACTCAGCTAATGTGGGTAGGTGAGAAAGTCTGCCAGTAGCTTCTCATGCATCTGTGGTTCTTCCCGGGGTTTTCCAGGGTTCTTCCTCCACCATTAATACTGGCTGCAATGTATATCCTATCTTTTGCTGAAAATGGCATTAAACCCTACAACAACTAGAACAACGAGAACCATACTACCATCGAAATATAAATGCCTGTGTGGGATCATAAAAGCTATTTGCATAATCTCTGCAGCAGCCGCCATTGGTCTGGGTGTGTCAGGAATCTTGATTATGGCAACTATTATGGGTACTCTAATTGGAATTGTTTTTGGAGTCCTATCAATAGTAACTGGTGTGAGTGGTGACCCTGGTAAAATTATCTCACACAAAGTAGTCTTGGGATGAATAAAAAACAGTATTTAGATGTTTTTCGAAGATAAAACAAATAACTGAATTCAATTGTGTTGACAAAAATGGAAAATCTAGCAAGGTACAAAAGTGGGCAGGGTAATGGAATTACAGCCTGTGAAAATCAAATTGTTTTGCCAGTGTCATCATTAGTATGATTTCCCAATCAAGTGATTGACAATGGTAGTGTTAAAATAGGGATTTTGTCAGTTACTGAACTAGTTCACAGCCTTTTACCCCATGTCCTTACGCATGGGCACCTGTTGATAACTTTCAGATTGCACTCCACAGGTTCAATTGTATATGCATGTGGTGTGAGGTAAGATTCATGTAGGGTAGAAGGATGTACCTAGATCAATAACTAAAGGGCCAAAACCACTTTCATAGCACAACTGTTGGTATAAAATTTGTGGATTTCCACCTTAGAGAAATAACATTGATGGCAGACATTTTTAGCTTATCTGGTCAAAAAGCTTATGGTATGGCCATGCATTGCATCATAATGAGTCCATTATGAATAATTGTTACCACTCTGGAGCCCCTATTTTAAATCTAATTTAAAACAACATGTAATTAAAATCTGACAAGTTTGATAATTAGCAAGATCCATGCATGATATTGAGGTAATCTTGTACCTGATTGGCTAACCTTATTGCCACTTTAGAGATCAGATTTTGATCTGAATTTAATTTTGTCAATCATAGAATATGTACTTAGATCATTAAGATGTCAAATGAGTTCAGCAATGAGTAAAATCTACACATTAATTATGTTATCTTGCATCACATTGGCTGAGTTTATTACTGTTGAGACTAGCTCTGTTCATATTTTGATAAAAGTGAAGTATGTGTTTTAATCTTGCATCTGATAGTTTGTTGTGACTCTGAAGGGCATATATCTAGTCTGATTTAAACTTGAAATATTGGCTTATATATCATCTTGATCTTGTAGGAGTTTGATTTAGAGCTGTGCATCTGATATAATCTTTCAACAGATTGACTGATCTTGTTAGCTTTGAAAAACATTCTGATTTTGATCAAACTGAATGTCTGTTTGTATCAGGGATCTTGGATTATTACAGTAATGAGTGAAATCAGCACATTTTAATGAAGTGATATTGCATCTGACTGATATGTCTTACTCTTGGATGCCATTGATTATAAATAAGAAAGCTGCAAAGAATGCCTATTTTACATAAAATAATAAGTAATCTCGGCATGATATAAAGTTTGTGAGATCACATAACATGCATTCTTTCACTACTGCACAGGTCTGCTTATTTAAACAGCTGTTAAGTTACATTACCATTTGAGCGATGTCATGCCCACTTGTGTATCTTGTTTATATAACATTGTCAGTTTTAAAAAAATACATTAAGAAAAAAGCATTGGAGCAACATATATGATATACAGTATTTGACATTCTGGAAATAAAAACAAATAAATTGTGGCTTTCATGAATTTGTATTTGAATCAGGTTGCCTATCTGTATATGTTGTTCTTTAAGATCTTTTCTTTCCAACAGAGTATTGCTGGAAAGACTGATTGTCAATCGCCCTCATCCATGGGGCCTGCTAATCACATTCATTGAGCTGATAAAGAACCCCCTTTTCAAGTTTTGGAATCATGAATTTGTCCACTGTGCTCCAGAGATAGAAAAGTGAGTACATAATACATTGATTACACATGTTTTAATAATGAGCTGTGTCATGTAGAGTGCAGATTAACTTAAGATTTTTTAAGAATGGCCTTTTTTGTACTTGAGGATTTCTCAGTAGACTAATATGTCATTAAGGTCATTTGTCAATGAAAAAGACCATGAAGTAATAATCTTTCTCTAGGCTGAGTTTAGCAGTAATTCTTAAGTTCTGAGTGGACAAAAATTCTTTTCTTACTGTTTGCATTTGAGATAGGAACCCCAAGTGGCCGAGTGGTCTAAAGCACTCTTCGTTACGGATCACTGCAATCTCACCTCTGTCTTCATGGGGTTGAGTCTAAGATTCAGCGAATGTGGATATGTGAGAAAGCTTGCCAGTAGCTTCTCGTGGGTCGGTGGTTCTTCCTGGATTTCCTGGTTTCTTCCTCCACCATTAATACTGGCTGCCATGTATAGCCAATCGTGTGCTGAAAAATGGTGTTATGCCCCTGAACAACAATAGCATTTGAGATACTTAATGTATAGACAGCTTTTAGAACCACTAGTTGATTCATTGAAAGCTGTATTTTGTGTTCCATTTTCTTACTACACGTTGACAAAAGTGTTTTTTAAAAATTATAGCTAATTTTAGTTCATATATCAAAGAAAAGAACGAACTGAATCTGTCTGGTTCCTGCCTGTCAGTTGGCACTTTACACTGCTCCTACTAAATTACCATGAATCACTACTTACAACTTTACCCCAAGGTAAATTGACGCCCTTCAGAATTTCTGTATAGCTGCCACAGTGACCATCTTGAAATTCTTGTTCTGATTGTCACGACTATTTCATACAGAGGCTTGAAACGTAGATGTTCCTCTGTGAAAATGGTGCTAATATAATGTTGTGCTTGTTGGCTTGATAATCTTGTTATCACTACATCTCCTAAATGAATAGTGTATTGTCATTACGGTTTTCACAGTACAACAACTTATGATACATGGAATGTCCTTCACAATACAACTTATGATGGTTATAGAATCCTCAATGAAAATGGTTCTGATATGATATCCAACAAAGCCAATAAGGTGGCCCTTGTCATTACTTTACCAAATGGATGGCTATATTGACAACAGCATTTTTACTTCAAGACTTATGTATTTGGTATGAAGTAAAAGTTTGTGAATTTGACCATGGTAATCATAATCCTCACAGAGGGTTACCCTCTTTGGAAGGGTAATACTGTTTAAATCGTTGAGAATACCTTGAAAAAGCTGTACACATGACGCTCAATTTGTGTTGCAACACTTTTTTGCAATCTTTTCACTACAATTGGTTTAATGCAGAATGTGAAAATTTTATTCTGCAGACCTGCCATATCTTAAGGTTTTGCTGTAAGTCTTAAGAAAATTACCCTAAAATACAGACTTACAATATACAAGCAAATATTAAGGAAAAATTCTTGTTGCCAAAAATTCCAGATAATTAGTTCATCTGTTTTTTATTTGGATCCAGGTTTCATGTTAGAAATAGTGATATTAGATAGGGAACCAGACAAACTGTACAGCAGCACCCCAGATGCTTTAAACTGCATCTATTTGTACATGCAGGAACATTATTGTTGATTATAGAACTTTTTAAAAATGGCATCCTGTAAGTGATGCATGTTTAAGACAAAAGGAAAACTAAGCCTCTAGAAAAGTGTTAATAATCAATACATAAGAATAAAAAGAAATATTCAGATTCTTGTGAATAAAAGAAGGACATGTCACAATTACATTACTGGATATTAAATGCCAAATTTGAGTAAGTCTCGTGACAGGAGATGTGATTGCCATCCTCATATAAAATGGGAAAAGAATTTCCAAGAATTAGGTAAAATTGAGAGATTGCAACAAACCACTGAGTTGCTTAGGGTTTGAAACTAAAGTTTGTGCAACTGTACTGTGGTAAATAAAGTCAGTGAATACATAATGTTGTCATCACTGCATCAAACTTTATGTTTCCCAGCTTTACAATAGCAGTTATTGATATTTTATTACATCTTACTGAAAACTGGTCAATCAGCTGCCTTACTGAGACGAACTCTGCAGGTTTGGCAGCTATGTCGACGATGATGATACAAGCTAATATGTGACAGACTTCATAGTGTACTGATAACATCACATTAAAATGCATCTCAGCAGCCATATGTAGTTTATCTGTTTATCCATACATATTGTAGAAAAGATGGGTCAGGTCAAGAGAGATCAAAGGATTTCTAAACTTGGTCAGGAGTTTTCACCTCAAAAGAGGGAGGATTACAACTATTGAACAAAATCTTTTTAATATAAAAATCTTCACATTATTTCAAGCCAGTCCATTCATATAGTTACTTGTCATTATTCACACTCTTACATGTACGACAAGCATTCTTAAATCATTGCTGGTTTATATAAGTGGCTGTCCTCATCATTATTGATCTGATCACTTGGGAGATGATGTGCTATTACTGGATCCAGGTTTCCTCTAGAGTTGGCCTGAATTTTCCTTAGAATGGATGATGTTCTTTTTAGTGTCTGCATTGAAATGTGACAATGTCAGTAGATTCAGATTGCTTGACTGTTTGCCATAACTTATATAGATTGGTGCTGTCTGGGTTTAATTTAATTTAGTTTACTGTTTTATATGTCAGTAAGATTTTCACATGATGCACACATACATACCATCACACGCTTTGTGATTTTAATTTTTATAAACCCATGTTATTATAATCATCACTAATATCACCACTATTCATTAATGACAATAAAATCTGAAATGATATCCCAGGCATCATGGATTACTATGACAATGTGTAACATGTTTTTTAATCTGGTTTATATGTATGTTTACAAAGCAAGGCCATTAGTTTTTCTATTAATTTTTGCTATGCAGTCCTTTATAGTGATGTTGAAAGTTCTCTGGCCTTATATACATAGTATCAGGTTTAAGGTCAAATGATGTGACACATATTAGTACTAAACTTAAAATGAATATATTCAAAGATATAAGAAATATTTTTTTTGACAAATTTGCTTTGTTGGAGTTTCTCAAGAAATCTTTTCAGTAGTCTGTGATTAAAAATAATTAAAAGGGTTGAGAAGTTAACAGATTTATTATAGGTTCCTATAAATTTGCTTTTTCCATTAGAGTATCTTAAAGAAATTCTTGTTAAAAATTAGTTTTATCACATGGGCTGTATGTTGTTAATTCTAACAAATTTCCTTAAGTTAATGCATTGGCTGTGGGGGATTTTTCATAGGCTGGTTTAATGCTTCTTTTGACTTTGAAGTTGTATTTGTGATGTTTAAACAATGAGTGTATCAAATACAATGTTTGACCTTTCCTACTTGTGTTGCAGGTTGTTTGAGTCTGTGGCCCGATCATGCATGCAACCAAAAACTAACCCTACCACACGTGAACCCGAGTCTATTGAGATGCATTAAGAAATGGAGGGTCAATGTAATGTCTTGCAAGAAACAAGAACAAGTGTGCACTTAATACAACATACACTGGCAAGGCTGAAGCATCATACACAGCCTGCATGTGCATCTTGGGTGCTGCTATCCTTATAGGTCATTGAGAAAATTGGTCCAGACAGGAGCTTTGATACCAGACATTATTTTATGGATCAATTTCAACAACGAGCATAGCCTGTGGTGCAAGGCGCCCAATTAACAGCATGATGTTGAAAAAGGGATGGTGTTGGAATGAGAGCTGTGCTTGCTGAAAATCTTGCACCATTATTTTTACTATAATATCTTCCAGAAATTTGCAAAAGAAAGAGTCATGGCATATCCATTTTATTCATAGACAAAATCTAAGGTTCATGTCTTTTTTCAGTTTTAAGTGGTAATGTTTGAAAATAAAGTGATAGAGTGAAATTGAATTTACTTCCCAGAATTTATTAATTAAAATGAGTCATTTTTGTTAGCATACATGTCTCAATGCAGCACCAATGATAAAATTAATGCTCTTTGTTTATGATGGGTTCCATTTTGTTTTAAAATGCATGAGCCGTATCATATTTCTATATCTTTTTTTATGTGAAGACCCATACATGGATGGATATTTCAGTACTAATAAAGGTAGATTATATTTTATAATGGGAAAAGACATCCTAGATGTATTTTAGATCTGTTCAAGACGTCATGCATGTTCATTTCATTTCATTCCAGTTCAAGAATTGCAGCAATATGAAGGTAGATCTCAATCAAATAAACCTTTGAAAATGTCTCATGTCTTTTAAGGTTAGCTCATGAAACTTTATAGCATATTTATATAATATAGATGTGTTGTGTTGTTTCATAAAGTCAGAATTAAATCTAATAGTTTGTATTTTTTTGTCCATCATCCTACAAAGTATTTCATTATTTAATTCTGAATGATTTACAATTCTGGTCAGATATTCAACATATGTGCAATATCTCTCATGAGGCAATGAATGTAATACCATAGTCATGTTTCAATGAGAGTGTATTTACAGTGGTCATATAATCTTAATCAGATAAAGTTGGAGAGGTTAGATTATGAAGAAAGCATTCTGATTGTCTTGTAACTTTACATTCTTGCCAACCTTTTATATGTGTTGACCACATGTTTATATCGCATGCTGTTTAGGAGTAGCTCATGGACATTCATGTGAGGTTTTAACTGAATAAAATTGGCAAGTTTAGGACTTAAGTGGAAAAAATATTAAAATATATGAGATTGTTCCAAACCTTTTTATGATGTTAAATTGTTTTGGGGGATTGCAGTTTAGCTATTGATAGGTTATTTCAGTAGGTTTACTCATTTTCTGAAGACAAAGCATGCCATATGGAAATAATCAATTTCATGTTAGAAATGAATATCTGAAATGAAAAAGGGGCACAAATCACCAGAGTCAAAATCTTGTGTTTAGATAGCAATGTTTTTGTTACATTGGTCAGCTTGTTTTTATATCTTTTTTAACATAAATTTCAAAATATTTGACAAATGAAATAACTTGAAACAAAAAAAAAATTTAAGAAAGTGAAACAGTTGTATCTTAGAGTGCTTTCTTTGGGCTACTGAATATGTGCTAGGTAACATCATTTTCATGGTAGGGTGCCGGTCTAACCATGCGATTTTGAAATTTGTCAGACCCTGCTGTGTGTATTATTTTCACAGGTGCAGCTCACTGCCAACATTATCTCTCATAATGCTGTTATATATATATGTGTGTGTGTGTGTGTTTGCATTATTTGTATATACTATAAATTTACCTATCAGAATATTTTTGATTGTGGTTTATTATATTTTCTTCCCTTGTAAACGTGAGAAAAAAGTTCTAAATTGCAGATGAAAGTGTTCAAATGCCACTGAATAACTTATTTTTTAACATTGTATTATAATTTGTGTAAATAAAATTGTATAACAATTGAATCTATCAGCTGCATTGTATGTATGTGTGTGTGTGTATATATATATATATATATATATGCTTTATTGATTAGAAGTATTTTCCCTGCAGCTTGCTACATATCTGTTAGCTTGCTACATATCTGTTAGCATAAAATAATTATTGCTTTCAATGAATGCAAGACTTTGCAATTGCTTATGTAATGTTCACCTAGTCTGAAGCTCTCAATAGGGCCTGTTCTTGGATAGGAGTAATTTTGTTTATGGTGACAATAGGGAGATGCAGTTTGCAAAGTACATTCAGATTGAATGTATGAATACTATCCCCAAATTAAAGAAAACATTCTTTAAGCAAAATTGACAAATTTTATTATGGGCAAAAAAAGTCTTAAGTTTAAATTGAGTATAATTTTAGTGAGAATTACAGTTGTTTTAACTTTTTTGTGACGATTATGTGTTTTAAATTTTGTGATGGATACTTGTATCTTAATCATCATGGTCATAATTAAGAGTTGAAATCACAAACTGCATGTCATTTTCTTAAAAATTAACTCCTTTTTTGCTTCCATAATGTGGACTTGTTTGCAAAGTGAAAGGTTCCAGCATGATTAATAGTAGTTGTATTGTACAAGAACAAAACAAGCTTCTAATAGTAATTCAAGTGTGATTTAATTTGGTTGCTTAGAAGAAGCAAATTCTATGCCTACAGAAAACTACAAAGATGAAGACAGAGAACAAGAAATACAAGCCACATATCTTATTTCTTGTTGATTATATCCATTGTTACATCAGGAGCACTTTTTTATGATAGGTAAAATTTACACTGTTGAGAATTGTAAAAAGATGAGAGCTAAACAGGATAATTTTTAAATGCCTTACAACAATAATGATGGTGCAAATCAAAGTTTGATGTCTAGTATGGATGCTTTATATATAATTGGTATCTGTAACGTGCGCCATTTTTACATGTTTTGTAATAAAGAAAAGTTACTTGTATCCATGTCTTTGTAGTTGATTTCAGTTTAAGGTGAAAATATCTTTTCTCTGACCAAAATCATCTTGTGATCATAGTGGTTATATACCATAATGCAAATGATGAATTTGCAGAGATAAAATGGATCCATATGTGAAGAATGTCATTGAGGGAAATGTAGTATTGTATTATGAAAATCTTTTCCCCGAGGAGTATTTATCATGGTTAATAAACATAGCTACAAGAATGCATAACATGTTAATGCAGTCGTATATGGTAATTATGTGATGAATGAACCTGTGGCTGATAATGACATTGCGTGATGGTGTCATAAAGAAATTGCATACGTCAACTTGTTATAGAAAATTTATAAACGTGTCATAAGCATGAATTAAGTGACCATTGATGTGGGAACATTAGATTTGGTGGAAAACTCAGATATGTTGCTGTTGTTTAGAGTGCAATAAATTGCCCAATCGACATTAAGACGATAATGGAAATATTTTGCATCAATTTGGTAAATACCAACACCGTAGCACCATTAAGAGGTTCTTGTTATGACTGGTCAGCCAAGAAATTGGATAATGTGACCGGATGGAACATCATGTTACATGTCTGCAGTATGATGTCCCAGTGTTTGACTACTATAAACCGGCACACTGCAGACATCGCAGCAATATGACTGAAAAGATTTTGAAGCTACATTAAAAATCCAACACACAAATGCAGTAGAATTATTGAGCTTATCAAACACAACTCACAGGTTTGGTTGTCTGACATGCAACATGCATGTTTTCACATGTACCAATGACATTGTGCATGGGACACTGTATCGCTATGGTAATTTAACAGTGATGCCAGATCTGACCACGTTGATCAGTTTATATGATATTTTTGGTGTGTGTAAACTTTACTTTAAATGATTTGGTGATTACACATAATCTTACACCCGTGGCTGGATTTGTCGATATAATGCTGTTCGAGTTTGCCAAGAATATTCCTCACTGTCATCCTAATGTAATTTGGACATTATTTTAATGTGTGGTTTAAGATGGAATCATTGATGTATCCAGACATTGATGAAGACATGAACACATTTGACCATCATGCAGGGAATCAGTGTATAGACCACAAATGGCTTCCTCAACCATCTGCTGTAGCAACACACAATGAAAGTTCACACGCAAAAGATATTAGATGAAAAATGATTGGTAGATTTTGCATAGGAGAAGTATTTAAGGTTCATGATCCTGTCTCAAAAGAGTTTAAGATCAGAAAGCACCCGCCCCCTTGAAAAAAAATATATTCTTGACATTTTTTAACAACTCAGACAAAGCCACACTCTTATCTAAGAAAATGAAATAATTTCAAACCCAGGGAAGATTCTAGCTTAGTAGATATTTTCATATTAAACAAATTATGTGATTCTCAATTCAACATGTTGGGTTTGATCTGACAGATTTTGTAAGAAATTTCATTCAATTAGGACAGCCTCAAGTTATACTGGTATAAAACCTCAAATAAAAAGCGATTATATTACAAAAAGTTGGTTATCTTATATCACTAAAATATTAATCAGTATGGTTATTCGCAACTCAAAATGATGAGCGAATCACGGGTTGGACAGAGATCCAATGACATTTATTGATTATATGGTTTATATTTTATTTGATGAAATTTCTAAAGCTGCTCAAAATTAAACATCTACTGTTGTAACCCATGTTTTATTATCTTTTTCATACCTGCTCTCGTTGGCAAAATATCTTAACATAATTTCAATAATATGGAACTTTAATATTAAATCGTCCATATCATATTTTATACCCTGCAAATAAGATCATATTTGATCAAGTAATATTTTATAAGTGATGCTGTTTTACAAGAATTCTTTTTGCAAGTCGAAGCTCAATTTTTCTTGCATGCTGTTGCAAGAGAAACACCATTGCCGGATATTATTAACAAAAACGTATTACAGTTATGCTCTACTTGAAATTTTAACAGAGCTAGTCGTTAGCAACAGTAAATATGATGTCACTCCGAGTATTTTATAGTGTTTGTAACAAGAAATTTTTATGATAATATCTAATATTGCAACATCTTGTTTTGGAATGTTTTCTGATATATTAAAATCAATCATTTAATTATATAATATTTGTTTACATATTTTATACTGTCATAATTAATTTAGGTGTTTCTGCAACAAATTCAAAACGCCATGAGTAAGATGCTGTGGTTAATTTTTTTATCGGAAGCTTCTACTTGGAAGTTTCCTCATCATCTTTATTTAACACTATAAATACAACTCCAGAAAAACTCGGTTGAATGATGCCATGGAAATGTAGAAAATATACTAAATTTTGCAGTGCTAAATGCAGACAATATATATATATATATATATATATATATATATATATATATATATATATATATATATATATATATATATATATATACCAGTTACTTCCATGGTATATTTGATGGTGTTATTTTACGGTGTCCATGCTGCTTATTCTGATGCTATTGTGTATACGATATTGTTAGCTAGTCCGTGAGGAATTTTAACAAGATAGTTTTTTTTAACAAAATTAGGAATGTCACTGACAATATCTGAGTTAATGTCAACGAGTTTAATATATACAACCACTAGACCATTAATAGAACTGTTTATTTCTGCAAAAATTTAGGAACGTTTGTTTTTGATTAGTATAATCAATTTTAAATGCAGTAATTTCATTGTTAATTGTTATTTCTGTCACTGTTGGAATGTTGCTATCAGCGACATATTTTTAAGTTATAGCGTCAAAATCTGTTTCTGGTGTTCTTGAGATTACTAATACCATTTATGCACAACAACATAATTGTACAAGAAATGTTTTATGACAATAAAGGATACATGAGTATGTGAATTCATCTCTCTCCCTTTCTCTCAAACATGCCACTATTCCTTATTGCTAACATTCTACAATATCAAACTCGTAACAAAAATATATCAATACTTAATTTAAATATTTTTAAAAAATTTGGCTCTCTCTTTGGGGGCTAATCATGGGCTAGAATCTGAATGTGAAAGAATGATTCTCAATCAAAGCTAGGCTGATCCCAGCCTTACTGTGTATTCTGGGCTGATCCCAGCTCGAGTAGAATTGGTGCTAGGCAGAATCCCAGCTTAATGTAAAAGACTCATTTCCAATCGGTGCTATGCTGATCTCAGCATTGCAATGTATTTTGGGCTGAACCCAGATTAAGTAGAATTGGTGCTAGGCTGATCCCAGCTCATGTAAAATCTGTGCTAGTCTGATCTCAGCATGCTAATGTTTTCTGGGCTGATTCCATCTTAACCAAGTCTATACTAGGCTGATTCCTGCATAAGAGTGTATTCTGGGTTGATCCCAGAATCATGGAATAGAGCTAGGCTGATCCCAGCATGAAGCAAATATCTTATATTTTTCCTATTAACTGTAAAAGGAATGTATTTAATGGACATGACCTTTATGTTATTAGTATAGCTTATGAGTATCCGATTGGGGAAAAAGGCCCAATCGAATTTGATATTAAAATATTAAATGAGAGCCCCAAAGAGAAAGGCAAACATGATACCACCGCAAACTAATACATACTTGGTTTCTTGATCATTGACATATTTTGTCACTGCATCTGATTCTGCGGTTGGATTTCCAAGGTATGTAATTTTATTATTGCTCATAATAATGGTACCAGTAAGTGAATTGCCAGCTTTCTTAATATAATCATTCACTGACTCAATGGAATCTTCAATTTTACCTTGATCAGCAATAGTAACGATATTATTAACAACCACTGTGGGAATTTGTATAAGTACATCTGACAGTTGTATATTACTTTTCTTTGTCCTTGTTTATCTTGAAAAATAACTTCATTTTGATCAACACTTGAGATTTTGAGCTGATCAAGAGTTGCACCTTGCTGAGCTTTAGACGATGAATCCCCTACTAATGTTCCAAATTTTGAATAATAGCTCATTATTTATTTACTATTTGACAAAATTATATAACATAAAATTGTATAACAATAATGACAAAATCGTCTATGTTAAACTTTGATACAGAACCTTTGGTGAAACATAAACATAACGATGAACTTCCTGATTGTCATTATCTTATTGTTGGAAGATCTGGATAGGGAAAAATAAACCTGCTTATGAATTTACTTCTCGGAGATAACTTTAACTACGATCGCGTTTATATTTACACAATTAATCAACCCAGAAGAACTTGTTCCAGTTAATAAACTTGATTCGTCCGAACAAAAGATAGTTGTTTTGATGATATTCCGCTAAACAACGAGGAAATGAATAAAATCAGATCATGTCGAGAAATAAGAAATGTAGCTCTATTTATCTCGTCCATGGTTTTTATAATGTTGACATATTTATTAGGCGAAATGCTGGTTGTTTTATATTATTTTAGGACTGGATAATGTCGTTAGAAGTATCGCGAACGAGCAATGTGGCAATGTAACAACAGATTAATTTATTGACTATATCATCAAGCGACGGCAAATAAATATGCCTTTTTAGTTTGATAAATTAACAAATGATACGGATAAAATGTCTCAATGCTGTATTGAAATATATCTACAATAATTTTATAGACAATAGTTTATAATTAATGAAAATACAGACAACAAAAAAAATCTATTTAAAAAACATGCACAATCTCAGGCAAAATTTAAGTTAAAACAACCTAAACCTAAAACGTTATTAGAGGAAGAACTTACAAAATTACAAAAGGTTTGGTTGAACCAAAAGAACATCTGCTGCTGGAAGAATTATTGAAAGATGTGAAGATGATAAAAAGATTACCTGAGGCATTTGTAGCATATATGGCTGATCCCGATGCAAGACAAGCTGAAATAGATTGACTAATTCCAATAGAATTTCAACAAAGTCCGGCAGGTTTAACCACATGGCATATTAAAAATATTTTAATAAATTTATCAGAAAAGTTAGAAGTTATTGATAAGAAGCAAGAAAGAGTTGGCTAGTTAACGGTAATGTTTATGGAAATGAAATATAAAAAAGCGGTGGTATATAAAACAAACAAATAATGAGATAACAAATGATGAATATAATAAATTTTTAGAAGAAAATAATATAAAAATCTTGATAAATAGAGTAGTGAAGAATTATTGATAAATAAACTGTAATAATGAACAACGGTATTACTGCTTGAAATGACTTAAACACAGTCACAGAAGGGATAAATATACTTCCATTTTATGATAGAATGATATATGGTGTTATTGTTTTACTCGTAAAAAAAAGCACTAGGCAATAAAGAGGTTGCGGTAGGGGTGGAATTTTAAAAGAAAATTTGAATTATTCGATAAAAGTCATGTAAAAAAACTTTTAGAGGAAAGAAAAGGAACAGGAGTTAAAATATTTGCATCAGTTACTGAAATGATAGGAAGATTAATGTTCTTGATGTTATCAAAAGAAGCTAAAAATGTTGGTGCTGAAGTTGACAATGAAATTACTGACATACTTAATAAATTGAGATCGAAACATTTATTAATATCTGACGAATACGAAACTTTACATCGCGACTTAATCGTGGCGACTTAATTTTAGGCAAATATAATAATAAATTTCAGTAGATTATTACTAGATTCTAGCCAACCTGATAAAGATAATGCTTTTATCGATAAAGTATATTCCGCCAATATAACTAGATCGTGAAAAACAACATGAAATTGGGCTTATTTCATGCAATTGTTGGAATGTTATGGCTAATATAAAAACTGGAGTAAACGATGAATTTACATTTAGTAGAAATGAATAACGTTCTCCACTATTATCAAAATGGATATTAATTAACATTCCACAAGGAACCTACAACAAATCAAATAAAACAATAAAAGAACTTATAACGAAAAATAAAGGTAAGCTAGTACTTTTGAACATGTACCAAATTATAACACGTTACGGGCTAGAAAAACAATAAAAATATGGTTTTTATAGCAAGTACTTCTTTGCCAACAAATATCACATCACTGATAGGATTTCTCCAAGAAAATGATATTTCATTTTAGAAGAAACATTTACGTATGACGGTCGACTGCCAGTAGATATAAGTAATATAAACAAAATATTTGTAAATTGCTCTTTTGCATCTCTTACTCAACTAAGGTCAGTAAAGGACAAACGATATATAAGTTTTCACCAGAAGTTCCACCAGGTTTTCTTATGCAAATTAATCCACGTCATATTATTTATTATCCGTCAAATGTTGAAAATTAAATAACAAAAGTAAATATGCAGTTAACTGAACAGTCTGGAAGACATTTAAATAAGGAAGTTGTTACTTATTATATGCACTTGCGCGAGAAAAAGTAAACATATTTTCTAAGAAATGCTATAAGATTTGATAGCAAAATTATACAACATCAGATATAATGAAACAGAAAAATGATTATAGAAGAAAAATAGTTGTAGGACATTTGGGAAATATATTTACTAAAATTATTGAAAATATTTCAGGAATGGTTCATAAAAATTCACCAAGTGCCCTTGACGCATCAAAAGCTTTTTCAACTCGAGATGCATCTGCTGCTGAAACTGCCGTAGGACAAAAATATCTGATAAAATAAAAAGGCGCATGCAGCACCTACGATAAAGCAAGCTATTCAAAAATCGCACCAACAAAGGAAACTCAACACAATGATAACAACAACAAAAAAAACTTTTATTACCACGAGGAGAACAAATTATACAAAAATTAATATCTAAAGTAACAGCGCCGCAATAGCTTCGATTATATTGATGACAGATTTTTATATAACCTAATAAATAAAATAATGTATGTAAAAATTGTCTTAATTTAGCAGAAATTTATGACAGACGACACTGTAACATAATTTGAATATGTTGGATATCTTGACGAAAATTCTAACAAACTTATAAGGCTGGCAAAAGAACATTTAATACTAGAGACAAGGACATATTTCTACTGCAACACAAAGCAACGTTACAAAGTTCGTGGTCAGATTATGACAGTAGCTAATCTGCATGTTGCAATTGTAGTTGAAGCAGAAATAGCTCTTATAAAAAATGGTTGGTGCTTATTTAAAAGGACTCGATATAAGCTTGCCAGTCGAAATGTCGAAGATATTTCAAATCACTTACAATTTGCAAGTATGATTATAAATGCTATTACTTTTTCTGATGATTACTCCAAATCAATATGATGCAACTAATATGATGTGGTTTAAGAATACTGGAATTGGTGTTCTTGTTGTTGCTGCTGTTGTGGGGCTTAACGCCATTTTCAGCACACAATAGGCTATATATGGTGGCCAGTATTATTGGTGGAGGAAGAAATCGGGAAATCCGCAGAAAAAACCACAGACCGACGAGAAACTACTGGCAGGCTTTCTCACACATCCACATTCGCCGATTCTGAGTCTCTAACCCACGCAGAGTTGAAATGGCAGCGATCCGTAACTGAGAGCGCTTTAGACCTTTTGGCCACTCAGGGACCTTATTAGAATTGGTACAGAGGGATCTGGAGAATTTATTTCAAAAGAAGCATTCACACATGGGGCTAATGCCGTCGCATATACTGCAATTGGAAGAGATTTTCTTATCGCTACTGCTGCCAATTTTGGTACAACCGCACCGAATACAGCTGCTGATGCAAACGCTACAACAGCTTTCTTATTGCAGCTTGTAATAATATTCGTAGAGTTAAACCAGATGCAGCTGATAGCGGTGTTGCAATGTTAAATTTAGTAATGGGGCTATTAGCGTAAGAAATATACATTATAATGATAGTTATGCTAAAAGAAATGCACTTTAAGTAGCATCAAGTCAAATTACACTGACACTGCCGTTTTGTACAATATTTGGATTTTGCAGGTATTATAATAAAGTATTTCGTGGAGTTAAACATACGCTTATTGTACATCGATTAGTACAAAATGATAATTTAATTCGATCTGGTGGGGCTACTGTACAACTTATTATAAACAAACTTGCACTGTGGATACATCAAATAATTTCATCTATTACTAAAATGGACAAATTAAACGATATGCTACAAAAACGTACAAATATAATTTATTTTCAGCAACATAAAATATATCAAACAGCAGTTCCGAATACCACCGAGTACACTGGCGAGTCACAAAATCAACTGAACAACTACCGCGTCCATTATTTTCTGTATTCCAGAAAAATGTTCGACGTAATAACCAACACAAAAATGCAATATTTGATTACGCTAATGTTAGACGAATATATGCTAGAATAAATTAAAAACAGTACTCAGAACAAGCGATAGAATGTAATTTTTCAGATGACGTTAATAAAAATATTACTTGACCGTACATAAATTTATTCGATTCAATGCAAAAATATCAAGATGCTGGAGATGAATCTCAGATAGAGTAGAGGAATTTTTTACACTTTTTTTAATATTCTATTTCGATGTTAGCAGGCATAGAGAGCGAGCTGTAGACAGCACAGCTGACATTGAAATTACTTGGACACTAGGAGCAGATTCAGTTACAGCTGTGCAGTTAAATGTATATGTTTTAGGGAGAAGCGATGGATTTGTTACAATTGACTCGGTTGGCGGTAAAATGTTAGTCCAAGTTTAAAGTGATTTGCTCTTTACTTCATGTTTAATCTATAATCGTTATATAATGACAAAATATATTGTAAAATAACTATATTTAACTGAAGACCTAGTTAAAAATATCATATGCTGTTGCAAAACCGAGGCAGGTATCATTAAAGGTCAACCTTTAATATTAAAGGTACTTTACAATATTGTTGTTAACCCAAAAAAAACCCCAAGCAAGTATATAAATACGAAATCAAAAAATTTTAAAATTAAGGGCTGCACAAATAACTGCGATTTTAAAATATCGTTGTTTTATCTGTCCTGCACTGTCTGTGATAGCTAGAACGTTAATATCTAAAAATTTTGCCAGTACTTGGTAAGTTATGATTATCAGCAGCGTCTGGAGCAGTATCAGGCGCAAAGAAAAGGCAGTTAAAGGTAATGATATTTTCCGTGTCAGTGGTATAACGAATTTTTTTCCTTTAATTTTTTTTTTGTTTCATGTTTCGCATGAATGTCGATGGTAACAAAATTATGAAAATTAGTTGTAAATTTTCTGCGTTTAATGTAATATGACTGATAAATAAAATGCCTACACGAAAAAACAGTGCAAAGAAAGACAACGACGGAAAAAGACACTACCGAGAAAAAGGTGGATTTATTCTCGTAGTCCCGTTAATAGCAGGATTGGCGGGAAGGCTATTGCTGGGTCTGAGGACGATGATTATGCTGCCAATAACAAGGAGATAAAAAGTCCCCTGCGTTAAGTAAATCTGATATACTTGATAAACTAAAAGAAGTAAAGTGAAATCAACATTCCACGGAGTTTATTCCAAAGATGAATCTAGGCGATTCCATCGTCAGCGTCTCAAAGTTCGTGTGTGATAAATATGCAAAATTTTAATGACGGATGTGGCACACATTGGGTATATTTTGATTCGTTCGAATTGCACCAGGTGACGCAGTAAAAAAAACCAAAAACAAATCATATCAGTAAAAACAAAATAACAAATTATTCGTCTAATTAAATTCAACCAGTTGGAACTTCCGCTTGTGGATATTATGGCATAATGTTTAGTAACCAAATGATCAAACATCCAGATTATTAAAGTTTATTTTGCAATTTAACAAACAAAATTCTCTCTCTCTCTCGCTAGTGAAGAGATTGCATTGAACTTTTGTAAAGCTACCTAAAGCTTGCAATTTAGTTTCTCTAGATTATAAATATATCAATGTCAACATATTGTCTTAAGAGTTAAACTAAAACATAAAAATAAAGCTTTCCGGAGCCAGGAGATTATTTTAGTAACGACTAAATAAATAATGAAATGCAGACGTGAGTGTGATATGGACTTATGTATGGAACAAAAACAATTGTTACACATATTTGTTTCATAATTTACAACATGTTGCTCATAAAAGTATTAAACTTAATATCCAGTACCATGCGCATTTTTTTGTTTTCAAAGTTCCACGCAGTTGAAGATATACTTAATGTAATTTTTCAAACAAAACATTTTAAAGGCGAAATTTCGGAACTATATTTAACAGCAAAATCTACAAGCATATTAACTTTAAGAAACATTGCCACGGTAGCCGATGATATACATCAAGAAATAAACAAAAAAGTAGAAGAATTTACTTCATCTTGATCGAGTTGGAAATTTGAAATGATAAAAGAATGTTTATTTCACACAGCAAAATTTAACATACTATGCGGTGGTTTGTACTTCGATATCCCTCAAAATTAGCCCCAAAAGCAATACCTATTGCAAAGCATCTAGGAATGAAAGCTATTGATGTTGTTCTTGAAAAAGGTATAAGCACTGCTGGTAATATTGCTAGCAAAGCATTCTCTGCAATAAAAGATAGACTATCAAGATTAATACGCAAACCAAAACCATCCTACCTCAACTTGTGAAATTGACTAGCACTGATGTGATGCCCGCGAGTGTAAGTAAAATAATAAATCAAGCCGCTAATCAAAAACTATCGGAATTGGTTGATGTCCCAATGTCGGAAAAGATAAAAATATAACCGCTAGTCTGATAGCACGAAATGGTCTTCGTGTTAGATGAAGATGCTAATAATAAAGATGTACAAGCGTATTTCTGACCCCGCATTTAACATGGACACACCAGTTCTCAAAGATGAGTCTGTTCGCGATTATCAGTATTATTCTTATGACACCCGAATTCCAGATCAGCGTGAATGAATCAAATTACAGGTTCAGGATACAAGTAGATATTTCTTAGCCTCTGAAGCATTTATTGAAGTCGAAGGTGAAATTTTAAATAACGTTAATCCTGCAGCATAAGTAGCTTATGCAGCCGATGTTAGAGTTGGCTTTGTTAATAATGGTACTATGGCGTTTTTCTATAGCGCTACGACGGAAAAATATTGAATCAATTCAAAAAGACGTTGATGTTGGTACAACAATATTTGGAAGATACAGTGACGATTATTCAAGATCAGCTGGTCCATCAAACGGTATAACTGATCATCCTGACAATAGAAATCAAGTCCTTCGACAACATATGATCGAGCTGCTACCCCTGCTGCTATTGAAAATTTACCTTTTCCAAATCCAGAATTCAACTTAGGATTTGCAACACGTTGAGCATGTTAAAAGGTGATAGGAGAACATTTTCATGTGCAATTCCACTGTCGCATATCTTTGGATTCTGTAGAAATGTCAGAAAGGTTGTTTTCCGAACTAAACATACAGTTGTACTCGTACGAAAAAGCACTGGTCATGATGCAATCTGGCGACCTATTGGTAAAGTAATTCTTACAAAATTTTCCCTGTGAATGCCAGTAATGACTCCATCAATATCTAAAGAAGACCGGTTGCTATCTTTTATGAGTCAAGGCGGTAAATCAACGTTATCATGGTTAACAATGACTAATGATGTAATCCATAGTAATGTCAACGGTTTATTCACATGGCAAATAGTTTCACAGCAGGATGTTTCTGCACCAAGACACATATTTATTGCATTACAAGATGCTGCACGAGTAAATGATCAAAATGAAAATATAATGGTATTTCATAAACTCAGTATTACTGAGGTTTCATTAAGGATAAATGGACATCAAGCACCATCCTAGGATATCTTATTGAATTTCGATCAAAATCAGGTAGCACGTGCCTATCATGGTCTTATGACGTTTATGGTTCGTGAACAAAACATTGATACTGGTTTACAAATATCGCAGCTAGATTTTACAGCGCTGTATCCGATTTATTACTTTTCACTAGAACATTTAGATTTAACCAGACTGTCTATTGTAGATATACATTTTTGAGCTAGTGTTAATATAAATGTTGGAGTTATTGTAAATAACAGAGCAATCGCAGTTATACTCGGCGATAAATCAATGTTACTCGAAGGTGTTGGTGGACGAATGAGAGACGTTGATGCCCCAGTAGAAAATATGTAAAATATTTTCTAATCATGTAATTATCTCGCTCATAATATTAGTGATGTCATATCATAACGTTAGTGTGAGTCTGACTCCTAGTCAGATTAAAACACTACAATCATCGTCATCAAAAATAATTGTGCGGTAAAAAATATCATTAAAAAGATGGTCCGAATAAGCTATCGTTGACCGATCGTCAGTATAATCACTTCAATGAAGCCAAGCGATCAAAGACTGGGGTACGTCTTAATCTTTCTGCAGCGGTTATTAAAGACATTGCAAAATAGGCTTATATTTTTCCACTTCTCGCAGCTATACCAGCATTATTAGCCGCTGCAGCCCCAGCTGTTGCAAAAGCAACTGAGTTAGGCGCTGTTGGAACCGCTGATGGGATGGTGTTAAAGAAAGCTACCGGACAGGAAATATCCCAAAACATGGAAAAGGTCTAAGACTTCCGGGAACACCGCCCTCGTGGTACGGAAAAGGTCTAAGACTTCCAGGAACCCCTTCCTTGTGGTACGGACGCGGTTTAAGACTAGGAATAGTTCGATGACAGTTTCACTATCGACTTTTGATTTGCTTGATGCACCTAATCAACCAAATATAAAAAAACTTCAGATGAGATTTTATGCGTAATCAATTACCAAAACAACCCAACAATATTGAAACCGGTATTATTAATCTCGATAAAAACTCTGGACCAGGCACGCATTTGGTGGGATATGCAATTGATCCACGTGGAATTGTTTATTTGTTTATTGTTTATTTCGCATGTATTGGCGCCACCAAAGGAATTTCTTCATTATGTCAGCAATAAAATTGCTCCGATCTGGTATTCATCGCTACCAACACAAAATAACGGATCCCGCAATATGTGACCGAGAAGTACTTAATGTACTTGATGCTGTATCAAAATCAACAGCGTCACCGCATAAAGTCGTGCATGGGTATACACCACGATGTAGCATTTTAACAGACACTAGTAAACATAATGGTTGATATTTGTGGAAGATCTCGGACGAAGAAAGATAAGAGTGTCGACTTATCTAAATACGCACCTATTGATCAACTTAGAAATGAGCTCGATTATTTATTAAATATTACGAGTGTGGATCAAAACGAAGTCTTCGTCTTTGAAGATAAACAAGGACGAGCAACATACAACTACCGGATGTACTTACACGAATTCCCAACGCGGTTACTAATAATATCGTTACTTTTGATGATCAAAGTAAAATACAGGATTCCAGTAGGTCGGTTAACTATTATGTCAAGAAGATTGGCGATTCATTCAGTGGAAATATTATTATGAACAGAAATAAAATTACAGGTCTTGGAAATCCAACCACAGATAATGATGCTGCAACAAGGAAATACGTCCACGATCAAGAATTAAAGTACGTATCAGACGATAGAGGTATAATGCGTGCATTTCTCAATATGACAATAATGGTATTAGTAATCTTAGAGCACCAGAATCTGCTACAAAAATAAGTTGATGATAAGGAAATTCCAATAACGACGTCGTTAACGACAGTCAATGATGGAATTTCCGCATTTAGAACTGAGTTTTCTAATCACATACAAACGTTTCTGAATTTTCGTAGAAACATAAACAGAGCTGGTAATGATTTATTTTGGAACTCCACCAAATGTTATTGACAATCTCGCTGACATTACCGCAAGACTCAGCAATATTATGAGTGACATTCCTGACATTATTCAAAAAACTAATGTCATTCAAATTCCACACGGACGAGCTAACAATATTGTTTACACAGTAGCATCAGGCAAAGAAACATGGACACCGGAAAATAACACTCTTAAACACATCGCAGAAGTCACTGGTGTGTATAGATTATCTGTGTTTAGCGGTGAAAAATTCAGTATATTCACTACATTTCCATGGCGTCATTCAACCGATAGTTTTTCTGGAATTGTGTCTATAGTGTTAAACAAAGATTCCGAAGTAACGTTTATGCTGGTAGCGGGAAAAAAGAGATTACAAGCAGCGTCTTATTGGTGGTGTATAGAATTCGTAACTGAAACTCCTCAATTAATTACCTAGATGAACGTATAATGAATCAAATGACAGAGTCACTCATTGACGTGAAACGTCACAAATATAATCAGGCGTGTAAGTGTCAGACTGAACTAAAAAAATATCATTGACGATTACACGTTGAAAGTAAAAAATATCGCAGATGCATGGTTGTTATTGACATAGTAGTTTACTCGGTTTCTGCTGATTATATTTTTTATCGTAATACCTTTTCAACTCCCTGTATCTTTTACCACCACGTTGCGCACATAGGTGCGTCTTTCCAAGCACTCCAAAACCACACCGTATATACGATTTAGGTCCTAGACTCCCGTTTCTAACGCATTGCATGTGATTACTGCAGAACTCGTTTGCGCAATTTTTTTTACATTGAGACGTGTAACCAATCTTAAGCTAGTGGCAATTGTGATTTGGTTTAATCATATATATTTGATTAATACTTCAATTTAGATACATATTTGCCTTAACTATAATATGCAGGCATTATCCCCAATTGAGCCTGCCAAACTAGATTTGATCTTGACAGACTACACAAATTTAGTTTCTCGATGCAAGATCTATCTTTAATGAATGCGGATATAACTAAACGCATTCGTGAAGCCAAGAAGGAGTTTCGCGACGATGGTGCAGTTCATGTATGGTCCACATTCAGGATTGGAAATGCTATCTATGTGATGAATGACAAACGAGGAAGAGAAATCTTATTAGACTACCTCGATGTTCGGAGATATATTATTTTAGTAAAATTTATTGTAAAGACCGAGGATGATATTTGGATCATTCGAGACAAGCGCGAATCCGTCCAGAAGTCAGGAAATAATATTACCCTTGGTGAAAATTCCAAACCAGAAATACTGATTGGAATAAACAAGCCGTATTATGAGCGAACGTATCCAGTAACTGATGTTGTGTATGCGCTCTATCCGTTACATGATAAACCTGATGTTGGGGACCTCAAGAAAATGAAATTGTCGAAAATAAATTGTGTAGCTGAGCGTTTTATAGAACACTTAAAAACGCGATACGTGGAAAGGGTTTGACAGATCTAAGGCGTAAAAAATAAATATGTGGGCAGAAAAAGTTAATGACTCTGGAGCGTCTATCAGCGACGTTGTTGAGCTAGAAAAGTTATTAAGATTTCCAGTAGCAGTGAAGACATTAACCGGAGAGATTTTGTACAAACCAAAATATATATTAAAAAAATGGAAACCCTATAACAATCATTGATCATAACGCACATGCATAGACTAATGCTGAAACTGTATTTCCACGAGAAAGAATGGTTAAAATTTACCACGATGATGTATTCGACGCCATCGGTGATATTAGCAAACGTGACCCTGTTTCTGTGTGGCTGTTTCAAAGTTCGGAATGTGATCATTATGATCAGTTTGTACTGTCTAACGGTGATATTTATCGTACAGAATCTCTTTATAAAGAAATGGAAGAACTTACGCTGAAATATACTTCTGACGATGTCAAAAGTTAGATAACTACTAAGTAATTGTTTTACCGTACCATCGGTTGCTTCTCATTTCACTCAGGAGAAAACTCGTGGAAACCAACACGATCGGAATTTCTTGAAGATGTCGTATGGAGTTGTATCGAATACGGACACAGTGGAATGTAGAATACTAAATATAATTACAATGACGTTATCTAAGTTGATTTGGTAGCGTATTATCCTGGGAGTTTTCTTGGATATGGAGAGTGTTCTAAATACTTTAAGAGATTTGGACATATTACACATGAGATGACCAGAGTTTCAATAAACGGACTCTTACCAGAATTTGACTTAACCGAAATTCGCCCGCATAGAATCGTTTGAGTTACACTCGGATTTCTATCCGATTGTTTATGCGTGGTTGGAAAACCTTTTTCAGAAAAATGTTGAGCTTCAATAGTTCTTCTAAAGTATATGCTTGATGCAGAAATTTTAGTATCGTTGAAAGTAACTGAAGCTATTATATCATATCGCGTGCAGAAACAAGTTTGGTTGCCAGAACCTGATGTATTTGATGCTAAACACGATGAGAAACTTGCCAAAGATCTCGATAGAAAAAAAATCGGTAAGTTTGCTCAAGGAGGATCACATAATCATAATCGATCGTGTGCAAGATTGATTATGGACGATGCTAAACTCGATTTTATAAGGGAAAAACACATTTATAAGCCGAAGTAATGCTTATTTATCAGACCAAACAAAACTAGGTACCATTGTGAGCTATACTGATGGAGAGTCACCGCAGTTTACTCATCTAAGATCTTCGATGCTACCTTATGTTTCGATAGAGTGAGTGGCGACAGATTCATTTGATGTACACAAAAAATATAAAGATTTATTAAAACTCGGTAATGGTGAACGGTTAACGTGGAGGATAAAACAAGAACATATACTTAGTTATTGTGAATCTGCCGATGTTGAAATAGTGGGGACATATTACAGAAATAATCAAGTATCAAAATCATCTGCGTCATCCGTGCATGATCCTGTATCTAGACATAAGACCGTTTATCTTAATGGTTGTGGAGGTTCAGGTAAAACAACACGCGCGATTAACTTATTCATGAGTTTAGATATGATTCTTTTAATTCCGACGCACAAACTCGCCAGGGAAATAAAAAAAACGAAGTGTAAAAACGTGTACATATCATAGTTTATTTAGATGGTGTGGAGATATATGGACTCCATCACGAATGGGTGAAAATATATATCTAAAATTATCATATGGGACGAGATATGCACGGTGTCTTTGGAGGTATTCAAAATATTTCTTGATTGGCTGTTACTAAAGAATACTGCTGTGATTATGTGTGGCGATCATACTCAACCACCACCCTTTGTTGGGCAGTCTCCACATGAGTGGCTGAAAACATTTGTAGATTATTACAAAGAAATATCTGATGACATAGAGCTGTTGATGAGTCGCTGAAAGAATTTAAAAGATTAATACGACTACAACCAGATAAAATACAATGTGAAGTGATGCGTGAGGTAATTCCAGAAACATCCATGAATGATTTTTGGACCCCATGGAAACCTGCTGATCTGATAGTTGCCAGTAGAAGATAGTTCGTGATGAACTGCAAAAGAAATTATTTATGTTACACAAGGAAAAATTCCCAACGTTACGTGTACCGTTGTGTTATCGCCCAGCAGATACTAGACAACAAAATGTTGATGTTGAGATTCCTAGTGGAGACACTGATGGTGTCCGAATACAAAATCTTGTGTTACATGATATTGTCCTTGTCTCTGTTTATGTTGTCGAGAGCGCGTTAAACATGGGTAAATCGCCATGGACGTTAGGGTACGTTATAACGATTCATTCGTCGCAGGGATTAACTATCACTGATACTAGTGTTTGGATCGTTGATAATCGTTTTGAGTGGTCAAATTTAGTTTATTTCGCAGTATCTCGAGTTAGATAAATATCACAACTGGAACGGGTTATCATGGATTGCATAATAACCGAAGAAATCACTAACGGTGTCGATATCAATAAAAAAATTAGTCAGCTATAGTAAACAGAAAATTATCGCGAGTTTGATATAGATATGGAATTTATTATGATGTTAAAATAACGAAAGAATAATCATTGCGTAAATTGCAGCGCTATAATGTTGTGGTAGTATTCGAGCAATTACCCAAGACAATATACCGTTGATAGAATTAATAGTAGTCTTGGTCACACACGCAAAAATGAAATGTGATGCTGACCTGTTTGGAGTGTAATCGACGTCGAGGGGCTGCAGATTTATAAAAGTGTGCTAGGTGGTAATTGCGTATCCTCAGGAATTATTTGTAATTGTTCGCGTACAAATCCACGCCGAGAAGCAGTTGAATCTATTATGTAAATTGAAGGACTACATGTGGGTCTTACCACGTTGGATATTTTGTGTGTGTCACACTCTAAATAGGATCAGTTGCTCTTTTTCTGCCTCCTTCGAGTTCGCCAGGTTCGTATAAATATCTAACCGTAACATTGCCTGGTGCTGGTTGAGAAATAGATTCACGTTTTATCTGTATATATTTTTTATTATCGCATCAGACGGTCTCATAGAAGTTGCACGAAAAGCTTCCTTATTAAGAGCAGCTATCACACTCGGTAACCTCGCAACCCATTCACGAGATCTTGTATCTGTGGATATTTCCTTTGCATATTGATACCCGAATAACCGCTCAGCAAGTGATCGATTAAATCGTTCAACGATTACATGATCTCGATGAATTTCCGTGTGTTCTCGTCTAATTTTAACGTTGTGCTTGTTCATCAACGATGATACTGCACCAAGAAATTCTTTTGCCAGGATCAACCTGTAGTAGTTTTACCATTGTAAGGGTCCTCGCTGATAAATTTGTTTAAACGCAGATGCAACTTCAAATGCTGTCTTTGTTGATAGCGGCTCCACTTCTTTATATCTGCTCACAAGGTCAACGACGGTTAAAGCGTATCTGTATGTGTTTTGACGTCTACCTGTTTTAATGGTATCGTGTGGCAAAAACCAGATATCCGCTTGATGAACTTCATTAGGAACAGTGACATCAAAATTTGCGTATTGAATTTTTTAGGTGGATTTAGAAAGATTTGCCATATTGCCTGTCGTGCTAACCACGATACAGCAAAATACGCGAAACTTTTGCTGAAGCGACAAATTTGCTAATTGCTTCCCTACCTCTCCAATATCCTCTCGGGGAATAATAAACAGACTCCATAATATTAATCAGTTGATTAATTAACAGCCCCTATCATTATTTTACCTTTCAAGGCAGATTTTACTAGAAAATCTAGCGAGAGATTCTCTGAGAGATTTATTAGGTATAGAATTTAACGCGTGAATCAATTTCACATCTGCGGGATGCCGTTGTTGCAAATCTGGACTTTTATAAGCAACGTCACGAATGTCACACGCTTGATCAATTTTATTTACTGGATACTCTCCTGGTCTTGGTCGATCTTGGTTATCGAGTCTGATATCGAGACGATTTCCAGGACCACACAAATTATATCCCTGAAAGTGTTTCTCACCGGGGTATTTTGCCAATGGAGTTCCTGGCTATTTCCCTAACTAAGCGGCTATATCACCACCACGCGCTATTTTCGACGCGGAAACAAAGTTATACTTGCTTTTAACACATTTTGCTCACTTGCCTGTGAGTGCGCGTCTCTTATTTTTTTATTATCGTTGTCAATCCAACTGTGGGGGTTGTTGCTCTACATCGAACACAATATAAACTCATATCATTATTATATGGATAAAATTGACTTTTCTGCGACCCGAAAACAAGAGCCAGTAAGGCAAAATCCGGCGTTACCAAATTCTATCAGAATGATTATAATAGGCCCTTCCGGAAGTGGGAAGACGCAATTATTGCTTAATCTGATAATGCGATGGATTAAGTGGAATAAATTGTATTTAGTAGCGCCATATGTAGATGATCAACGACGTTACGAAGTACTTAAAGATTTTAATCAAAATGCGAAATTACTGGACAAAAATGGTATCATTGATTTTATTACCGATATTGATGAAGCTCTATCTGTAGATGACTTAGATGGATTCATTAATAACCTCGTAGTGTACGATGATGTGATGCTGAACAAATAATCCAATCCAGCTAGAATATTTTTTAGAGGTAGACATAAAAATACTGACGTGATTGATGTTACTCAGATATACACCCAGATCCCTAAGGTGATTAGAGATAACTGTAATGTTTTCGTTGTGTTTAATAGCGTAGATACTTATACTTTGCCAAATATTTATTACACTTGGTTTTCAGGGGGTATGAATATGATTAAATTTAAAAATTTCTTTTCTAGAGCACGAGCTGTTCCGTTTGGATTTATAACGATCAACTTACATGATCCAAGACCAAGGTATCGCGTAGGTTTATATAAAATCTTTGATCCTTGATTTTTAATTTATAGCAGCAGAGAGGCTGAACGACATACGCGTAGTGACCAGATTGTGAATAAATCGAACAAAAATTGGGTCAATTAGAGAAGTGTTCATTATTAAGGCAAAAACTTTTTTTAGCCTTCGTAGGAGCCCTTAATTTTCAAAAACAAGTTTTTTTATAAAGTTGTATGGTTCAGCCTTTCTGCTGCTGCCGTCAATATTGTCTTGATTGCTATATTACATGTAACATTTCCGACGATGTTACACACACGGATGGGCAAGATCATACAATCACGACTGCTGCGGAAAGCAGTTTTTCATGGATTGCAAAATTGTATTAGGACGCGCTTGACGACGCTGTTGTAAAAGCAGATGAATGAAGTCTTTTCATTACCGAGATTTACAACCTCAATGTGCTCAAGCCAAAATTAAAATAACCGACACATTGTCGCAATAAACTACAAATGACACAAAATAGTATTTCTTCCTCGTGCGTGTAACGCATCATCGTCGTCACCGCTACATTTCCGCTTGAGGTCGATGAGACCAGTAAGAAGGAGTTTTTGCTCAGATAATCAGATGGTTTTTCATAATTGCGTTGCAGTTCAAATGAAGTTTCGAGCCATTGCAGCCTCGACTAAATTTTTCAATTGCTGAGTTCATTGTCCTCTGTCATATCGACTCAATCATGTATTACAGCAGTTCCTTTTTAAATCTGTATCCAGACGGCAAATTATAATGGCCACCGTCACGTCGTTATTGAATTTCATGAGACTTATCATACACGTTGTCGACGTTCAGTTGTGGGAGAAGTTTATCTTTATTGATTTGCAAATATTCAATTTCATTAATAATTAACACAACAATACTTACATTCGTATTTTATATTTTAAGTATATCTTTAAAAAGACTTAATATTTATCACTGTGACATTTCATACCAAAGGAAACAGCGTGGCTCAGGCTCTTCTGCAGACAGTATTTATTTGAGATTGGAGACGCTGTTGTTGAAGATGTTCCATATATTACGGTCAACAGACATGCAGTCAGTGGCAATTTTTTCAACCCGACATGAACCCCTAGGTTACCAAACGACATCAACGAATGCTCAGTATTTTCCAAATTATTGTTGGTGACAGGTCATCGTTGCCGTCTCTCTCTCTCTCTCTCTCTCTCTCTCTCTCTCTCTCTCTCTCTCTCTCTCTCTCTCTCTCTCTCTCTCTCTCTCTCTCTCTCTCTCTCTAAAAAAAAAAACAGAGTTGCTAACTGGTTTAGGGTTGAGTTGTGACCGATAATATTAGCCTTTGGGTGGGGGCATCATTACTGGTGGGTTTTTCAGTGGTTATGGATATATGTCTACGTACATGGTTGTATTTTACACGAGATTTGTGTTAGTATCTCGATCATAAGCTATTTTCTCTGATGTTTTTTACCGTACACGATAAAGGACGTATGACATGATCTTATATTTAATGGGGGATTATAAGGAAAGTGTTTGAATAAAAAAAATGTTATTTAACCAAATATACGTACACAATCACCAGCATACGAGGACACCCTCTGCTCACACGATGATCACGATTTGTTTTCACGCACTTCCGTACTTACTCCAAATTTAAAAAAAAAAAACAAACAAACACGGTTTGGCAAAAGTAGTCAGCAATCAAAACTGAAAATCGCAGTAATGATGGAGTTGCCATAGATGTTGCTGCATAGGTAGTGAATGGGGACATTTTCCGGACAGTGGAAAACTCATTCATAGAGGTTGTGGATACGTTTAAGGACAAAAATTTATACGGACAACGGAAAATCCAGTCAAAAATGTCGTTGGTACGTTTATGCACAAGTTTCGATTTTTGTATAGGGTTTATAGAAATGGAGCAGGTGGGATGACGTCAGGGTACTGGGGAGTGGCAACAATATGGCAAGTGGTTAACATGAATACACGCTAACCTTAGGTAGAGACAAATGCAGTTGAGACATAAACATAGATGGCTGACCTCAATTGGGCAGAATAGTGGCAACAATGTTGCAAGTGGCAAACATGAATACAAGCTACCCTTAGGTAGAGACAAATACAGTAGAGACATACATACATACATACATACATACATACATACATACATACATACATACATACATACATACATACATATATATATATATATATATATATATATATATATATATATATATATATATATATATATATATAATACAAACTTAGATTGATTAACACCAGTCTATCACATATAAAATATAAAATCGGTTAAATATTTTTAGGCAAGAGAGTAAATCTTTTCGAAGAAAATGGTGTGGCCCTGAAAAGAGCCTTTTCTTTTTATCTTAACACCTTTCCGTTAACATAGAAGTCAGGTGAAAGGAATGAAGTGAACTACAGTCATTTATAGTTGAAGAGAGGATCGAAATTTTAACTACTCCTAATGCTTACGAAGCGGTGTATAGTCTGTGACTGGAAAGATGTGCGTGATTGGAAAAGTTGGGGTTTCGAAGCTTGGACAAAATAAGTGGCGTACATTGCGAGAGGTTTCTGTTATGCATTCAAAGTAAAAAAGTGTCCAGTGAAAAAGGTAACATTTGAACCTGTGTTAACTACAGTGCCAGAAGAGGAACCCGTCATTTAGGAAAAACACCCCAATCCGGACAGGACTGTCATCGACATTCTCGATAAACCATTCCGGGAGGACTCCTGTGTGACTGCAAAGTGTGTGTAGATACTCTTAGATACTCTGAGAACATTACACACTGTCCCTGGGACACCACATCTTCGTTACCAAAATTGTTCTACAGTGACTTGTTTATATTCTTCTTTGATCGTTTTGATGTGTATTTTCTCTATGTACATAACCATTTCGTATACAGTAGTCCCCCTCTTATACGGCCGTATGAAGCGGGTGGCCTTTCCAGAGGGGGACTCCTTTTTTTGAGAAGTATTTGTAATGAACGTAGTAAGAAAGCTTCATTTTTAAAACATTTAATATCTTCGTTTAAAAGCAACATTAATTATTGAATGGTTCTGGTTATAATAGTTGACTTATTTCAACTGAATATGTATTAATAGTTATTATTCTTGACGTAAGCGTGATGTGCGAGCGAGTGTTGTTGTCAAGCACATTTCAAAACCATTCAGAATCGTTATTTGAATTTTGGTACATGCGCAATTCTCTTTCCATTTGCTCCATTTTCCCACTGCTGCTTAATAAATTCCTTATTGGTTACAATGTTGTTTATTCGAGTCTTTTCAACATAAAATTATTTTTTTTTTAAATAATCGTCTCCATTTACGTGATGTCATGTTAATTTTGTAATGATTTATTCGGATGCTGCTATCTGTATGCGATTTAGTTATGCAGACGAAACATTTGTTGAGCGGACAAAAAGCCTTCGTAAAGGAAGCAACAAGTGTGTCGTCACATGCTTTTCGGTCTTTGGTACCCTGCTCTGTTCTATTTTTAGCCAATGCTGACCCTGTGATCTTGACAATTACGACTGGTTATAATCGTCAATGTTGCAACTGAAAGACTGAAAAATATTTTTTTTCTTCTGCATTTAAACCAGATGCCCGTGTTTTTTTAAAGGCAGCGATTGTCACGTGATTCATTACTCGCAGTCTGGTACCCTGTTGGTTTTACGTTTATTAACACTGAGAGAAGATACGTATGCTTATTTGACGTGAATAATAGGACCTCGCGGCCGTTAGGATTAGTTAACTTGACAATTATTGCCCATAGTAATATTCCCTAATCAAAGGAAGTAAACAAATTCAACATCTTACAAAGGGAAGCCATAAAGGCTATAAAACCATTTTCCCGCCGATTTTGTATTGTCTATCAATACTGCCACTTCTCGGCTGTTACTACTATTAATAAGTGTACTCGTAACAATTATCAGTGGCTAAACCAGACATTTTACGATAACACGCAGAAACGATAATCGGATTACGTGTACTTACCTTTTTGTAGGGATTAAAATTTTAGTCTTTCTCAGCTTTCGAGAACGAATCTCATTTCTCTGAGGTGTAAATGATAATAACCGTAGTGGCACGTGTACTTTAGTCAACACTTCTTTCGAGAACGAAAACATGACCTCGGGAAACTGAAATTGGATTACTTAACACACGCTAGGAATAAACTTTGTTCAGGATACATATTACAAAATAAAATGCGGCCGCTGGTGAGGGGTAAATTATATATTTTTGCACAAATATGCTGGCCGCTGGTCGCGTTAACCGGGTGGCCTTTCGTGAGGGGTAATTTTGAACACAAATTCGTCGGTGCCTTCGGATTCTGGCCGTAAGTAGCGGGTGGCCGCTGGTGGGAGGGGGGCGTTCAAGAGGGGGACTTTCTGTATATGTATTTTTTTGTTTCATGTTGTTCACATTTAAAGATTGATGCAAACGTGTCCTGAAAAAGGTATAAAAGCTGTTGTCTTGTCTGTCTTCGTGTTACAAGAAAAGTGACATTCCTGACACTACTATGGCTACCTCTGCTGTCTCTACTCCCTCTTCCTCCGTCTTCACCGTCTCTGACGAAAACTTAGATCGTGCTAGTTGGGAGGCCTTGTATCTCGCCATCCCTTTAATGTGTTAAATGCTGGATCCAGCGGTTTAGGCGAAACCGAATTTGTCAAACGCTTCATCGAACATAAACGTTATTTGATCGATCGCCCACCTCAACGGATCGTGTTGTGCTACACATTGGCGATAGGCATAAAGCCTCCTGCGAGAAAGTCAAGATGATTACATCGTGTTTGTAGAAGGCATTCCTGGCGAAGATGACGGGATCGTGTCTGATCACAGTCAAACCTATCTGGTCATCTTCGACGACACCGTAATGTCATTTATGCCACCCAAAATTTGTTTCACCAAAGTAAAGTTCAGCGCACCATCAGTCTCAATGCTCATTACGTGGTCTTGTTTAAAAACCCTAGAGATAAATCGCAAGTAAAAGTCTAAGCTATACAGTTAGAAACGTCTTGGCTGACTCATACGCACGACGATGCCACTCAAACTACACACGTATATTTACCCGTGGATTTAAAACCCACCCACCCCCGATTATTTGCGATTGTGTACGCATCTGTTTCACCACTGATGACAAGACGGAGGGCCTCTCGTGTACATGTACCCGTCGTCGACTTAACAACAGCAACCAGAAGGCCTCTCGTGTACATGTATCCGTCGTCGACTTAACAACAGCAACCAGAAAAGACTATAAAAACCTCGGCCACATTGCGTCTGTCTTATACAACGTTAACATGACGTCTCTTCAGTCTCATCTTTCCGTCAAATTGATTCGTGCCTTGTAGGGCATCAATCGCGAAAAATCCACAAATACGTGGTCGAGTCTTTGAAGAGAGGAACAAGGAAATCTTACGATGGTTTACGGTGACAGCACGTCAATTGACATTCCACATCAAACCAAACTTTTTTTGGGAGAAATAAAGGAGTCTAGATGCATCTGGCCGATCACCGCCAAGATACTCAAACCAAAAAGCAAATCCGAAACAGCAGGTACTTGTTTTCGAGGTGAGCATTTTGTGGACACGATTCCAGACAGGCTCGAGGCAGTGCTTGGCAAAGCCGTGAAGAGTGCCAAAAAGTGTAAAGATTGAGTACCATGAAGTGGCTCGTTGCCTCATAATGAGATTTCAGTATACCGAAACACTGTCAATCAGGTTTAATGGTTGGGGGTTTTTAAATTTTGGTTGGACATCCACAGATGGTAGAACAGAACATGAGCCCGAAGATTAACAATATTGATTTAAAGGGCTTTTGTGTCCCCTGAAGAACTGAACGAAGGATTAAATTTGATTTTTGTGTGTTCCGATGTGGTGGAGTACAACGTCGTGGGACACACCTCTGTACCGTTACTGCGTGTCATTTCTTTTAAAGTGGATTCTACGGAGGTGAAGGAAAAGATTCCATTACATACACACGCACACACACACAGACACACACACACAAACCATCCAAAAGAGACTATAGCGCTGACCTAAAAGAAACTTTTTCAACTTTACTACATACAAACACACATTTGGTGAGGGAATGTTTCTGATGAGAAATAAAAGACAAGCATACATTCATCAAATTTGCATAAATAACACAAACTATCTCACAAATCAGGTTAGCAAGTGTTTATAGACACATTAATATACCTTCACATACAAACAAACAATCTGTTGAACAACATACAAACGCGAAAACATATAAATATAGGAAGCACATAATCAGTCTTGAGATATGATTAGACCAGAAAAAGGGCTGTTTTATTTTGGCAATCCATTAACGTCTGGTAGGATTGCCCCATCTCGCTGAAGACTTTCCAATGGGATATGGCCTGTTTCTGCAAAACTCCTTGGTGTCAACTCGACAATCTAAACATCCTATCTCTTCTTCCTGCTGCTGTAGTATTTTCTCTTCCTCTTTTATTATCTACTGCAGCCTGTCTCTGTCCATTTAATCTCTTATTGCATAACTTCTTCATCACTTATAGCAGCTCTGGATGGATATTTAAAATCATATTGGTATTCGCAAACTTCTCTTGCTTTCTAATCAGGTTTTGCCCACGATGCAAATGAATGTGGGCTTCGTTAAATATAGCTAATATGAAAGGCATGGTCGCCGAGTTACCGATGGGTGGACAGACTGGTGAGCGCACCTATTTTATATCTCAAGCGTGGATGCGATGGAAAACATCACTGCGTTTGGCAACACAATTGATAACATGACCCAAATAGAGAAGAGGCGTGGAGGAGAGAAGAGGACCGGAGAGAAGAGGAGAGGAGAGGGAAGGAAGGGAAGGAAGGGAAGGAAGGGAAGGAAAAGGAAGGGAAGGGAAGGGAAGGGAAGGGAAGGGAAGGGAAGGGAAGGGAAGGGAGAGAGAGAGAGAGAGAGAGAGAGAGAGAGAGAGAGAGAGAGAGAGAGAGAGAGAGAGAGAGAGAGAGAGAGAGAGAGAGAGGTGAAAGAGCATATATTTACAGTGTCAATAAAAACAACATACACTAGTTTTGAAACTTTAACATGTTTATTGCCAACAATAAATTTCTCAAATACAAATCAACAAGTCAACTATGATTCAAACAGGAACATATTTAGGCCTACAGGGTTGACAACGGTAGAGTCAAAGTAGACTTCCACTGATTTAGGTCATTTGGCCATTGATGCACACTAGGTTTCCTAGATAAAATATACCATAATGTTCACAAAACTATATTTCTACTTTATCATCGTTTTGAGCATACTCTCTTTCAAAAAAGTCACTAATTGTTCTGGGGGGATATCCAATACTGCGTCGAATAAAAAATACACACATTGTTGTACTCACACAATGAAATATGTTTATTGTAACTTCACATTATCTAATCAAGTCGATACGGCATTTCTTCTTATAAAGTCGATATCATTTTCGAAAGGTGTTCATCCATAATCATCAATATAGTCCACACTAAATGTCATTAGATTTGATTAAGGAAGTTCATATTTAGCAGACACGACATGGTTCCATGAAGCCATGTACAAATTGTGCATCAGAAGATATTCATTGTTCTTTCTCTCCACAGGTAATAATTTGTAATCAATTCAGTCCTTGATTTTTGCTTTGAAAATGTACGTCAAGTAATTAGCTTTACACGTCGTCGCTGTACATTGCAGATAGAGACATTAGACTATTTGGATCTCCAAAGAAATCATTGGAGTGGAGGAATAGACACGCAAGTCTTTATACCACTGACGCATGACTTTTTCTTCGGATGAGTCCAACCATCATCAAGATACTCTTCCATTTTTCCTTGACTTATCATTATGCACTTGTGTTTAATTTGGAATGATTGTTTTGACATGCAAAACATGAACCTTAATGTTCGTCTTCTTTTTCGTCTGGCCATCTCGACATCATTACAGTATATTTGTCTTTTTGTCTTCTTACTCTGGCTCAAAGACATTCTCGTCGCCCATCTCCAAAGAGGCTCCATATTCAAAAACGAGACTCTTCTTCTTCCATAGCTTCTGATAGTCTAGAATAACTTCTCTCAGACTGTGTATTTCCAGAGGATTATCAAATTCTGCATACAAAATCACGTTCGCTGTGTTGTTTGGGGAAAGAGATTCTGCAGATTGAAGTTCCAAACGAAGTTGGACGGATTTTATAGGGGAAAATGTCCGTCGTCTGCTTTGGTCAGAATTGAAAACAAAAGCACACAAAGCATAACCTCTTACATAATCATTGTAATTAAATGGTATCTAAATGACTCATAGCTTCATATAGTGACAAGTAAAATCTCAAGAAATTCTTCTGGACACAGTTACGTTCGAAGGGTCTAGTACGCAAGGTCTGGCCATCTCGACTATCCTCGATTTTTGATATTTTGTAGTGTTGAAACACGGATAGATTTTATATGGTTCTGTTGATGGCTGAATTCTAGATGATGCCAATGATTAAGCTTTTGGTTGGCTGTCCTTGGAATAGATTATTTTCAATCTTGGATCGGATTACAAAGGAAATCATGAAGGTTTTCTTACCACTCGTCGTATCAGATACTTGGCTGTCGTTCTGCTCAAAATGTAACCGATGTTGTTTCCCACTTTCAAGTAATACTTCCACACGGCACCACGTATAATGGTAGTTTTGTACTCGTTAGCATCGGCCATCAAATGAAAGGCATTATTGCTTCGATTCATTCTCAAACGGGCATCCGCTCCATTCAACGAATACTTGTCTTGCATCCACATGTTCGTCGGGTCGGTGTTCTTCCCTGGGTATTCCAGAGCTCTCTCCATTAAACATATTGTGCGCCACGTATTACCTATCATGTGTTGAAAAATGGTGCTAAATCCAAAAAGCAAACAATTCATCTTACTTTGTAACCGTTTACTGTAATGTAACAACACGTCAGATACAAAAGACCGTTATCACAGTGTGGTATTGAATCAGTAAGTTATGTGTTTCAGTCAAACGTTATCCATATGTGGTATTGAATGCTTCAGTAAGTTATGGGTTTCAGTCAAAAGTTATCACTGTGTGGTATTGAATGCTTCAGTAAGTTATGTGTTTCAGTCAAACGTTATCACTGTGTGGTATTGAATGCTTCAGTAAGTTAATGATTTCAGTCGAACGTTATCACTGTTTGGTATTGAATCAGTAAGTTATGGGTTCAGTCAAACGTTATCACTGTGTGGTATTGAATGCTTCAGTAAGTTAATGGTTTCAGTCGAACGTTATCACTGTGTGGTAGTTCTAATCGCGATGACTTAAGGTAATAAGTATAAAGTCATGTCATGTGAGCATGAATCTCTTTGCGTGTCTGTAGATTTTGTCAATTACATACAGTGGAGTTTCTCTATCAATGCACATTAAAGTAATACAAAAACCACTTACACGTTTCATCATTGTAGTTATATATTTTTATTTTTTATTTTTTAATATGCCCACAGACGGTCAATATACAATTGCTGTTTTAGGTATGATTAAATTTAAAACAAAACTATGAATCATGAAGCATAAACGTAAATTTACGAAACTATCTTTGGAGATGTACGTCGTAAGCATAAATTGACAAAAACATGACATCTGTACAGTTCTCTAACAGTTGGTTCACTTTGAATGTTATTTTCTGGACATATAACAAGTTTTCTCATGCATGCATCTTCCACCCAATAAGTCACTGTCCATTGTAATGGCCATTTCTAGACACATGAATATATGACACTTGCTTTATAAGAGGCACTGCTACGATAAAATAAAGGTTACTTTATTCCAAAAGTCTGTAATAAAAGGAACAACGTATGATCAGTATTATTATAACCGCAAACTGTATGAAATGACTTGACAAATATATCATGGACAAATGAAATGATTTGACAATTGACATATATATCTGAAACAAATAATACGGTTTATATGACCCTTATCTTGCTGAACAACGTTTGTCATTATATTGCCGTAAGGATGATTGCCCTGCTTAGAAGGAAGAGTATATGTCCAGAAACCGACAATATTGTCAAGTATAAAAATAAATTAGTATACAAATGATAAGGAATGGGTAATATACAATTTTGTTTGTTTATTTTACTAATTTGGGATTTTGTGTCTCCATTAATATGCAAATAAGTCTAGGTCAATTTTGCTTTCAATAGATAAACTGTTTGATACCAGCGTCCCATAAATGATACCTTCATTATTAATCACAGACTTCTAAAAATAAAGAAACGTCCTATTTCAGTTGTGTTTATGTGCGAAGATATCACAATCATTTCCAAATACTCACCATCGTATTGATACGCAAAAAAGAAAAATTAAATTCATGCCATAAAATGCGGATGATAGACATAAACGTGCTAATTTATGAATATAAATGCTAGAAATTATAATAAAGTTAACGCCTGTTTACTTTTCTCTCCTGATGTATTTGTTTCATTCATATCATTCACTGAAAATTCTTTATACCGCATATGAAGCAAACAAACATATTTTGTCTATTTAAAAATCTGCTTTCCACAAGAACATTATAGGACAGCAGTAAATTGTAATGTGGATATCAGAAAGTATAATAGTAGCAAATTTGAATGTGGAGTAATAAATGTGGATATTAAACCATATGAGAGTAGCAAAGCTGAATGTGGATATTTAACCGTATGAGAGTAGCAAAGCTGAATGTGGATATTAGACAGTATGAGAGTAGCAAAGCTGAATGTGAATATTAAACCGTATGAGAGGAACAAAGCTGAATATGGATATTAGACCTTATGGAAGGAGCAAAGCTGAATGTGGATATTAGACTGTATGAGAGTAACAAAGCTGAATGTGGATATTAAACCGTATGAGAGTAGTAAATCTGAATGTGGATATTAGACTGTACGAGAGAAGTAAATTTGAATTTGGATAATAGAGCGTAAATATAATATGTGCCTAACAGCTTACATATATGATATTTCACATGTAAACAAACTTTAAACCATTTAATCCGTACAAGAAAAAAAAAAGAAATCTCTCTCTCTCTCTCTCTCTCTCTCTCTCTCTCTCTCTCTCTCTCTCTCTCTCTCTCTCTCTCTCTCTCTCTCTCTCTCTCTCTCTCTCTCTCTCTCTGATGACTGCATTACACAAAAATGTACTATACTAGTATTATACAAAAATTACAAATATGAACTTAGTATTAGACATCGTGCCGTTTCTCCGCTTTATGTGGTACTGACATTAACGTTTTTCATTCGTAAGCTGATTTATTGTCCATGACTTTGTCTACTATAAAATCCAGTTCAATCATAGGAATGTTGAGCAACCTACATCGTAGTCATGACTATTAACCCACGTGGACATTAATCCTATACTTCCTGTTTCAGCATTTCTAAAATTGTAGAAAATGGATCGCATAGGTCACTTCACTCCACTGGCTGACATCGCGAGGTTGGTTTGTGTTTGTTGTTTTGTCTTTATCGAGTTCTGATGGCACATCATCATGATTAGAATATTGCTGAAAGGCTTTAAGCCAGGATGCACGCAAATCGATTAAAATCTGGTTAGCTGTATTCTGAGATAAAGTTATGACAATGTGTCTAATTATAGTAATGACGGCCATATTTGATTCCAGATTTGCACAATCTGCATAAGTCTGAAACGCTTTCATTCTAAGGCGATTTCTATCAAATTCGATCAAATTCTGTTGAATGGTTTTGGATAAAGAAAATTTTTTTTTTTTTATTTTAGTAACAGCAGCCAAGTTTGATGTCGGATGGACACCATATATATAAATTTAAAGACCCATCATGCTAAAATGCTTTGTGACAAATTTGGTTAGATTTTATCGAGTTACTTTTTTAAAAGAATTCGTTTAAGAGCATTTTCTTTTGTTAATGAGGTAAAACTATTTTTATGCCAGTTTTAATGCCAGAACGCTTTCTGTCAAATATTTGGTTAAATTATTTTAATTGTTTCTGACAAAATTAAAGTGTGTGTTTGTGTGTGCGGGGGGGGGGGGCTGTATGTGTGTTTTTCTAAAATAGGAATGGCGACAATATTTTATGGCAGGTCGGTATAACTTGTAAAGAAAACTTTAAAAGATTTGTATGCAGAGTGGCCTTTTATCAAATTTGGTCAAAACTGAGTTGAACATGTATTTACATAAAGTTGTTGAAGGATATTCCTTTTGTTACCAACAAGTCTAGAAATAATAATAAAGTTAACGCCTGTTTACTTTTCTCTCCTGATGTATTTGTTTCGTCCATATCATTCACTGAAAATTACTGTTTGAAATCATTTATACAAGCTTTAAATTTCTTAAACACCAAGACGCTCTCTAATGAGTTAGGTCGAAATTAGTGGTGTATTTTTAAAAAAGTTGAAAATATCAAATGTTGACAGACGTTAGACCATAATTTAACAGCCATGTGAGCTAGTAAAAGGTGAAGAAAACAACTTAACATACGATACTCAGTTGGTCATCCAATAACCGAGCATGTGCCGGCAAAAGATGTACTGAGCTGTTAGCTAAATATGAAGGGACAAACAACGTTGACTATAATCTCCTGGTGCGATGTGCAATACCATACTGCAGTAAGATGTGTGTTTTTCATAGTTGAATAAATACCACATAATACATAAGTTTCAAATATTCATTTTTTTTCTTTGCTAATAGTTTGATACATAAAGACTGTCACAATCCTTAAACAATGAACAGAAAAAAAAGAAATAGCGATTAGTTATTCTCGCAGATTGCACATCACATAAAACGATGCAATATGCGACTATCACGTCAAAATAGTGGGAAAAGTATTGCAACGTGTAATAAATATGTATAAACGTACAACAGATCAAAGAGGAATTCATCGTTATATTTTCCACTTGTTGCTGTGTGAATATCACAAATGACCAAATAAATACCGATCCATGTATCTGTAATAGATTCATGCAGAAGAATGGTGGCGAGCATAAAACCTTTGTTCCTCTGGCATTGTTCCTATAGTGATCCACTTGCGCCCCTTTTTTCTATATTTTAATAGAACCAAGCAGATACTATGGAAATTTTTTAACAGTCGCATGATTGTTTTATGTTAAAAGTCTTTCTTACACACGAAAGTATATGTTGAGTGCCTTATTGAATACATTAAATCTGTCATAGTTAAAGGACAAACTGACAGTGTTGTGAAAGACTTGGTCGTTTCAACCTGCATCAAGTGGACAACGGTTAGGAAACATTCAACTTCCGGAAGGATGCTTGTGGTTCATTATCCTTGGATTTTTTGGAGAGATCAACGCCGTATTTCCCACTATGCAGATCAACAATAAATTTTCTGACTTTTGGTTGCAGCAGGGATTTCGCAAGATTATCTGAAAATAGACATTAAAAGGAATATACACTTTTGTCAATGATCCTACCAAATGCAAACAATGTTTTGGCTTATGTATTTCAACAAATTTGTCAGTGGTGTCTTAGAGCACAGAAGTTGGATACCCCTGTGCAGTAAATATGGTCTAGTGTTAACTCTAAAAGCCAAAAGGTACATGGTCCCTTTTCCGAATGTTTTCACAGTCAAAGGTCTTGTTTGCATCTCTATTCTGAGAGGTAACGTGACAAAGGTTCCATGCATATTTAAATAAGACATTGCGACATGTGTCGTTTGGATTAAAATCCATTTGTAATGTCCTTTTTTATGAAAAACAATATGAACATTTATGCAAGGTTTGAGAGAATGTTCTTTCTGTAGGCGATGTTGAAAAAAAATGTAAAAAAAAAGTTTATCAACGGTATATTATTATGGCGTCTTCATTCAGAAAAGTGAAAGTTCTGTTGTCTGCATCACTATTGTCTTTTTAACGTGTAGTTTTTTTCCCTTCAAATATGTGTGCAATTAAACTACTCATAGTCCATCCTGATCACGTGCTTATGCTAAGTAGTAAATGGGTACAATATCGTGTCTTGTCATAGTCAACTTGCTTACAAACTTATTCAAAACGGTTTATTTCATTCTATCCAACAGGTCTATGTACTTAGTGACCGCCGTTTAAGTATTGTTGAAAAAATATGGCCCAATGTATCATTCTGATATCGCATATTTACATTTGAAGACCTCCACGTTGTGGACGCCTAGTAATTTACCGGACCGTGGAGCACAACGCAAACACACACAAAAACCATTCTCCCAGCAAGACTGCCACTCGACACAAGTCCAGACAGTAATATCCTCTCTCGACTCCGACAGAATGCCGGTAGTTTAGACACAGACTGCATCTAATCAGCAAAGACAATATATGATTTTATTTTTGCATCATGACTAGCATTTAGCCAATTAGATAACCCTATTTAAATTCTAATGTGTATTTGAGATAATTATCTACTTGGTATTTAATTGATGCAATATTATATATTTATAATAGATGTGGCGTAGAAAGGAAAATTATGCCGACCTCAACCCCCTTAAAACTTGTGACCCCTCCCAATAAAATCTAGTTGCCAGGAATTTGAAGCACAACTGTGTCTGCCTAACACATTCCCTTCCCCAGTTACGGGAATTGCTTGGGCAGTTGCTAAATCAAACTCATCCCGAATCTGTGTTAACCCTGATAGATGATTTGTTAGTATGATCTCACCTGTTCAATAAAATGTGGAATTTTGTCGCATGAAAATTTTTTCCTGAATACTTCCGCGTATAGTGTAGACACTTTGGTATTTGGTAACAGCCATACCTAGCACTTAATTAAAAAACGGCCTCAAAACATAGGGTTGTATTACTTCACGTGTATTATTTCAAGTGGTATGACAATTCATCAAATATAGGATTCGTTAGAAAATATTCTGTGTATATCTAGCCAAAAGGACACTTCAACTGACAGTAGCTCAAGAGACTTGAAAAATAACGGCATATATCTAAAATATACACCGATATGTTGCAGACAGGTTTGTTTGCAAATGTTTCCTCGATTTTATAAATAGTTGCTATCATAACCACAAATAATTAGTATCGATACAGATGTGTGGTATGATTTCCTACAAACAGTACATCAGTATCAGCAGAGATTGGGGAGGAGGTGTCTGATTTGTCGGACTGTTTCCACACCACATAATAGAAGGGATCCATTCGAGTTTTGAATTTAGCACTAGAGCCAAAATGTGTTGAAATTATCGTGTTTTAAATTTCCTCCCTCGCAAGATTAATTTTTTAGCAAATCATATTTTATTTAGACTTGTAGGCAGGATGAATGATAACAACCGAGTACACGGAATTTTGTCAAGTTCCTGGATCAATACTCTATACCAGTATCTAGGAAGTAAACAATTACTTTTTTTATATTATAGGTCAATTTTCAGTTTATGACAGCATATTAAACTCTGGGATGAACTACATACACACAGGAGCTACAGGCAAGCTTTCTCAGATACCCACGTCGGCCAAGCCGAGTATGGAACCCACGCGGACAAAGGTGATGTCAGTAATTGTCAAGAAAAGCGCCTTAGAATTTAGGCCACTCGGCCAGTCGGCCACTTCGGGGCCCCTAAGTGAATGAAAGTCCTGGGATAAATATATACTGTTGCAAACTGGGGCACAAAAATTGAGATGATACTAATTCACTCCTATGTGCTGTTTATTTGCTAGTGGTGGTGTTTATGATTTTTAACGCCATTTTCAGCACACGACAGGCTATTCATGGCGGCCAGTATTAATGGTGGAGGAAGAAACCGGGAAATCACCGGAAAGAACCACCGACCCACGAGAAGCTACTGGCAAGCTTTCTCACATATCCACATTCATCGAATCATAGACTCGAACCTACGTAGACAGAGGTGAGATGGCAGTGATCCGTAACGGACAGCGCTTTAGACCACTCGGCCACTCGGGGCCCCGTCCTCCTACTGCTCCTTCACTTTTTCTATATTCCTTCTCCTCTTCTTCCTACTCCTCCGCCTCCTCCAGACCACTTTTCTCTTCCTCCATCTTCTATCCACCTTCTCTCACCGACAAGACTTTTGTCAACTCCGACTGCTTTGCTAGTTTCACCTTCATCTCCACCTCTTGGAGACTCACGACTCAACTGAACCGGAAAATATGTCCCCTAAGAAAAAGCTTTCCTTTCGAAGCATTTCTTCCTTTATAATCTACTTCTCTACGTTTTACCGTAAAATTACGAATGGCTTCTCGGAGTAACACTATATGTGCACAACGATCTGTTTAGGCATCTACTAGCCCTTCCGCTTGCAGGGTACGCAGTTATAATTCGGATGGAAATTGCAATCACACCATCTATCTCAATTCCGATTGGATGTCGCTGTGAACTAGTCCAATCTTAACGGACAATATTCTCTCGCTGTCTGTCCACGTGGGGACGGATGAGAACACTTCCAGCTCACGCTGCGGCATTCTGTTTAAATCTGAACAAATACTTAACACCTAGGTTTAAATACTACCAGCCTTTATTTAGTTGGCACGAGCTATCGCCTGGCTGGCGGTCACGGTAACCTTGCCTTAAGGGATTAACACTAGAATGCGGCGATGTTTAGACATCAAACACATGGGTCGTAATAATACTGATCCTGAAACTCCTGTTCGACAAGTCTTTCCGAATTTAATCTCAAATGGCCCGATCAAAGCAGTGAAATATAAGATTATCGCTACTAAGACGGGAGCAAAACGAATCGATTAAATATTACACATAAAGAAGACATACTACAAAAAAGAACATTACAGAAATAATTTAAAAAGTATAATAAGCAGTGAAATTTACTCACGAGATGCACGGGAGAAAATGACAGCTGATAAAACCAATAAGAAAGTTTTAAAGTTAGAGACATTTTCAAGACAACGAGGGTAGATAAAAGTGAAGGATATTTCCTAGAATGTTCATACAAATAAGGGACATAAAAACTGATTACGTCAAGAATATCACGCCAAAGAGTACCAAGAATAACAGCAGTGATGACAGCACTAAAAGTTCAAAACCCAAAATACATACAAAATTATCCTCTCAACCCAAACGGATACAAAGATTACATATTGCAACCCAAAGGAAACCAGCCGATATTACCATTTGGTGACATAAATGTTGCAGGAGAGACGGTCAAAGTAAAGGAGTCCCCACACCCATCTTGCAGAAAGAAAAAAAAAAACTGGTGAGCTACATCTATCTGATATCTCACTTGAGATACCATTACAAGCAACGGTAAAGAAGTTTGAGAAAAAGTTATAGGTGATAACATCAAGTTTAGCAACTATTCCCTTAACCACAATATGCAGTGTTATAAGGATATTGGAAATAGAAAAGAGCAAAATGAGAGACGTGAAAAGAGTATTCTTTCTACGTGATTTTCTGAATAAATCATGGTACAAGGGATGTATGTATTAAAGAATAAACAAACAAATCTACAAGAAAACAAACAACACGGAAGAATATAAATGATGAAAATGTACTTACTGGAGGATGAATATTTGGAATATTTTTGTAAAAATACAATAAAATCAGCTACAAATGGAATAACAAAGACATACAATGACAAGCTAAAAATATACATAAAATAATTGTTTGTGTGTATATAGATAGATAGATAGATAGATAGATAGATAGATAGATAGATAGATAGATAGATAGATGTGTGTGGGTGGGGGTGTGGGGATGTGGGTGGGTGGGGGTGGCGCCCATAACCACTAACCACTGACACATTAACGATGTGTTGTTGCCATATCAAACAACCGTTCTAAGCCAGGCCACATACGTCGTCGCGAGGTCATCGAGGTGCTTCCAAAACCCTCAAGTGCAAAGGCAATCCCTTCTCGCTCGGTTTACCTTGGCACGTGCCGGGTCTACAAAATACATTGAAAACCCGCGACTGGGACGGCAGCATGGTCGAAAGGTGTTATTTTCTTACCAGCTATGTCCTGAATGCAGCCAGCTTTGGGACCGTCATAGTCGTCTGGGAGATATTCCTCCGGGAGTAGAGACATATCGATGTTATCGTACACTGTTGTCAAGTTTTGTCCGTGCACGTGTACCTGTATGGTAAAGTAAGTTGCTTGACTTTTTGAAATGACGTTTCATTTAATGGTAGTAGCGACGAAAATAATATATCAAAATGGATACCATGGCGATTACATATTAGATCAAGTTGTCACCATTATCATTTAGAATAAAATAGACATTACAAAAAGTATTACAGTAAAAACTCACATTGATATAAAAATCGGTTTGGGTGGAATACTGAAAACAAGAGTTTAAAGATGGCCGTTGTAGTGGCTATATTGCATTTCCGAGCAGAACCATTTCATTTCAGACCAATTATCATCATAATAAGTCTTCTTTCATATCAAAAATACTTTGTGACGGGTAGTGATTATAAGCTTTTCAAGATGGCTGCCGTGATCCCTATAATAAATACTACATTAGTACCGTTGTCATTTAGAACTAACAGGAAAAAAATAACGTATATATTTCTAGGTCACCATTGTTTATCGTTTAGAAATATCTTCGAGTGTTTGAAGTACAGCTCGGGATATTGCCAATAATTCAAAAAAATTGGATTACAATCTTGAAACTTTGACGTTATATACGTTATGTAAAAAGTTACGTCTATCGCCCAACTGTGATGAGCAAGCTCTAATCCGGCCATTGTATATTTGATCTATTCGGTTGAGCAAGATTTTTTCTAGACATTGTTTATTTGCCCTACTGGGTTTAGCAAACTATTATCCGGCCGTTGTCTATTTGACCTACTAGGCTGGGCAAGCTCTTATCTGGCCCATGTCTATTGGGCCTATTAGGTTCGGTAAACTCTTATCCGGACGTTGTCTCTTTAACATACTCCATCGGTCATGCTCTTATTCGGTCGGTATCTATTTGCTCTACTTATTTGTGCAAACTTTTATCCGACCAAATGTTTATTTATTTGGTAAAGCTCTTACCAGGCCATCCAGTTATGAAAGGAATTTTGCTTTAAACGAAGCTCTGCGGATAGTGTGTGTGTGTGTGTGTGTGTGTGTGTGTGTGTGTTAGATTTTTAACATAGCTCTAACTACTTAGTCATATCGCTACAATGTCTGGAGATTATAATGATGTATATCACTGGCATCAAGCCGTAGAAATGTAGCATCACGCCCACCCCCACATTACTTCTATGAGTCTTTGATATAACTCGCCGGGGTTCGAACTTGCAACCTTCCGCATCCGAGGTGGACGATCTAACCACTTAGGACACAGGAGAGGTCTTACGGTTTTATAACTCCTAGTACATGATTTTATCTAATTTTTTATAATTTTTATTCATGGCTGTAAATTGTACAGAATATGCTTAGTCTGTGTTGCCTACGTGATTGAGTATCTTAAGATCGAAGTATTTACATAGGATATATAAATAGATGCTTGCGTATGTGATGACTCTTAATAATAAGACTTAAAATGGCTCATTGGTTTTAATTTCTCGGTGGTTGTGGGAATTTCAAAGTTTCTAGAATAATTCTGTAACTTTCCTTGATTGGGCTATGTCACAAGAATAGGGCAAAGCAACGCAAAATGAGTTGTTATATGTCACGTGGGATATTTTGCGAAATACAGTCGCAATAGATGTTTCACATAAGGAGAGAATTAAGCGATCAGTTTCATTCCGAATTTGGAGTCATTCACATTTCTTGTGTTCCTGTTGCATGCCTATATGTGTTTTATGGTGTACTTAGGTATTATTCTAGAAGAAAAACATTTGTTGAATTGTTCAGTGGAAATGGAAGGCGTTCATGATTTAAACTATAATATTATTCTGGAACTGTTATAAATTATTGGAAGTAATTCTAAACAACGCCATCTCGAGAACATCACAGTTCTTAGAAGATTAGTACATTTTCGATTTTGAAATTTAAAAGAAACTTTTCCTTCATTTAGGACTTTCATAGACCTTTACAAGGATTAATTGGAATATACTTTAAAATACTGTAGTTTCTCACACATTTTCATTTATAACTTTGCTAATTAAATTGTTGCGTTTTACTAAACTTGCTGGTTTTACTTTTTTCTGTTAGTGTCCTTACAGTCGTAGCATAATCCATAGCCCAACCAAACCAATATATGACCCAACCTAATATAACATAAAATCGAACATAATTTAATACATAACCCAACCTAAACCAGTATATGACCCAACCTAATACAACATATAGTCCAATATTATCGAATATATAGCCCAAACTAATCCAATATGTGGCCCAATCTAATCCAATATGTGGTCCAACCTAATTTAATATATAACCCAACCTTATCCATTATATGGCCCAACCTAATCCAATATATCATCCAACCTAATCCATTAATGATACATACATACATACATACATACATACATACATACATACATACATACATACATACATACATACATACATACATACATACATACATACATACATACATACGTCCTTTCAAGTTAGGTAGTCGGTTGTATAAACGTGGGGCTATTTTCAACGCATTTGATGTGTGAGCAATCTCCGCCGGCCAGTGTCAAGCGATTATGTAAGTCGCCAGAAAACTTAGCTCTTGGGTACAATCTTGTAGCTTACACCCATTTGTTATTCATTGGTCGGAGATCAAAAGAAAGCCCGCAGGATAAACGGGGCGTGTTCTGTCCGCCACGTAGGAAAACAACGAGAACCCTGACGGTTCAGTTGATTGGGTCCGTCCCACAATATCAAATTGGAATTCGGATACAGGGTGGGCATAAATCATAGATTCAAAAGATTAGCTGACCTCTGTCCAAGAATTCGTTAGTATACCTGGGCCGATTTGTGAGGAAGACATTGCCGTGGTAAGAATTATAATCTGAGAGAAGCCTCTCGAAAATTGGCTGGAGACGAAGGACAAAGAATTGTAAACAAAGAAAGAAGTTTCGGAAGGTAGATATTTGCTCGATTTTTTTGCAAAACATTACAGCGTTATAATTGTAAGTATTGATATTATGCTTACTCAATTACTAGGATTGTTTTAGTGTGTAGAATTATTTGTAGTGTTTCATTAATGAGCTTATTGAGACCCGATTTTGAGTTACGTAGAGATTTATGTAGATTGCTAGTTCAGCAGAATTAATATTAAGTCGTTGATAGGTTACTCCGTAGTAACCAGTACGTTTTGTAATGCGTATGCTGGCGTTCACTAGTTAAAATAGGTGTTTGAATATATTAGAGCATATATACTTGAATATTTGTATATTTTAGTATGAGTTGTGATGTAAAGAGTAAAGATATGCGTCTGACTATTGTGATATTGTTAGTATAATCGAGTTATGAGTATGTATTGATGTGAATCAATTATCGTTTTATGTGTACGAGTTATTGACATCGTGCTTTTTTGATGTTTATGTTGTTTTATTATGTTGTGTTTTACCATACAAGAATGTATCCGTATTTCGGTGTAAATGCGTGACCAATGAAATTTGATAGCCTTATCTGATGATAAGCTATATTGGTAGTGTGAGGTGTGAGCGCCTAGAAAAAGTAGTGAATGCCATCCTTGTGTTTTACAGGAAGTTTTGTTTTTGAGGGGGGGACAACTTTCAGTGCGAGGTAGAAATCCCGAGTCTCTAAGAAACAGAGAGAGAGAGAGAGAGAGAGAGAGAGAGAGAGAGAGAGAGAGAGAGAGAGAGAGAGAGAGAGAGAGAGAGAGAGAGAGAGAGAGACAGACAGACAGACAGACAGACAGACAGACAGACAGACAGACAGACAGACAGAGAGAGACAGACAGACAGACAGAAAGAGAGAGAGGAGAGACAGACATACAGAGAGAGAAAGAGAGAGAGAGGGAG